>NC_069414.1:57654375-57685319 GCF_026875155.1 Cherax quadricarinatus
TGGCCAGTGCAGCAATAATAAAGGTGGGACGTCGTTGTACTGTGTTCGAACAAGATGGTGAATTTGGCAACAATACACTTGGGACATTGTGTCGTTGTGTTCGGACTGTATTGGTGACCGTGGAAACAAGACGACAAAGGGGTATAAATTCTTGCACTTCAGAGTCAGCTTGCATTTAAACTTTTCACTCAGGAGTGAACATCATCAAGTCTTGATGTGCATTATGTGTCTTTATACCCAAGTTGGAGGTCGCCATGATATCCAAGGCTGACCTCGTCAAGACTCACCTCTGGCATTGTGTACATGTCACCAGCTCCTTCACCGGCTGCATCCCTTCCCACAGGGATCAATAGTCCCTTCTCAGACTCACTCACTCACATGGATCCATACCCCTCCTCGCACCCAGTCACTCACAGGGATCAATACACCTTCCTAGATCCAGTCACAAGAATCAATGCAACATCCTAGATCCAGTCACTCACAATTATCAATTCACTATCTTAGATCCAGTCACTTACTAGGATCAGTACACTATCCTAGATCCAGTTACATGGATTAATACACCATCCTAGATCCAGTCACTCACAATTACCAATACTCCCTTCTAAAAATCAGTTATTAACAAAGGTCAATTTTATATCGTACACACACTAAATTACTTACAAGAATTAAAAGACCCTCTCTAACCCAATAACTAACAAAAATGAATTTCCGCTCCCCGCATTAATTTCTCAAATAAGATGGGAAATGAAATTGTATGAGATACCGATACAACAATAAGGAGATAAGTGCACTTGATAACATTTCACCCTTGTACTGGGGTTTATCAAATCATAAGAATAAATCTGATAAGGAGAAGTGGGAAAAAATATTTTAGTGAGTCGTAACGAGTTCAAGAGCTAGTAAGGAGAGAATCATGTCACAGATTCGCAAACGACCGAAAATTATCCTCGTAAGAGGGTATCTAAATTGTAGAAACTGTCGTTTAATTTGAATTTCTTAGAAATCTTGATGAGCACAGATTCAAGTATTTTTCTCTGGGGGTCGTTCTCCTTGGTGATTAATATGTCACTAAGATGTATTAAATATTTGTGAGTGTTATGAAGTAGTAAGCAGGTGTTGTTAATTAGAGTTGTTCTTGTGTGGAAGTAACTGATTGTATCGTCTGTGTAGATTTTGTAACAGCTGTTAGATAGAATGGTAGTATATACCTCTTCATAAGTTATGGTGATGGTATTTTTGTCAGGTGATATCCTTTATGGTAGAAGAAGATATAATCTTTATGTTCAGTTTGCTGCAGAAGACTATGGAAATGCGGTTAGCAGTTAAATTATTGGGCGGTACTACACAACTGTTTTCAGTCGTTTCATCTGGACGGCTCGATGATGTTACGGACACGTTGTTTACAATCCCTGATGGAGCCTCTTCCCTCGGACAAATCATCACCAAGCCAAACTATCCTTGAAATTTCATCGCTGTGCAGACGACGTTCCAATAATATCATTTCGCCAGATCCGAAGCCACTGAAAAGAGATACGTAGTTCTTCCCAACAACACGACTGTTAAACTAATCTCCGAGATCTTCTCCATGAGCTAATTCAATATTCCCACCACTGCTCCTACTACCATCAAGGACATCACCAAGAATAACTACTACAGGTATATACATCAACTCCCGAAACAACTGAGAAAATCAATGTACGTGAGACATTCAAAAGGCCTCAACAAATTAATTACATATTTTCCAGTATGCCAGTAGAACAATTTAAACAGAGATTTTATAATATATCAAAGCTCTAACAATTGATAAATTGGAATGGCGCAATTTTAATTGTTAACGACATCCACAATAGGTTTCCTGACAATCCACTCATCGGAATCTCCAGTAACCTCAACTTGAGCACGATTCCTACAAATTAGCTCCACGTTTTATCAGAAAACTTCTAATTCGTTTGAGAATCAATGTGATCTGATTCTCACCCCTTTTGCTCTTCAACTCAACAGTACTTACTGCTATAATTCTGCTCACCCTCCTTTACGAGACTTATCAGTTTGTTACATGAAAAAGAAAGATGTGTGGGTGAAAAGTTGTCTGAAAGATAAATAATTGCATTTGCTTTTCTTTAATCACAAAGATCAATACCTCCTTTCCAGACCCAGTCACTCATAAAGAGCAATACACTCTCCCCACATCCGGCGGTCACTCACAAGAAACAATACACCTTTCTCGGACCCAGACACAAACCTAGTAACTAACAGCGAACAATGCGCCTTCCCCACACCCAGTCACAAGCAAGAAACAGTGTAATCTTCCCCACACCCAGTCAAAAGCAAGAAGCAATGTACTTTCCTCACACCATGTCACTAGTAAGGAACAATGCTACCTTCCCCACACCCAGTCACTGGTAAGGAACAATGTACCTTCCCCACACCCAGTCACTAGTAAGGGACAATGCACCTTCCCTACGCCCAGTCACTAGCAAGGAACAATGCACCTTCCCCACACCCAGTCACTAGTAAGGAACAATGCACCTTCTTTATACCCAGTCACTAGCAAGGAACAATGAACCTTCTCCACATCTAGTCACTAGTAAGGAACAATGCACTTTCCTACACCCAGTCACTAGCAAGGAACAATGCACCTTCCCCACACCCAGCCACTAGTAAGGACCAATGGACCTTTCCCACACCCAGTAGCTAGCAAGGAGGAATGCAACCTTCTCAGACCCAGTCATTAGTAAGGAACAATGCACCTTCCCCACACCCAGTTACCAGCAAGGAGCAATGCAATCTTCTCAGACCCAGTCACTAGCAAAGAACACTGCAACCTTCCCCACACCCAGTCACTAGCAAGGAACAATGCAACCTTCTAAGATTCAATCGTGCACTCGGAACAATACAGGCTCCCCACTCTCTACTGCATTACTCCCTTCCACTCAAAGATAAGTAAAATCATTCTCTCTCTCCCACACACACATGAATCACTTACCACTTCCCACACCCAGTCACACATATGAACCAAGTTCTACTCTTCGCATCCAGATGGTCACAAGAATAACGAGGAGAGTAAGAGCCATAGAAGAAAAGGAAAAAGCTGTATGAGGATAAAGATAGACCGTAGGAGTAGCGAGATATGTGCATATTGGACTTCAACTCAGAAAATGCATAGTTATAATTATGGGGATCAGGAAAAAAGAGAGAAGACCAAGTTCAGAGTTGAGTCTGGGTACGCACGTAACAAAAACTCTAGTAATGGAAAATTGCCTAGGAACCACCACATCACTGGAGGTGCATGTCTGCCAGATAATCTCACAGTACATATGCACCCCATCTTAGGAATCGCACTCGATGACCTCAACAAGCAATCTTTTGATTATTAAAATAAAAAATATTTTAAAAACATTATATGCGATTTACTTATTCACTCCCCCTTTTCTCCTTCCTTCCACAGAGTATGCAACACCAACAAGAATACCATGTTTAAAAATAAGTCCAGAAATTGAAGAAAGTCCAGACATTTCCTACAGGACCACTCATGAAGAAAGATTAAAGGAATTATTCCATGTAACACTTGATGAGTGATGATCCAAGGAAGAAATAACTGCGATATTGTAAATAATTAAACTACTCAACAGGGCAGATAGCAAACGATTATCTGGAAAGTTAATGGAACGAGCTCCTTCAGTTTTGCAGGACAGTAATGTACAAATTAATTGGGACAGGAGTAAATTATGTGATTATCTCATAGTATGTCTTAGGCTCCGACTTAATTAATGTAGTTTAGGTTTTTTTCTTTTCAGAAGAGTTTGCTACCGACTTCTGGAAGCCATCCAACTCTGGTGTTATCTGATATTCTCGTCAGAGCTATAGCAGCTGTTGTTCTGTAATGCTATTTCTGCAATCGTGTTCCGTGAGTGACTGTGATTTCGCCAAGTTCTTCCCTTCAGTTCATGATTACTGCTTAAATTCATGATGGATATTGCTCTTAGGAGGCGGGCAAGTATTGTAGCTCTTCGAAAACTTGCTGATTTAGGTATCAGACAGGTCGTCGAAAATGTCAGCCTAACAAAGTCAACTGCTGGACGAATTCTGAAGAGAGTTGACGACATTGGTGATTGTGGAGCGCTGCGTCGAGGAAGATGCGGAAGAAAACGCAAGACAACACCTCAGGATGACAAGGTTATCATAAAAAAATAATGTGAAGGATCCCAAAAAAACAGCAAGGATCTACAGAGAGTTCTGGCTTCTTAAACTGCTTGTCGAAGACTCCTGGAAGGTGGCAGAACTGCCAGAAAAGCTGTAAAGAAACAATTATTGACTGCTGCTATGAAGAAAAAACAGCTGCAGTGGACACACGATCATATGGGTTGGACGACAAAACAGGACGGGCAGCAAGCAGCAACTTCGCTCTGACTGTATCCGTCTCGAGAACATTGAAATACCTGAAATCAGTTATTCCCAGGAGGACTCATGTTTGCAATATGTTTGTACTGCATAATGATATTAATGAACTAAGGACAGTTGATTAAATGATATTGCGTGCACACAGATGGTTTCAGCTTCATCCTGTTTCCTACATGTATGTCTCATAACATTAAAAAGGCTTTTAAATGAGCTGATGTAGGTAACACCTCCTAACTTGCAAATAAAGTTAGGAATCCTAAACCTAACCTTGTTAAACCCTGAGTAAAAAAAAAAGAGTTGATCATAATAAAGCTCCAAAACATCCTAACACGTTATTTATAATGTTTAGCATTCCAATATACATTAATTGCCCCCCCCAAAAAAAATGTATTCCAATCAACTCACAGAAAGAACTCGAAAATTCTTGGGATGGCATATCAAAAAAATACTTACGTTCTCGAAATGCAGAAAGAAACTTACAATAGGAAGACAGCGATGACATGAACGTATTTTCAACAGCTGCATGCAACACGGCAGTGCAACTTTTCATCAACTGGTAAAAGTGTTACCCTGACAATGGAATGAAAACGTAACTATCTTACAATCAGTCCTGTGGGTCTCTTTTTCCTGTCCAGGGTTTCAAAGTTAAATATCGCTCCTGAACGACAGTCTATCCCAACTAACTCGAACCTTCGTATAATAACCAAAACCAAATCAATTAAACAGCCTTAAATTACGTCCATGAAATTATTGTTTTCTTTAAGAGGAGAAATTGCAAAGCAAAACATTGTAAATTAAAAACAACATATAAGACCACCAGTTTTGAAATATAGCAAGTGCACTTCACGACACTTCCTCTGCAACTTCACGACACTTCCTCTGCAACTTCACGACACTTCCTCTGCAACTTCACGACACTTCCTCTGCAACTTCACGACACTTCCTCTGCAGCTTCACGACATTTCCTCTGCAACTTCACGACACTTCCTCTGTACTTCACGACACTTCCTCTGCAACTTCACGACACTTCCTCTGCAACTTCACGACACTTCCTCTGCAGCTTCACGACATTTCCTCTGCAACTTCACGACACTTCCTCTGTAATTCACGACACTTCCTCTGCAACTTCACGACACTTCCTCTGCAACTTCACGACACTTCTTTTGCACTTCACGACACTTCCTCTGCAACTTCACGACACTTCCTCTGCAACTTCACGACACTTCCTCTGCAACTTCACGACACTTCTTTTGCACTTCACGACACTTCCTCTGCAACTTCACGACACTTCCTCTGCAACTTCACGACACTTCTTTTGCACTTCACGACACTTCCTCTGCAACTTCACGACACTTCCTCTGCACTTCACGACACTTCCTCTGTAACTTCACGACACTTCCTCTGCAACTTCACGACACTTCCTCTGTACTTCACGACACTTCCTCTGCAACTTTACTACATTTCCTCTGCAACTTCACGGCACTTCCTCTGCAACTTCACGACACTTTCTCTGCAACTTCGCGACACTTCCTCTGTACTTCACGACACTTCCTCTGCAACTTCACGACAATTCCTCTGCAACTTCACGACACTTCCTCTGAAACTTCACGACACTTCCTCTGTACTTCACGACACTTCCTATGCAACTTTACGACACTTCCTCTGTACTTCACGACACTTCCTCTTGCAACACACCAGAGACTTCCTCTGTACTTCACGACACTTCCTCTGTACTTCACGACACTTCCTCTGTACTTCACGACACTTCCTATGCAACTTTACGACACTTCCTCTGTACTTCACGACACTTCCTCTGCAACACCACGAGACTTCCTCTGTACTTCACGACACTTCCTCTGTACTTCACGACACTTCCTCTGCAACTTCACGACACTTCCTCTGCAACTTCACGAAACTTCCTCTGCAACTTCACGACACTTACTCTGCAACTTCACGACACTTCTCTGCAACTTCACGACACTTCCTCTGCAATCACGAACACTTCCTCTGCAACTTCACGACACTTCCTCTGCAACTTCACGACACTTCCTCTGCAACTTCACGACACTTCCTCTGACTCGACACTTCCTTGCAACTTCACGACACTTCCTCTGCAACTTCACGACACTTCCTCTGCAACTTCACGACACTTCCTCTGTACTTAACATTCCTCGCACTTACGACACTTCCTCTGCACTTCACGACACTTCCTCTGCAACTTCACGACACTTCCTCTGCAACTTCACGACACTTCCTCTGCAACTTCTCGGACTACTACCTTCTGCAACTTCACGACACTTCCTCTGTACTTCACGACACGTCCTCTGCAACTTCACGACATTCCTCTGAACTCACGACACTTCCTCTGCAACTTCACGACACTTCCTCTTCACTTCACGACACTTCCTCTGTACTTCACGACACTTCCTCTGGAACTTCACGACACTTCCTCTGCAACATCACGACACTTCCTCTGCAACTTCACGACACTTCCTCTGCAACTTCACGACACTTCCTTCTGGAACTTCACGACACTTCCTCTGGCAACTTCACGACACTTCCTCTCAACTTCACGAACTCCTTGCAACTTCACGACACTTCCTCTGCATTCACGACACTTCCTTTGCAACTTCACGACACTTCCTCTGCAACTTCACGACACTTCCCTGCTACTTCACGACACTTCCTCTGCAACTTACGACACCCTCTCTCCTCTCTGCACTTCACGACACTTCCTCTGCAACTTCACGACGCTTTCTTTGCAACTTCACGACATTTCCCATGTACTTCACGACACTTCCTCTGCAACTTCACGACACTTCCTCTGCAACTTCACGAAACTACCTCTGCAACTTCACAACACTTCCTCTGCAACTTCACGACACTTCCTCTGCAACTTCCCGACACTTCTTTTGCACTTCACGACACTTCCTCTGCAACTTCACGACACTTTCTCTGCAACTTCACGAAACTTCCTCTGCAACTTCACAACACTTCCTCTGCAACTTCACGACACTTCCTCTGCACTTCCCGACACTTCTTTGCACTTCACGACACTTCCTCTGCAACTTCACGACACTTCCTCTGTCAACTTCACGAACTTCCTCTGCAACTTTCACAACACTTCCCTCTGCAACTTCACGACACTTCCTCTGCACTTCACGACACTTCCTCTGCACTTCACGACACTTTCCTTGCACTCTCTCAACTTCACGACATTTCCCTGTACATCACGACACTTCCTCTGCAACTTTACGACACTTCCTCTGCAACTTCACGTCACTTCCTCTGCAACTTCACGACACTTCCTCTGCAACTTCACGACACTTCCTCTGCACTTCACGACACTTCCTCTGCAACTTCACGACACTCCTCTGCAACTTCACGACACTTCCTCGTCAACTTCACGACACTTCCTCTGTACTTCACGACACTTCCTCTGCACATCACGACACTTCCTCTGCAACTTCACACCACTTCCTCTGTACTTCACGACACTTCCTCTGCAACTTTACGACACTTCCTTTGTACTTCACGACACCTCCTCTGCAACTTCACGACACTTCCTCTGTACTTCACGACACATCCTATGCAACTTCACGACACTTCCTCTGCAACTTCACGACACTTCCTCTGCAACTTCACGACACTTCCTCTGTACTTCACGACACTTCCTCTGCAACTTCACGAACATTTCCTCTGCAACTTCATGACACTTCTTCTGCAACTTCACAACACTTCCTCTGCGACTTCACGACACTTTCTTCTTTCTCTGATTCACGACACTTCCTCTGCACATCACGACACTCCTCTGCAACTTCACGACATTTCCTCTATACTTCACCACACTTCCTCTGCAACTTCACGACATTCCTCTGCATCTTCACGACACTTCCTCTGCAACTTCACGACACTTCCTCTGCAACTTCACGACACTTCCTCTGCAGCTTCACGACATTCCTCTGCGACTTCTCGACACTTCCTCTGTACTACACGACACTTCCTCTGCAACTCACGACACTTCCTAGCAACCTTCACGACACTTCCCTCTGCAACTTCACGACACTTCTTGCCCTTCACGACACTTCCTCTGTAACTTCACGACACTTCCTCTGCAACTTACGACACTTCCTCTCAACTCACGACACTTCCTCTGCAACTTCCGACACTCCTCTGAACTTTACGACACTTCCCTGCAACTTCACGACACTTTCTTGCAACTTCACAACATTTCCCTGTACTTCACGACACTTCCTCTGCAACTTTACGACACTTCCATTGCAACTTCACCAACACTTCCTCTGCAACTTCACGACACTTCCCTACAACTTCACGACACTTTCTCTGCAGCTTCACGACACCTCTCTGTACTACAGACACTTCCTCTTCAACTCACGACACTTCCTCTTCAACTTCACGACACTTCCTCTGCAACTTCACGACGCTTCCTCTGTAACTTCAAGATACTTCCTCGCAACTTTACGACACTTCCTTTGTACTTTCACGACACTTCCTCTGCAACTTCACGACACTTCCTCTTCAACATTCACGACACTCCTCTCACTTCACGACACTTCCTCTGCAACTTCACGACGCTTCCTCTGTACTTCAAGATACTTCCTCTGCAACTTTACGACACTTCCTTTGTACTTCACGACACTTCCTCTGCACTTCACGACACTTCCTCGGCAACTTCACGACACTTCCTCTGCAACTTCACGACACTTCCTCTGCAACTTCACGACACTTCCTCTGCAACTTCACGACACTTTCTCTGTACTTCACGACACTTCCTCTGCAACTTCACTACACTTCCTCTGTACTTCACGACACTTCCTCTGCAGCTTCACGACATTTCCTCTGCGACT
The DNA here is from genome assembly GCF_026875155.1 of Cherax quadricarinatus. Lineage (NCBI taxonomy): Eukaryota > Metazoa > Arthropoda > Malacostraca > Decapoda > Parastacidae > Cherax > Cherax quadricarinatus. The sequence continues at coordinate 57,663,648 of NC_069414.1, forward strand.
TCTCGACACTTCCTCTGTACTACACGACACTTCCTCTGCAACTTCACGACACTTCCTATGCAACTTCACGACACTTCCTCTGCAACTTCACGACACTTCTTTTGCTCTTCACGACACTTCCTCTGTAACTTCACGACACTTCCTCTGCAACTTTACGACACTTCCTCTGCAACTTCACGACACTTCCTCTGCAACTTCACGACACTTCCTCTGAACTTTACGACACTTCCTCTGCAACTTCACGACACTTTCTTTGCAACTTCACAACATTTCCCCTGTACTTCACGACACTTCCTCTGCAACTTTACGACACTTCCTTTGCAACTTCACAACACTTCCTCTGCAACTTCACGACACTTCCTCTACAACTTCACGACACTTTCTCTGCAGCTTCACGACACCTCCTCTGTACTTCACGACACTTCCTCTTCAACTTCACGACACTTCCTCTTCAACTTCACGACACTTCCTCTGCAACTTCACGACGCTTCCTCTGTACTTCAAGATACTTCCTCTGCAACTTTACGACACTTCCTTTGTACTTCACGACACTTCCTCTGCAACTTCACGACACTTCCTCTTCAACTTCACGACACTTCCTCTTCAACTTCACGACACTTCCTCTGCAACTTCACGACGCTTCCTCTGTACTTCAAGATACTTCCTCGCAACTTTACGACACTTCCTTTGTACTTCACGACACTTCCTCTGCACTTCACGACACTTCCTCGGCAACTTCACGACACTTCCTCTGCAACTTCACGACACTTCCTCTGCAACTTCACGACACTTCCTCTGCAACTTCACGACACTTTCTCTGTACTTCACGACACTTCCTCTGCAACTTCACTACACTTCCTCTGTACTTCACGACACTTCCTCAGCAACTTCACGACACTTCCTCTGCATCTTCACGACACTTCCTCTGCAACTTCACGACACTTCCCTCTGTACTTAACGACACACTCCTCTGCAACTTCACAACACTTCCTCTGCAACTTACGACACTTCCTCTGCAACGTTCACGACACTTGCTCTGCAACTTTACGACACTTCCTCTGCAACTTCACGACACTTCCTCTGCAGCTTCACGACACTTCCTCTGCAACTTCACGACACTTCCTCTGCAACTTCACGACACTTCCTCTGTACTTCACGACACTTCCTCTGCAACTTCACGACACTTCCTCTGCAACTTCACGACACTTCCTCTGTACTTCACGACACTTCCTCTGCAACTTCACGACACTTCCTCTGCAACTTCACGACACTTCCTCTGCAACTTCAAGACACTTCCTCTGCAACTTCACGACACTTCCTCTGTACTTCACGACACTTCCTCTGCAACTTCACGACACTTCCTCTGCAACTTCACGACACTTCCTCTGCAACTTCACGACACTTCCTCTGTACTTCACGACTCTTCCTCTGCAACTTCACGACACTTCCTCTGTACTTCACGACACTTCCTCAGCAACTTCACGGCACTTCCTCTGCATCTTCACGACACTTCCTGTGCAACTTCACGACACTTTCTCTGTACTTCACGACACTTCTTCTGCAACTTCACAACACTTCCTCTGCAACTTCACGACACTTCCTCTGCAACTTCACGATATTTCCTCTGTACTTCACGACACTTCCTCTGTTCTTCACGACACTTCCTCTGCAACTTCACGACACTTCCTCTACAACTTCACGACACTTCCTCTGCAACTTCACGACGCTTCCTCTGTACTTCAAGACACTTCCTCTGCAACTTTACGACACTTCCTTTGTACTTCACGACACTTCCTCTGCAACTTCACGACACTTCCTCTGCAACTTCACGACACTTTCTCTGTACTTCACGACACTTCCTCTGCAACTTCACTACACTTCCTCTGTACTTCACGACACTTCCTCAGCAACTTCACGACACTTCCTCTGCATCTTCACGACACTTCCTCTGCAACTTCACGACACTTCCTCTGTACTTAACGACACTTCCTCTGCAACTTCACAACACTTCCTCTGTAACTCTCCCGACACTTCCTCTGTACTTAACGACACTTCCTCTGCAACTTCACAACACTTCCTCTGTAACTTCACGACACTTCCTCTGTACATCACGACACTTCCTCTTCAACTTCACGACACTTCCTCTGCAGCTTCACGACGTTTCCTCTGCAACTTCTCGACAATTCCTCTGTACTTCACGACACTTCCTCTGCAACTTAACTACACTTCCTCTGCAACTTCACGACACTTCCTCTGTACTTCACGACACTTCCTCTGCAACTTCACGACACTTCCTCTGCAACTTCACGACACTTCCTCTGCAACTTCACGACACTTCCTCTGTACTTCACGACTCTTCCTCTGCAACTTCACGACACTTCCTCTGTACTTCACGAAACTTCCTCAGCAACTTCACGGCACTTCCTCTGCATCTTCACGACACTTCCTGTGCAACTTCACGACACTTTCTCTGTACTTCACGACACTTCCTCTGCAACTTCACAACACTTCCTCTGCAACTTCACGACACTTCCTCTGCAACTTCACGATACTTCCTCTGTACTTCACGACACTTCCTCTGTAACTTCACGACACTTCCTCTGCAACTTCACGACACTTCCTCTGCAACTTCACGACACTTCCTCTGCAACTTCACGACACTTCCTCTGCAAGTTCACGATACTTCCTCTGCAACTTCGCGACACTTCCTCTGTACTTCACGACACTTCCTCTGTACTTCACGACACTTCCTCTGCAACTTCACGACACTTCCTCTGCACTTCACGACACTTCCTCGGCAACTTCACGACACTTCCTCTGCAACTTCGCGACACTTCCTCTGCAACTTCACGACACTTCCTCTGCACTTCACGACACTTCCTCGGCAACTTCACGACACTTCCTCTGCAACTTCACGACACTTCCTCTGCAACTTCACGACACTTCCTCTGCAACTTCACGGCACTTCCTCTGCAACACTTTCGCTTCCTAGTTATTGATATTATTGGACAACACAAAAACGTCAACATATTTCTTCTGGTCAACAACAACTTAACAACGTTGTCGTTGTTGTGCCTGTCAAAAATGTCGCAGTTATTGCTTGTCTTAAAGATGTCGTAGTTATTGTTCCACGCAACAGAGTCGTGGTTACTGTTCCACACAACAGTGTCGTAGTTATTGTTCCACACAGTAGTGCCGTGGTTACTGTTCCACACAACATTCTCGTAACTGTTGTTCCACACAATAGTGTCGTGGTTACTTTTCCACACAACATTGTCGTGGTTTTTGTTCCATACAATAGTGCCGTGGTTACCGTTCCACGCAACAGAGTCGTGGTTACTGTTCCACACAACATTGTCGTAGCTGTTGTTCCACACAATAGTGTCGTGGTTACTGTTCCACACAACATTGTCGTAGTTAATGTTCCACACAACAGTGTCGTGGTTACTGTTCCACACAACAGTGTCGTAGTTACTGTTCCACACAACAGTGTCGTGGTCACTGTTCCACACAACAGTGTCGTGGTTACTGTTCCATACAACAGCATCGTGGTTATTCTTCCACACAACAGTGCTGTTGTTATTGTTCCACACAACAGTGTCATGGTTATTGTTCAACACAATAACATAGTGGTTACTGTTCCACACAACTGTGTCATGGTTACTGTTCCAAACAACAGTGTCGTGGTTATTGTTCCACACAAGAGTGTCGTAGCTATTGTTCCACATAACAGTGTCATAGTTATTGTTCCACACAACATTGTAGTGATAATTGTTCCACACAACAGTGTCATAGTTATTGTTCCACACAACAGTGCTGTGGTTATTGTTCCCCACAACAGTGTCATGGTTATTGTTCAACACAACAATGTAGTGGTTACTGTTCCACACAACAGTGTCATGGTTACTGTTCCAAACAACAGTGTCGTGGTTATTGTTCCACACAAGAGTGTCGTAGTTATTGTTCCACACAGCAGTGTCATAGTTATTGTTCCACACAAGAGTATCGCAGTTATTGTTCCACACAACAGTGTCATGGTTATTGTTCCAAACAACATTGTCGTAGTTATTGTTCCAAACAAAAGTGACGTAGATATTGTTCCACAAATCAATGTCGTGGTCATTGTTCCGCACAACAGTGCCGTGGATATTGTTCCACACAACATTGTCGAAGTTATCCTTCCACAAAAAAGTGTCGTAGTTATTGTTCCACACAACAGTGTCGTAGTTATTGTTCCACACAACAGTGTCGTGGTTATTGTTCGACACAACTGAGACGTGGTTATTGTTCCACACAACACTGTTGTGGTTATTGTTCCACACACCTGTGACGGGTTTACTGTTCCACATCACAGTGTAGTTAGTTGTTATTGTTACACTTAACAACACTGAAGGTTATCCTTCCACAATACCTACAAACTGAAGAATAAGAAACATTAGTCTAGTCAATAGCTGCAAGACCGCGTTTATATATATATATATATATATATAATATATATATATATATATAATATATATATAATATATTATAATATATATATATATATATATTATCACACTGGCCGATTTCCACCAAGGCAAGGTGTCCCGAAAAAGAAAAACTTTCACCATCATTCACTCAGTCACTGTCTTGCCAGAAGGGTGCTTTACACTACAGTTTTTAAACTGCACATTAACACCCCTCCTTCAGAGTGCAGGCACTGTACTTCCCATCTCCAGGACTCAAGTCCGGCCTGCCGGTTTCCCTGAACCCCTTCATAAATGTTACTTTGCTCACACTCCAACAGCACGTCAAGTATTAAAAACCATTTGTCTCCATTCACTCCTATCAAACACGCTCACGCATGCCTGCTGGAAGTCCAAGCCCCTCGCACACAAAACCTCCTTTACCCCTCCCTCCAACCTTTCCTAGGCCGACCCCTACCCCGCCTTCCTTCCACTACAGACTGATACACTCTTGAAGTCATTCTGTTTCGCTCCATTCTCTTTACAGTCCGAACCACCTCAAAAAACCCTTCCTCAGCCCTCTGACAACTTTTTGGTAATCCCGCACCTCCTCCTAATTTCCCAAAACTACAAATTTCTCTGCATTATATCACACCACACATTGCTCTCAGACATGACATCCCCACTCCTCCAGCCTTCTCCTCGCTGCAACATTAAATCACCCATGTTTTCACACCCATATAAAGCGTTGGAAAAACTATACTCTCATACTTTCCCCCCTTTTTGCCTCCAAGGACAAAGTTCTTTGTCTCCACAGACTCCAAGTGCACCACTACCTTTTCCGCCATCAATTCTATGATTTACCTCATCCTTCATAGACCCCCCCGGACACGCCCCACCCAAATATCTGAATACATTCCCCCTCCCCATACTCCTCCCCCAATTGTATTCAGTTTTCTTTCACCTAATTTTTTTTGTTATCCTCAAAACCCTTACTTTTTCCTGTATTCACCTTTAATTTCTTTTTTGCACCCCCTACCAAAAATTCTCCACCAATCTCTGCAACTCTCCAAATCTCCCAAGAGCACAGTGTCATAGCAAAGAGCAGCTGTACAACTCCCACTTTGTGTGTGATTCTTTATCTTTTAACTCCACGCCTCTTGAAGACCCTCGAAATTACTTCCTTAAAACCCCCCATCTATAAAAAAAAAAAACAACCACGGTGACATCACACATCCTTGTCTAAGGCCTACTTTTACTGGAAAAAATTTTCCCCCTTTTTCCTAATACCTAACTTGAGCCTCACTACCCTCGAAAAAAACCTTTTCCCACGCTTCAGTAACCTACCTCCTACACCAACACTTGCAACATCTCCCACTTTTCCCACCTATCCACCCGTCTACGCCTTTTCCAAATCCATAAACCCAAAAAGACCTTTTTACCTTATATAAATACTGTTCACTTATTTTTCACTGTAAAAACCGGCCACACACCCCCTCCCTTTTCCCAAAGCCCCTTTTTTCATCTGCTTTCCTATTTCTCCGTCTTACTCTTAATTTTTTCAAAAAAAAAACTCTACCATCACTTTCCCAGGTATACTCAGCAACTTATCCCCCAAAATTTTTTGCTCCCTTTTATCCCCTTTGCCTTTATACAAAGGAACTATTATGCCTCTGCCACCCTAGGTCCCTTTACCGTCTTCCATACATTTATTAAATAATTGCACCAACCACTCCAAAACTATATCCCCACCTGTTTTAAAACTTTTTCAATTTTTATCCCACAATCCCGGGCTGCCTTACCCCCTTTCATTTTACCTACCCTCACGAACTTCCCCCACACCCAACGGGCTTTTCCCCTCACCCTACAAGACTTATTCCTCCTTGTCCTAACACGAAATCACAGCTTCCTATCTTCATAACATTTCAAAATTCCCAAAATATTCCCTCCATTTTCCCCAAAATACCCAAACTCCCCAAATTTAATAACTCTCCTCCCCTATTTTTAACTGACAAATCCTTTTTAACCCCAAAACTTTTCTTATTTTCAACAAAATTTGTTGATAACATTCCCCACTCCTCATTTGCCTCTTTTTACATTGTTTCACCACTCTATTAACCTCTCTTTTTTTTTTCTCCAATCCTTCCCCCTCCTTGCATCCTTCTATTTTGTAAAAACTTCCATATGCTAACTTTTCTCCCTTTCACTCCTTTACATCAAATTTCCCCCAATCGCTCCTCTTCCCCCCCACTCCACTTTTCCCGAACCACAAACTTCTGCTGAACACTCTAAAAAAACTACATTTTTTAAAAACCTACCCCCCTACCTCTTCGACCCCATTGCCCAGCCTCATTACCCCTCTATCCTCCAATAGCTGTTTTTATCTTCCCAACGCCCCTCTTTTAGTTTATAAACCTTCACCTCTCTCTTCCCCGAGCCTCTTTTTCCCTTTTATCCCATCTAAACCCTTTTACTCTCAGTGTAGCTACAACTTAAAATGATCTATATATCTGTGGCCCCTCTTAAACATGTACACCTGAAATCTACTCAACAGTCTTTTTCTACCAAAACAAAATAACAAAAACTACTGTCATTTCTCCCCCACATCATACTTTTAAAACTTTTATCCTCTTTTTCTTTAAAATATGTATTACCCATAACTAAACCCCTTCTATAGTTCAATCAAAGGTTCCATTACATTTTCACCTGGCACCCCAAACTTTCCACCACACCCTCTCTAAAATTTCTCCCACTTTAGCATTCAGGTCCCCTCCACAATTTCTCTCACTTGGTTCAAAGGCTCCTATACTTCACTTTAAAACTCCCAAAATCTCTCTCTCCCTCTGCATTCCTCCTTCTCCCGGCAAACACGCTTATTTTGACCCCTTCCGCATCCTACTTTTTCTTTAATCCACATAAAAACTTGCATTTTTCACATTCATATTCTCTTTTTCTCCTTCCAAACTGATCATTCAACATTTTCTGCAAAACCCCCTTTCCTTTTCTTTTTAACTCCTCAGATACTCCAGATTTAATCCCTTATTTTCCCCCCACCTAAACCCCTTTCCCCCTTCACTTTGTTTCGCTTAGGGCCAGGACATCCAACTTCTTTTTATTAAACATCACAATCATCTGTTTTTTGTCATCTGCACTACATCCACGCACATTCAAGCATCCCAGTTTTATAAAGTTTTTCTTCTTCTCTTTTTTTTTTAAAAAGTCACAGGAAAGGGGTTACTAGCCCATTTTCTCCCGGGATTTTAGTCCCTCATACGACACCATGGTTACGGGGGAAAAATTCTTTTCCACTTTCCCCCTGGACAATAGAAAAATAAAAAAAACAAGAGCTATGTAAAAAAGGGGAAAAAAATAGAGTATGTATATATAATGCAGTGCGTGTCTGTGAAGGTGACCAAAGTTAAGTGGAGTACAAGATATCCCTTTTTTTAGCGTGTTTATGAACAAAAAAGAAAAAACCCGCAATCCTAAAATCATGCATGTTTCTTTTCACAGTCATCTGGCAGGGCGGTAGTACTTCCCTGGGTGTTGCTGTCTACCCAAACCCATTACCTAATATAAATATATATATTTATATATATATAATATATATATATATATAAAATATATATATATAAAAATATAATATATTTTTAAATATATACACACACAGGAAGATGATGCCATAGTACACTCCCAAAATTACAGCCAATCAGCTGTGTTTTACCTGCCAAACAAACCTGCATTAACTTATCGTCGCACTGTGCATCGGTAAAATTAACATATATAAATGCTGGGCTACATAGTTTGTGAATTTTAACTAACTGTACAACAATATACTTAATTTGCTAGCGAATGAGGTACTCAGCTCCAGATGTTGTGTCCCTCAAATCAGCATATATATAATATATATATATATATATATATATATATATATTATATATATAATATATATATATATAAATAAAATATATATATATATATATACATACATATATATATTATATATATATATATATAATATATATATATATATATAATATATAAATATATATATATATATAATAGTAATATTTATATATATATATACATATATATATATATATAAATATATATATATATATATAATTTATTTTTATTTTTTTTTATTATCACACTGGCCGATTCCCACCAAGGCAGGGTGTGCCCGAAAAAGAAAAACTTTCACCATCATTCACTCCATCACTATCTGCCAGAAGGGTGCCTTTTACACTACAGTTTTTAACTGCAAATTAACACCCCTCCTTCAGAGTGCAGGCATGTAACTTTCTCATCTCCAGGACTCAATCCTGCTGCCGGTTTTCCCGAATCCCTTCATAAATGTTACTTTTGCTCACACTCCGACAGCCACGTCAAGTCATTAAAAACCATTTGTCCTTCCATTCACAGCCCTATCAAAACACGCTCATGCAATGCCTGCTGGAAGTCCAAGCCCCTCGCACACAAAACCCCCTTTACCCCCTCCCTCACCTTTCCTAGGCCCGAACCCCTACCCCGCCCTTCCTTCCACTACAGACTGATACACTCTTGAAGTCATTCTGTTTTCGCCTCCCATTTCTCTCTACAGTCCGAACCACCTCAACAACCCTTCCTCAGCCCTCTGGACAACAGTTTTGGTAATCCCGCACCTCCTTCCTAAACTTCCAAACTACGAATTCCTCTGCATTATATCACAGCCACACATTGCCCTCATGACAGTGACATCTCCAACTGCCTTCCCAGCCTTCCCTCGCTGCAACATTCATCACCCACGCTTCACAACCCCATATAACAGCGTTGGTAAAACCTATACTCTCATACATTCTACCCTCTTTGCCTCCAAGGACAACGTTCTTTGTCTCCAACGACTCCTAAGTGCACCCACTCACAGTTCTTTTTCCCTCATCAATTCTATGATTCACCTCATCTTTTCATAGACCCCATCCGCTGACACGTCCACTCCCAAATATCTGAATACGTTTTCACCTCCTCCATACTCTCTCCCTCCAATCTATATTCAATCTTTCATCACCTAATCTTTTTGGTACCTCATAACCTTACTCTTTCCTGTATCACCTTTAATTTTCTACTTTTGCACACCCTACCAAACTCATCACCAATTTCTCTTGCAATCTTCTCCTTCAAAATTCTCCCAAGAGCACAGTGTCATCACAAAGAGCAGCTCGTGGACAACTCCACTTGTTGTGATTCCTTTATCCTTTTTAACTCCAAGCCTCTTGCCACAGACCCTCGCCTTTACTCTCTTACAACCCCATCAAGATAAATATATAAACAACCCACGTGACATCACACATCCTTGTCTAAGGCCTACTTTTTACTGGGAAAAAATTTCCCCTCCTTTCCTACATACTCTAACTTTGAGCCTCAACTATCCTCGTAAAACTCTTCACTGCTTTCAGTTAACCTACCTCCTACACCATACACTTGCAACATCTGCCACATTGCCCCCGCTATCCACCCTGTCTAACGCCTTTTCCAAATCCATAAATGCCACAAAGACCCTCTTTAGGCCTTATCTAAATACTGTTCACTTATATATTTCACTGTAAACACCGGTTCCACACACCCCCTACCTTCTAAAGCCTCCTTGTTCATCTGCTATCCTATTTTCTCCTGCTTATTCTTATTCTTTCAATTAATAACCAACCATACACTTTACCAGGTACACGCAACAGACTTAATCCCCTAATAATTTTTGCAGGCACTCTTCTCTTTTATCCCCTTTGCCTTTATACAAAGGAACTATGCATGCTCATCTGGCCAATCCCTAGGTACCTTACCGTCTTCCATACATTTATTAAATAATTGCACCAACCACTCCAAAACTATATCCCCACCTGCGTTTGGTCTCACATTTCTATCTTTATCCATCAATCCCGCTGCCTTACCACCCCCTTTCATTTTAACTACTGCCTCACGGGAACTTCCCCCACACTCACAAAACTGCATCTTCCTCACTCCTACAAGATGTATTCCTCCTTGCCCTATACACGAAATCCACAGCTTCCCTATCTTCAATCAACAATTTAATCAATTCCTCAAAATTATTCCCTCCATCTTCCCAATAACCTCTAACTCTCCAATACTAACTCTCCCTCTCCATTTTTATCTGATAAATCCATTTGTTCTCTAGGCTTTCTTAACTTGTTAATCTCACTCCAAAAAACTTTTCTTATTTTCAAACAACAAAATTTGTTGATAACATCTCACACCCAACATCTCTCAATTTGCTCTCTTTCATTGCTTCACCACTCTCTTAACATCTCTCTTTTTCTCCATATACTCTTCCCTTCCCTTGCATCACTTCTACTTTGTAAAAACTTCTCATATCTAACTTTTTTCTTTTCTTTCTCCTCTTACTACTCTCATTTACATCATCTCCTTCCACCAATTCGCTCCTCTTCCCTCCTGCAACCCACTTTCCTGTAACCATCCTGAAGTCTACTCAACAGTCTTTTATCTCCCAAATCAAAACCCAAACAAATACTGTCATTTCTCCCTACATCATATTTTGTATATTTTTTTTTCCCTTTTTTTCTTAAAAAAATATGTAAAACCTTAAAAAAACCCCTTTCTATCAAAGTTCAACAAGGGTTCCCCATTATCATTTACACCTGGCACCCAAACTTACCTACCACACCCTCTTAAAAGTTTCTCCTACTTAGCATTCGGGTTCCCCACCACAATTACTCTCTCACTTGGTTCAAAGGCTCCTAACATTCCTTAACATCCCCAAAATCTCTCCTCCCCTGCATTCCCTCTTCCCAGGTGCATACACCTTATTTTTCTGCACCAATTTTTACTTTAACCCCACATAATTCTTGAATTTACACATTCTATTCTCTTTTCCCCTTTCCAAACTGATCTTTTTAACATTATGCTACCCCTTCCTTTGCTCAACTCTCTCAGATACTCCAGATCTAATCCATTTATTTCCCCCCACTGAACCTCCTCCCCCCCTTCAGCTTTTTTTCGCTTAGAGCCAGGCACCCAAACTTTTTTTCTTTCAAAACATCAGAAATTCATTTTTTCTTGCATCCGCATACATCCCCGCACATTTAAGCATCCCAGTTTTATAAAGTATTTCTTCTCTTTTTTTTTAGTAATGTATACAGGGGAAGGGGGTTTCACCCCTTGCTCCCCGGGATTTTAGTGCCCATACGCACGCAGGCTAGGAGGAAAGATTCTTTTCCACTTCCCCCTGGAAAAGAAAAATAAAAAAAAACAAGAGCATTTAAAAAAGGAGAAAAACCTAGATGTATTATATATATAATATATTTAAATATAATATATAATATTATATATATATTTATATATATAATAATTTAATATATATATATAACGTGCCGAAAAGGCAGAACTTTCGATCTTGGCTTAAAAGCAACGTCACATATATTAAATATATTTAATATATATATATATATATATATATATTATATAATATATATATATAAAAATATATATATACATATATATATATAAATTAATATATATATAATATAATTTATATATATATATATAAATATATATAATATATATATAATGTAATATAAAATATATTATATATATATAAATATATATATTATATATATAATATATATAATATATATATATATAATATATAATATTGTATATATACATGGTTTTTTTTGTCGTGCCGAATATAAAACTGTTCAATTAGAATAACTATTTAAAATTAAGTCCTTTTAAAATTTTCTCTTTTAAAGTTCAAAGACATATTTTTTTTATTAATGTTATTGTAATTTTTTTTAATTTGCACCAAAAAATCTTAGAAAAAATTACCTAAACCCTTTTTATAACAAGACAATTTTTTTTACCTAACCAACAAAATATTTTAAATACGTTTACAATAATTTAGTACTAAACAAAAACAATCAAATTATTTTTTCGTTTTTTCAGAAGTTTGGCGAAATTATTTTAATAAAAATTTTGCTTTTTCCTACATGGCAAGATGGGCGTTTTTTTTTTTTTGCCAATATGGGAAGTTCTGCCTATTCGACACGACATTTTTATATTATATAATATTATATATATATATATATTTATATATAATATATTTAATATATATATATATATATAAATTTTTTATTTTTATATATATATATATATTATATATTTAAATATATATAAAGGCAGAACTTTCGATCTTGGCTTTAAAAAGCAACGTCTCTTTCCATATAAAAGCGAAAAATTTTTGGTATGCAATAAATTTGCCAAAATCATTCTGAAAAAAAAAAAATATATTTTTATTGTTTTGTTTAATATTACATTACTGAAAACAAATCTAAAAAACATTTAGTTGGGTTAGGCCAAAATAAATTGCTTTTTTTATAAAAAGGGTTGGTAAGTTTTTAAGATTGTTTTGGGGCAAAATTTAAAAAAAAAATTACACTAAATTAATGAAAAAAATATTTCTTTAAGGTATAAGAGAAAATTTTGAAAAGGGTTTAATAAAAATGGTTCTTGCTAATTGACCAGTTTTACATATTTTGGCACGACATATATAAATATATATGATATACATATAAATTTTTAAATAATATATTTATATAAATTTATTTAATATATTTATTATATATTAAAAATATATATATTATTACAGTGGTCCTCAATATCGACTGGCCGAAATCGGGCCATTTCGGAAATCAACCGGTTTTTCGACAAAATATTTACTCGGGGAAATTTACCGAAATTCGTTTACGACCGTCTCGAACCCCTGTCCCCGCGGTTGCACGAGGGAAGCGGGCCTCACCCCCCTCAGCCTTCCTTCCCAGCCAGTGTGCATTGTTTACCAGTTAGCGGCGGTCCTCTCACGTGCTCCAGTGAAATATTTCATAATATTTCATTTATTTTAGTGCTTGCAAGTGATTTAAGTGCTAAATAAGCTACCATGGCTCCAAAGAAAGCTCCTAGTGCCAAACCTTTGGTAAAGAGGTGAGAAATACCATTGAATTTAAGAAAAACATCATTGAACAATATGATAGTGGCGTACGTGTGGCGAACTGGCGAGGATGTATAACAAAAATCATTCAACCATATCTTCCATCATAGCCATGAGAAAGGAAATCAAGACGCTGTTGTTGCAAAGGGGGTAAATATGCTGACAAAAATGAGATCACCAGTACGGAAGAGGTTGAGAAGTTATTATTGGTGTGGATAAATGAGAAACAATTAGCAGGAGACAGTCTTTTGACCTCGATTATTTGTGAAAAGGCTAGGCAGTTGCATGAAGATTTGGTAATAAATTGCCTGCAAATAGTGGTGAAGTGAGTGATTTTAAGGCCCAAAGGCTGGTTTGAGACATTTAAGAAGCGTACTGGATACACAGTGTGGTAAGGCATGGTGAGGCTGCCAGTTCGGACCACAAGGCGGCTGAAAAATTATGTGCATGAATTCCAGGAGTACATAGAGGCTGAAGGACTGAAACCTGAACAAGTGTTTCAATTGTGACGAAACAGGCCTCTTCTGGTAAGAAAATGCCAAAGAGGACCTTCATTACACAAGAGGAAAAGCCAATGCCAGGACACAAGCCTATGAAGACAGGCAGACGCTAATGTTCTGTGCTAATGCTAGTGGGGATTTCAAAGCAAAGCCGTTACTAGTGTACCAATTCTGAAAATCCCAGAGCATTTAAGAAAAATAATGTTATGAAGAGTAAATTGTGTGTGTTTTGGAAATCTAATAATAAGGCATGGGTCACGAGGGAAATTTTTGTAGAGTGGTTCAACGACGGTTTGGCCCTAGTGTGAAGAATTACCTCCTGGAGAAGAAATTGGATCTCAAGTGCCTGCTAGTAATGGACAATGCACCTGCTCATCCACCAAACTTGGATGACCTAATTCTGAAGGAGTTTGGGTTCATCTCAGTAAAGTTCTTGCCCCGAATACCACTCCTATCCTCCAACCCATGGACCAGCAGGTCATTGCAAACTTAAAAAACTGTACACCAAAGCAATGTTTGAAAGGTGCGTCAATGTGACCTCAGACACTCACTTGACCCTACGAGATTTTGGAAAGAACATTTCAGTATTTTCCATTGTGTAAGCCTTATAGGTAAGGCTTGGGAGGGAGTGTCTACCAGGACTTTGAACTCTGCTTGGAGAAAATTGTGGCCAGATTGTGTCGACAAGAGGGATTGGAAGGGTTTGGGACTGACCCTGATGAGCCTATGTCAGTTTTGAACTCTATTGTGGCACTGGAGAGTTCCATGGGGTTGGATGTGAGTTTGGAGGATGTGGAAGAGTTGGTGGAGGACCACAACGAAGAGCTAACCACTGAGGAGCTGCAAGAGCTTCAGCAGGAAGAGCAACAGATCGCAGCTCAGAATCTTGCTGCAGAGGAGGAGGAAGAGAGATGGAAGAAGGTGCCTTCTTCAGAAATTAAGGAGATTTTTACTATGTGGGGTAAGATGGAAAGATTTATGGAGAAACATCACCCAGAGAAGGATGTTGCAAGCCATATCGGAAACTTGTACAGTGACAGAGTCTTGGCCCATTTTAGGGAAGTTTTAAAGAGACGCCAGAAACAGAGCTCTCTGCACAGTTATTTTGCGAGACAGGACTCCAGTGACTCTCAAGCTGGTCCTAGTGGCATTAAGAAACAGAGAAAAGAAGTAACCCCAGAAAAGCAAATGGTACCTGAGGTGTTGCTGGAAGGGGATTCCCCTTCCAAACTATAAACAATCCACTCTCTCCTCCTCCTCCAGTCTCCCATACCCTAAGAAGAATCTCCAATAAAGGTAAGTGTTATGCTGTTAATGTTTCATTCATCATTTCCCATTGTATTGTTTATGTACTACATGAATATTTCATGTAAAAAATTTTTTTGTTTTAATACTTCTGGGTGTCAGGAACGGATTAATTGAATTTACATTATTTCTTATGGGAAAAATTGATTCGCAAATCGACCATTTCGATAATCGACCGGCTTCCAGGAACGGATTACCGTCGATTACTGTCTTATAGACACATCCATCAGCATTTTGGGGGGAATTCTTTATCAAAAGTTTTTTTACTGTATCGAGATTTTTGAATACAACTTTAATATTAAAAGTCTTAAGAAGAGAAGGCATATCAACCAAGTTTTCATGGTAAGGGAGAACCAACATATTTTTATTTGAATAAGGCTGGTTGTCCCTTTTTGGATTGTAAAAAGTATTTCTGGCAACTTTAAAAGATTTATCAATTACATTTCTTGGGTATTTTAAATCATTACCTATTTCATAAATTTTGGATATTTCCTCATCTATGAACTCAGGACTACAAATTCGTAAAGCTCTCAGAAACATTGATGATAGAGTCAAACTGTCTGTTTTCTCATCAATGTTTCTGAGAGCTTTACGAATTTGTAGTCCTGAGTTCATAGATGAGGAAATATCCAAAATTTATGAAATAGGTAATGATTTAAAATACCCAAGAAATGTAATTGATAAATCTTTTAAAGTTGCCAGAAATACTTTTTACAATCCAAAAAGGGACAACCAGCCTTATTCAAATAAAAATATGTTGGTTCTCCCTTACCATGAAAACTTGGTTGATATGCCTTCTCTTCTTAAGACTTTTAATATTAAAGTTGTATTCAAAAATCTCGATACAGAAAAAAAACTTTTGATAAAGAATTCCCCCCAAAATGCTGATGGATGTGTCTATAAGATTCCTTGTAAAATTTGCGATAAAGTTTATTACGGTCAAACTGGTAAAAATCTCGAACTAAGATTAAAACAACATAAATATAGCATTAGAACTGGACAAGATTCCAATGCTCTATTTATTCATGTAAGAGATTTTAACCATCCAATTGATTTTCAAAAAGTTGAGAAAGTAGTATCAAGCAAGTCCATGGTCGACAGGAATATAATTGAATCTTGTTTCATAAAAAGCAGTTTTGACAATAATATGAATATTTCCTTTGGTTTATATAAATTAGATCCATTTATAATTAATAGAATTTGGGAAGAATTTAATAATACACTGGACAAATAATCTTTAAAATTTCTTATTTCTTGGGTAGAATAGTTTGTGGGGTGAGTTGTGCCAAGGACCTTTCCAAGTTGGCTCGCCGCGCGTCACGTGTTTAAACCGTTGTGGGATCTGATAGTGAGGTGCCGACCAGACCCCTTATATAGCTTCCTTGGATGCTTTACTTTCATAGTTCCTTGATAATGTGAGTAGTCACGAAAGCGCTTGGAATTTCTCTATTCTTTCAGAGTGGTTGTTTTGCATATATATATATATATATATATATATATATATATATATATATATATAATATATATATATATATATATATATATATATATATATATATATATATATATATATATATATATTATATATATATATATATATATATATATATATATATATATATATATATATATATATATATATATATATATATATATATATATATATATATATATATATATATATATATATATATTACCAATGGAACAGGCGCCGATAAGTTAATGCAGGTTTGTTTGGCAGGTAAAAAGCAATTCATTGACTGTGCATCTGGAGTGTACTATGGCATCAACTTCCATCAACACTCTACTTTTCGCTCATTTAAGAAAAGGATCAGATATCTGTGACATTATCGCTGAAATTTCCTGCTTCTACTCACCTGACTGCACTATATACGCCACTTCTCCGAGCATGAACTGTAATTGATAAACTGAACACATCAATTGCACGCTGAAGGACTGATTACGTCTAACTACTCGTTGGTAGGTAAGACACATAGGCAACATTTAGGCAACTTTATTCCGAAACGTTTCGCCTACACAGTAGGCTTCTTCAGTCGAGTACAGATAGTAGGCAGGAGAAGTAGAGATGTGAAGACGATGTAATCAGTCCATTGCCCTTGAAGTCGTGGATTTGAGGTTGTCAGTCCCTCAGCCTAAAGAAGTTCTGTTCCAAAGTCTGGAACTAACTTTGGAACAGACTTTGGAACAGAACTTCTTTAGGATGAGGGACTGACAACCTCAAATCTACGACTTCAAGGGTGATGGACTGATTATATCGTCTTCACATCTCTACTGCTCCTGCCTACTTTCTGTATTCGACTAAAGAAGCCTACTGTGTAGGCGAAACGTTTCGGAATGAAGTTGCCTAACTGTTGCCAGTGTGTCTTACCTACCAACCTGTCGGTATTGTATACCATTTTGATATTAACTACTCGTTATCTTCCACCGTTCTTCTTTGTATTAAACTGAGGAAGCCACTGGCTGGCGAAACGTTTCCTCACTAAAGATTCCAAAATACTGCACCAGTATCTCATTCTTCAACTTATCGGTTATCTAAACCATTTACATCACGTTTCCTATATAACTGTTGTGGTATTACTTTATCAGAGATATGGGACCACATAATCGGTAAAAAGAAGATGAGCTGTATATTAAAGAAAATAGCAATTATATACGACTTGCTATTCCTTTACATAACATCCCGCCGTTCTTCTGTTTTCATTAAAATTCAAGGCACAAAGGCCGGCAAACAAAGTTAAGTCTGACCACAGGATACATTCAACGAGAGGTGTATTTCTCTGAGCGTATTTATGCTGAGAGTTTACTGTAGTTCTTATTTTAGGGTTTAAAGTATTTGGTGGCTAAAAGGTTACTGTACCGCCTTGTTGACATTCGTGTATTCGATATTTTTTACACCCCATTAAAGACTTTTAGGCAGACATAGATTACGTTCACCGAGAGGTGAATTTCTCTCAGCGTATATGTTTTGAGAGTTTACTGAAATCCTTATTTTAGGGATGAAATAGTTCTTGTCTGGTGGTGATAATGTTACGTGCAATCTTAATAACCATAGTGTAGTCGACAGACTTTAAACCCCGTTAACCACCAACCATAAAGTGTGAACGTTTTAAAACACGCTGACAATCTATATAAGAACTCTCTTTTTAAGTTTGATTTCTATTAGTAAATCGTTATTGGAGATGCTTTTGAATATATCATGATTTTGATCTCTGATGTGTCGGGATACCGAGAATTATTTGGCGGAAGTTTGTCAAGTAGGAAAAACCACATCTTCTGGGAATGAGCTTAATGGATATCTGCTCAGTGAAAGTGATATGCATTCCATAACTGATAAACACTTTTTCACTAGAGAGCAGCCAACATTGCATTGTAGAATAACGCCTTTATTCATAGCTGATGATGAATCACTGATTCATGACCAGGACAGAGACGATTTTTTGACTACGCTTGCTTGCAAAAATTATAGCAAAAGAGGATGTCACTGTAATGCCAGACTTTTATCAAATATTAGAAATTTAAGAGAAATGTGCAAAACGTTATTTTTATCTGAACGGTTAGACAGTTCGAAGCGGTTTGAAACATTTTCTGACATTTTAGTAACAAGCTACTTTTAAATATTAGATTTCAACAGAGAAAGAAATGAGCTCCATGATTAATTTTAACCATGATCTTCATTACTAAAGAATGAATAATATTTTTTGTTTTCTTTTTGTTGTGTCATGTCTAAAACATAAAAGCACAAATATTGTAAGAATTTCTTGTATGCTACACTTACCATAATATGGAATCTCGTAAGTGACTGATTTTGACCTTGTTAATTATTCCGAGAATAAGTTTGTAACAAAAACTGCTCGGAATAGCTGATATCTAATCAACTGTTCCCATTCATTAAAGGGACTTTGAAGAGAACACACTGTCCCACAGATATTGTGCCAACCAGCGGCTTCATAAATCCAATACAGAGAATAAACAATAGAGACAGTGTGAGGTGTTAAGTCCCACAGCTATGATAGGAGATATTCAGTCCCTCGTCAGTGATAAACTGGATGCTGAATCACGAGGAGATGTAGCAGTTGAAGACAGTACGACGGTGGAAAGATGTTATTTTCAAGAGTTCAATGTGACCTGAAAACACACACACACACACACACACACACACACACACACACACACACATACACACACACACACACACACAGAGCAGAAGACCAAAACAAGAATATGAAGAAAGTAACAGAATGATGATGGCCACACTAGCCGAGGTGGCCAGAAGGGCCCACATAAGCAAAACAAAGCTACGCATAATGTAGAATTTCAACCACAAGAAAACAGACTAGGAGAATCTGGAACCACATTGGGGACCGGAGACATGGATAGCCAAGATGATGGAGGTGGTGCTGGAAAGCTTCATCTACCAACATGTTAGGGACACAACTAGAGAATGAGGAGACGATGAACCAGCAAAGCCGGACTTTGTATTCTCCTTCAACAGTTTAGACACGGGAAATCACACACGAAACGCCCCTCGGCGCTAGCGATAACGTAGTCCTGAGTTTCGAATACACAGTAGAGTTAACCAAAAAGAGTTAAGCAGCAAGAGAAGGCCGGGAGAATCTACACGTGTATGAGACAATTCCTGAATGAGGTGCAATGGGTAAGAGCTAGAGGGAAAGACAGTAAACGAAATGATGGAATACATGACCTCAGAGTGCAAGGAGGCAAAGGAGAGGTTCATACCAAGGGGCAACAGAAACTTTTGGAAGACCAGCGTAAGCCCATGGTTTACCCTGAGGTGTGGAGAGGCCAAAGCCAAGTGTGCTAGAGTATTGAAAAAAATATAGCAGGCAAAGGACTTAGAAAAACAGGGAGTTGATCCGATGAACCAGGAATGAATATACATGGATAAGAAAAGAGGCCCAGAGGCAATACGAGAATTACACTATCAAAAGTCATATCTGACCGAGATTTGTTTTACAACCACATCAGGAAGAAAACAACAGTCAAGATCAAAGTAGTTAGTCTGAGGAAGGAATTACGGGAGCTCACAGGGAGTGACCAGGAAATATGTGGGGAACTCAGCTCAAGATTCAGGGAGGTATTCACAGAGGGGTCAGAAAGGCTTCCAGCAACTCGAGCTGGTAGAGTGCACCAGCAAGTGCTAGACACACTGCACACATCTGAGGAGGAGGAGGTGAAGAAACTGCTAGGTGAACTAAATACCTCGAAGGCGGTGGGCTCAGACAAAGGGAGCAGAGGTACTGTGCGTTCCACTTACAATAACCTTCAATAAATCTATTGAAACAGGAAAACTGCCTGAAGTCTAGAAGACAGCAAATGTAGTCCCAGTTTTTAAAACAGGAGACAGACAGGCAGCACTAAACTACAAATTTGTGCCGCTAACAAATATAATATGTAAAGTTATGGTGAAGATTATCAGAAGAGTGGTGGAGTACCTATAAAGATTATTTATTTAGATTTTGCCATCGAAGTGACTAGTTTATTGTGCACCCCATATCCATCCTGTGGACTGTAGCGCAAGAGCCTATGGATACAAAAAGGCCTATGAACTAGGCCCCAAAAAGGTTAAAAGGTGTACATTTGGATTTATATCTACAGATATACAGCTTAGTATATCTGGTGTATTAATTTTATTAATAAGATAACTTGACGTCATATAGGTTATAATACTTATTCCTCAATAAGTGGACAATTAAGCGCATAGTGTTCAAGACAGTGACCATATGCCTGACCACATAATTTGCATTTGGTTTGATCATCATCTGTGTGTCTCCCAAACTGCCAGAAGTACTTGTAACCAAGCCTAAGCCTGGCCACTACAACATCAGTCAGTCTGTTCACATTACAAGTTGCTCCATAAACATACTTATCTACGTTCATGCTATCATAGTGGGTTATAGATCTACTCAGGCTTCTAATTGCATTCATGTTCATTATTTACTTCTCTCCTAATATTATTCCTAATGCTATACACAGATATACCAAAGTTATATTCTATATTCTCCTTCAGGGTACTCATCTTGGCTAACATATCAACTTTAACTTACAGGAGTAACTCTATCACTGATACTAGAAATACCAAGCTCCTTCCTCATATTAAGAACCTTTGTAGATTTGGGACAGCCAAGAATAGTTCTGAAAGCTTAAGGGTTGGAGAGAACTTTCTCTAGCTAATATTAACATGGGAGCAGCATAATCAATTAAGGACCTAACATAAGCTATGTACATCATTCTCACGATTCTCACATGAGCACCATAGTTGGCGTTGTAGCCAGCAACAGCTTTAGAGAGCATTTAGCCTATCTTTGCATTTCTTATTTAGTTGTGGTACGTTGGATTTTTAGAAGGATACATCTACACCAAGGTATCTGAAGATGAAAATAAG
>NC_069414.1:57685819-57705772 GCF_026875155.1 Cherax quadricarinatus
TGTTGCCAGTGTGCTACCTACCAACCTGTCGGTATTGTATACCATTTTGATTTTAACTACTCGTTATCTTCCCCCGTTCTTCTTTGTATTAAACTGAGGAACCACTGGCTGGCGAAACGTTTCCTCACTAAAGATTCCAAAATACTGCACCAGTATCTCATTCTTCAACTTATCGGTTTATCTAAACCATTTACATCACGTTTCCTATATAACTGTTGTGGTATTACTTATAGAGATAGGGGAAACCACATAATCGGTAAAAAAAGATGAGCTGTATATTAAAAAAAATAGCAATTATATACACTTGCTATTCCTTTACATAACATCCCGCCGTTCTTCTGTTTCTTTAAAAAATTCAAGGCACAAAGGCCGCAAACAAAGTTAAGTCTGACCACAGGATACATTCAACGAGAGGTGTATTTCTCTGGCGTATTTATGCTGAGAGTTTACTGTAGTTCTTATTTTAGGGTTTAAAGTATTGGTGGCTAAAAGGTTTACTGTACCCCCTGTTGACATTCGGTATTCGATATTTTTTACAACCCATTAAAGACTTTAGGCAGACATAGATTACGTTCACCGAGAGGTGAATTTCTCTCAGCGTATATGTTTTGAGAGTTTACTGAAATCCTTATTTTAGGGATAAAATAGTCTTGTCTGGGGGTGATAATGTTACGTGCAATCTTAATAACCATAGTGCAGTCGACAGACTTTAAACCCCGTTAAACCACCAACCATAAAGTGTGAACGTTTTAAAAAAAACGCTGACAATCATATAAGAACTCTCTTTTTAAGTTTGTTTTCTATTAGTAAATTCGTTATTGGAGATGCTTTTGAATATATCATGATTTTGATCTCTGATGTGTGGGGAAAACCGAGAATTATTTGGCGGAAGTTTGTCAAGTAGGAAAAAAACCCCATCTTCTGGGAATAGCTTAATGGATATCTGCTCAGTGAAAGTGATATGCATTCCATAACGATAAACAAATTTTCACTAGAGAGCAGCCAACATTGCATTGTAGAATAACGCCTTTATTCATAGCTGATGATGAATCACTGATTCATGACCGGACAGAGACGATTTTTTGACTACGCTTGCTTGCAAAAATTTTTAGCAAAAGAGGATGTCACTGTAATGCCGACTTTTAATCAAAAATTAGAAAATTTTAAAAGAAATGTGCAAAACGTTATTTTTATCTGAACGGTTAGACAGTTCGAAGCGGGTTTTAAACATTTTCTGACATTTTAATAACAAAACTAAATTTTTAAATATTAGATTTCAACAGAGAAAGAAATGAGCTCCATGATTAATTTTAGCCATGATCTTCATTACTAAAGAATGATAATTTTTTTTTGTTTTCTTTTTGTTGTGTCATGTCTAAAACATAAAAGCACAAATATTGTAAGAATTTCTTGTATGCTACACTTACCATAATAAGGAATCTCGTAAGTGACTGATTTTGACCTTGTTAATATTTCCGAAAATAAGTTGTAACAAAAACTGCTCGGAAGTGGATATTATCAACTGTTCCATTCATAAGGGACTTTGAAGAGAACACACTGTCCACAGAATTGGGCCAACCAGCGGCTCATAAATCCAATACGAGGAATAAACATAGAGACAGTGTGAGGTGTTAAGTCCCACAGCTATGATAGGGATATTCAGTCCCTCGTCGTGATAAACTGGATGCTGAATCACGAGGAGTGTAGCGTTGAAGACAGTACGACGGTGAAAGATGTTTTTTTCAAAAAGTTCATGGACCTGAAAACACACACAAACACACACACACACACACACACACACACACACACACACAACACACACACACACACACAAAACACCACACACCACACAATCCAGGCCCATATGGAGTATGCACACCAGTTTGGGAACCCACACCAGGTCAAACAGGTTAAGAAATTAGAGAAAGTGCAAAGGTTTGCGACAAGGTTACTTCCAGGGCTAAGGGTAACGTCCTATGAAGAAAGGTTGAGGGAAATCGGACTGACGACACTGGAGGACAGGAGGGATAGAGGAGACATGATAACGACATATAAATACTGCGTTGAATAAACAAGGTGGACAGAGACAAGATGTTTCAGAGAGGGGACAGAATAAAGGGGTCACTCTTGGAAATTGAAGACTCAGATGAGCCACAGGGATGTTAGGAAGTATTTCTTCAGTCATAGAGTGGTCAGGAAGTGGAACAGTCTGGCGAGAGATGTAGTGGAGGCAGGAACCGTGCATAGCTTTAAGACGAGGTAAGATAAAGCTCATGGAGCAGGGAGAGAGAGGACCTAGTAGCGTTCAGTGAAGAGGCGGGGCCAGGACCTGAATCTCGACCCCCGCAACTACAATTAGGTGAGCACACACACACACACACACACACACACACACACACACACACACACACACACACAGAGCAGAAGACCAAAACAAGAATATGAAGAAAGTAACAGAATGATGATGGCCACACTAGCCGAGGTGGCCAGAAGGGGCCCCCATAAGCAAAACAAAGGGGCCACAAAATTTTAGGAATTTTCCCAAAAAAACGGGAATGGAAAATCTGGGAAAATGGGGAGGAAAACCTGGATACCCAAAGAGGGGGTTTCGAAAAGTTTCTTTTCCCCAAAGAGGGACCATAGGGTTAGGAGACGGGGAACCAAAGCTGGCCCCATTCCCTTTAAAGGTGAGACACAATCACACCCCAAAACCCCCCCCACAAACCCCAAACCCGGGGAAAAAGCCAAAACAAGTAAAAAATTTAACCCAAAAAGAGTTAAGGGGGTGGAAAAGGGCCCCCAAAGAAAAAAAACAACCTTTAATGAAAAAATTTCCCAAAAGAAAACAGGGGGTCATGGCCACTTGGGAGGAAAACATAACCAAAGGGGGAGGGGGGGGAAAAAGTTCACTCCCCCCCGGGGGACAAAATTAAGGGGGAAAATTAACCAAACAAACCCTTTTGGCCCCTTAAAAACCTTTTGCAGGGAAATCACAAAGAAAGCCCCCTTCGGGGGGGCTCGTAACGTATTTTGGGTTTTCGAAAAAACAGTGGTTAAAAAAAGGGTTTAACCAGGGGGGAAAAGGCCTGGAAAACCCCGGGGGGTTCCCCCCCCAAAATTTCCCATAAAATAAAGGTAATGGGTAAAAAGGAGAGGGAAAGACGTAAACAAAATGATGGAATACATGCCCTAAAAGGGGGTGAAATGGGGGAAAGGAGAGGTTCATCCAAGGGGCAACAAATTTTTGGGAAGACCAGCGTAACCCCAAGGTTTCCCCCTGAGGTGTGGAGGGGAAAAACCAAGTGGGGCAAAAGAGTATTGAAAAAAATATAGCAGGCAAAGGACTTGAAAAACGGGGAGTTGATCCGTGAACCGGGAATAAAATATACAGGGATAAAAAAAGACCCCAGAGGCAATACGAGAATTACCTATCAAAAGTCATATCGCCCGAGATTTTTTTTTAAAACCACATCAGGAAGAAAAAAACAGTCAAGATAAAAGTATTTAGTCTGAGGAAGGAATTAGGGGAAACCCTACGGGAGTGACCAGGAAATAGGGGGGAATTTCCGCTAAAGATTCAGGGGTATTCACAGAGGGGTCAGAAAGGCCCCAAGCAACCGAGTGGTAAGTGCCCCCAGAAAGGGTTAACACATGCACACATCTGAGGAGGAGGAGGTAAAGGGAAATGTTGGGTCCCAAAAAATCCCCTCAAAGGGGGGTTTGGGCTAAACAAAGGGAAAAGAGGTACTGGGGGTCCACTTACAATAACTTTCAAAAAAACTATTGAAAACAGGAAAATTCCTAAAAGCCCTGGGAAGCAGAAAATGTATTTCCCATTTTAAAAAACGGGAAAACGACAGGGCACTAAACTAAAAATTTGTGCCGCTACAAATATAATAAAAAAAGTTATGGGGGAAATTATCAGAAGAGGGGTGGAGTCCCTATAAAGATTATTTATTTAGATTTTCCCATCGAAGTGACTAGTTTATTGTGCACCCCATACCATTGGGAAACTGTAGCGAAGACCCTTTGGATAAAAAAAGGGCCCCAAAGAACTGGGCCCCCAAAAAGGTTAAAAGGGTTTACTTTTGGATTTAATCTACAGAAAACGGGCTTAGTATATCGGGTGTTTAATTTTTTTTTTAATAAGTAACGGGAGCATATAGGTTATAATACTTTTCCCCCAAAAAGTGGCAATTAAGCGCTAGTTTTAAAAGAAAATGACCAATCCCTGACCAAAAAATTTTGCTTTTGGGTTTTGTTTATCAGGTGTTTTCCCCAAAAACTGCCGAAGTTTGAAACCCAAGCCAAACCCCGGGCCCACTACAACATCATCATTGTTAAACATTACAAGTTGCTCCTTAAACATACTTATCTACGTTAAGGGCTACATATTTGGTTATGGGCCCAAACCCCCAGGTTTTTAATTGCTTTCATGTTCATTTTTTACTTCTCTTAATTTTATTCTAATGTATACAAAATTTTAACAAAGTTATTTTCTATTTTTTCCTTCAGGGTACTCTTTTGGCTAACTTTTCAATTTTAACTTACGGAGAAACCCCCCTATCACGAAATAGAAATCCCAAAGCCCCTTCCCTTATATTAAAAACCTTTGTAGATTTGGGACACCCAAAAAAAGTTCTGAAAAATTTTAAAGGGGTTGGGGGAAAACCTTTCTTAGCTAATTTTAAACCCTGGGAGAAACAAAAATAAATTTAAAGGGACCTAACATAACCCTTGTACATCATTCCCGATTCTCACATGGGGCCCCCATATTTGGCGTTGTAGCCAGCAACAGCTTTAAGAGCATTTACCTATCTTTGCATTTTTTTATTTAGTTGTGGACGTTGGATTTTTTTGAAAGGATACATCTACACCAAGGTATCTGTAAGATGAAAACATAGATGTTTTTAAAAACCCTGCAAATATGGATGGGGGAAAGCCCGTTTGTTTTTAATATCTTTTTTTTTAGAGGGGGAAATTGGGGGCCCTAATCGATTAAAAATTTGTTTAAAATTTCATTAAAAATTTAGCCAATTTTTTAAATCCCAATGTTGTTTGGATCTTGAAATCATCACTTTGTTTTTTACTAAAATTTTTAGGAAAGCAGGTACACCCATTTAGTGGGCCCCATTAATCAAATATTAAATAGAGGGGAATGAGAACTTCCCTGGGGTGTCCCTGGGGGCATTGCTTGGGCCCGGTTTCTAAAGCCTTGGTAGAGGGCAGAGGATACTTGTTGCGGGTTTTTGGCTTTTAGAAAGGAAGGGGCTAAACATGCCAACCAGTTTGGCTTCGGGGAAGGAAAACCCCTTTCACAAAAACCCTACGGGAATTCTACGTACGATAAAACAGGAGAGAGAAAAATTTGGTGGGATGCATCTTCGGGGGAAGAAAAAAGGGCCCTTCCGATGAAATTTACCAAATGAAACTGGTTAAAAAACTAGGGGAATGGGGAAGGGAAATTTGGCGGGAAAGGGTTGTGAATGGTTTCAGGAAAAAACTGACAGGGGGAAAAAAAGGTGTGCTGGTAAAGTGACGGGGTTTTCAAAATGAGTGTATATGTCGAGGGGGTTTTCCGAGGGTCAACCCCTGGGGCCATTGTTTTTTCTAGTATAATTGAATGAAAATGAAAAAAGGGACGGGTTCAAGGGTCGGTTTGCAGAAAATGTGAAGAAATGGGGAAAAAAAAAAGGGACGAGGATCAGGTAACCCGGGAAAGAAGATCGGGAGAGGTTCCCAACCATTTCCGAAAAATGGTTGGGGAGCCCCTTGGGGGAAGCTTGGAAAAGGGCAAAGAACCGAGTACAGTCTTGGAGTTAAAGGTTGCACAATCACTCAAGGAAAAGGATCTTAGGGTGAGCTCACACCGAAACAAAATCTCTTGAGACGCACATCCCAAAAAACCCAATTTAAATGCGCAACCTATGGGGGAAATGGGAAAACCCAAGAAAGCGTTTCGACTTTTATGTAAAGGGGCCATTCAGACACTTTTCCCTGACGTCAAAGGGCCCGTATTGGATTATGCGCACAATATGGAACCCACACCTGGGGCAAAAAAGTCAAAAAATTAGAGGGAAAATTTCAAAGATTTCAATAAGGGGGAAAACGGAAAAGCTTTAAGAAGAGTCGATAAAAACTCACAAGCAGGAAGAGAGTGGACTTAGTAGCGGGCCAGCGAAGAAACGGGGGGGCCCGGGGGCTATGAATCACCCCCCCGCAACCCACAACTAGATGAGTACAATGGTGAGTCCCAATTTGGGAAAAATACACATAAACCCCCCACTCCCCTTTTCTCTCTCACCCCCCCCCTCCTCTCTCTCTCTCTCTCTCTCTCTCTCTTCTCTAATTTCCCTGGGCAATTTGGGGTCTACCCCATTACGAGCGTTCACACTTTAAGGGGGGGGTCACATTTTTTGGAAGTGGGGTTACGTCTGTGGAAGTTGGGTCTTTTTCTTTCCCCGGGAAATTAGATAATTGTCCCCAAGAAATTTGTTGGTGCGAAAAAACTTGAAGGGTTGGTGCTGTATGTCACGTCTCAGGAGTACATGCTTTCATAAAATTCTCTCTATGTGAATACTTAAACCTAGCTTGAAAATTTTGTTTTCTGAATTTTTTTCTGAATTTTTTCTCCCGTGTCAGTAAACTTTTAAAAGGGGGCTGCCGGGTGACATCTGTCAGAGGGTGCTGCTTGCTGAAATCGTGAAAAAAAGTGGCCCGCTGAAATTTTGTGAAAATGGGCTGCCTGCTGAAAACTTTTAAAATGTGCTGCCCTTTTAAATTGTGAAAGAATGGTGCCCCGCTGGAAAACGTGAAAAAGGCTGCCCCTGAAATCTTTGGAAGTGTGCTGCCTTTCTGAAATCTGTGAAAGAAATGCTGGGTGCTGAAATCTTTTGGGAAATATGCTGCCCCGTTTAAATCTGTGAAAAAATGCCCCGCGGGAAATCTGTGGAAAGGGGTCCGGGCCCGCTGAAATCTGTGGGGAAATGTGCTGCCTGCTGTAATCTGTGAAAGTTGCGCCTACTGAAATCGGGGGGGAAGTGTGCTGCCCTTTTGTAATTTTGTGAAAGAATGCCCGCCCGCTGGGAAAAATGTAGAAGGGTTTCTGCCTTTGTAATCTGTGAAAAATGTGCTGCCTCTGAAATCTGTGGGTGTACGGCCCCCAAAAAATCTTTTAAAGTGTTCTGTCCCGTTTTTCAAAATTATAAAAAAGTATAAAAACCCGGGACTTTTCTGGATATTTTTCTTCCCCTAATCCCCTGAAATGTGCTGCTTCTCTCCCAGCAGCACACTATTGTTACACGTTTACTTCTCAGGAAGTTTCATACTACAAATACGCTTTCACAGTGGGGAGCGTGGGACCTGCCCAGACTGTTTAAAACTTAATATTGCCCCCAGTGTTTCAGTTTGCACACTTTCTCTAGGGAGTGTGGGAAACTGCCGGGCTCTGCCAGTGAGCTACCTTCCTGTTTTAAATTTTCCTTTTTTTGTAAACCAAAAATAATTTACCAATAGGATAACAGAAGCCTGATAAATTAGCACTGTGCAACCTTTTTGGGTATCTTTATTGAGGAAACGTTTCCCCCACTGGGGGGCGAAACGTTTCCTCAATAAAGATACCCAAGAGTTGCCCCATGTATCTTATTTATCAAAGTGTCGGTTTTTCTGAACCAATTTATCTACAATAACAGAAGCCCGTTGATGGCAGCCACAAAAAGGTTCAAAAAGCATATTTAAAAATTTTAGACTACTTTGGGGTTTTATAGAACATCCAAAAGGAAATTTTAGTGGTGTA
This sequence comes from Cherax quadricarinatus, assembly GCF_026875155.1. Taxonomy (NCBI): domain Eukaryota; kingdom Metazoa; phylum Arthropoda; class Malacostraca; order Decapoda; family Parastacidae; genus Cherax; species Cherax quadricarinatus. The sequence continues at coordinate 57,693,615 of NC_069414.1, forward strand.
AAATTTATTTTTAAAAAAATCAAATAATTCATTAAAATAAATAGTACGGGGCCAACACTGAGACAAAAACACAGAAAATCATAAAAAAAGGTTTTTTATGAGGGGAAAACCCCCGTTCTCGTAAATGCACCCCGAAACTCCACAAAAAAAATATTGTGGCCCAAGTGCACAAATCCCTTTCATATAGCAAGTAATTAAAATTTCAGAGTTTGAAGCTTCAACAAAGCACTAAAAAGTCGGGCCCAAAACACTGAAGGATATTTTTCCCGTGCTTTGGGACAGGGATGTTTTTGCATTTTTCTTTCTTGGGATATTTAAAGTCCCTAACCAGATAAATAAAGTATCCTAAAAAGAATGACCCAAAATACAGCAAAATTTCCCCCAATTTTCCCCCTACCAAAAAATCTATTTTAACCTGCCCTAAAAGGTGGTTCGACATTTAGAGAAAGGGTGGAACAAATAGAAAAGATTGGAAAGGGGGGGAAGGGGTAGACCTAGGGAGGTTGGAGGGAGAGGGTAAAGCAGGTTTTGTGTCTGAGGGGCTTAGACATTCAGCAAGCTTACGTGAGCATGTTAGATAGAAATGAGTGGAGGCAAGTGTTTTTATGACTTGATTCGTAGTTTTTATGACTGGTTTTTATGACCTAAAGGGTTTTAAGGATTCAAGGAAATCAATTAGCCTGACCTGAGTCCTGGAGGTGGGAAGTACAGTGCCTGCACTCTGAAGGACGGGTGGAAATATTTGCAGTTATGAACTGTGTTATCGGTGCCCCTTTGGCAAGACAGTGATGGAGTGAGTGATGGTGATAGTCTGTCTTCTTGTTTCTTCCTGTCGGTGGAGGCCTGCTGGTTTGTTGAATATGTATATATGTTTATATATATATATATATATATATATATATATATATATATATATATATATATATATATATATATATATATATATATATATATATATTATATATATATATATATATATATATGCAAAACAACCATGTGAAAGAATAGAGAAATTCCAAACGCTTTCGTGACTACTCACATTATGGGTAATGTGAGAAGTCACGAAAGAGCTTGGAATTTTCTCTATTCTTTCACAGTGGTTGTTTTGCATATTCTGAAATCACCTGTTTACTGTGATCTTATTGCATATATATATATATATATATATATATATATATATATATATATATATATTATATATATTTATATATTAATATATATATAGTATATTATATATATATATATGATATGTATGTAAGTATGTATGTATGTATATATGCAAGGAATTCGCGAGAGCAGACGAAATATACACAAACACTGATCTCTGGCTTAAGGAGACTCGAACCTACGAACCTTAGGACAAGGTACGCAGTGCTTTACCAATCTACCCACACTGGACAATACCTTGGCGTGTAGCTTGCGCTACACGTTTGATCCAAGGCAGCCAGCTGGCCGATTCCCACCAAGGCAGGGTGGCCCGAAAAAGAAAAACTTTCACCATCATTCACTCCATCACTGTCTTGCCAGAAGGGTGCTTTACACTACAGTTTAAACTGCAACATTAACACCCCTCCTTCAGAGTGCAGGCACTGTACTTCCCATCTCCAGGACTCAAGTCCGGCCTGCCGGTTTCCCTGAACCCCTTCATAAATGTTACTTTGCTCACACTCCAACAGCACGTCAAGTATTAAAAACCATTTGTCTCCATTCACTCCTATCAAACACGCTCACGCATGCCTGCTGGAAGTCCAAGCCCCTCGCACACAAAACCTCCTTTACCCCCTCACTCCAACCTTTCTTAGGCCGACCCCTACCCCGCCTTCCTTCCCACAGCTGAACCCCTTTGAATCACTCTGTTTCGCTCCATTCCTCTACTGTAAAAACCCTCAACAACCCTTCCTCACCCCTCTAAAACAACCTTTTGGAATCCCGCACCTCCTCTAACTTCAAATTGCAAATTTTTTCATTATATTCCAACCCACAAAATTTCCCTCAGACATGAAATCTCCATGCCTCCAGCCTTCCCCGCTGCAACATTATCACCCATGCTTCACACCCATATAAGAGCGTTTGTAAAACTTACTCTCTACATTTTCCCCCTTTGCCTCCAAAGGGCAAAGTTCTTTTTCTCCACAGACTCCTAATGCACCCCTCACCCTTTTCCCCCATCAATTTTAGATTCACCTCAGCTTTTATAGACCCATCCTCTGACACGTCCCCTCCCAAAAAATTTAATACATTCACCTCCTCCATACTCCTCCCCCAATCTTAACCAAGCTTTTTACCAATCTTTTTTTTTATCCTCATAACCTTACTCTTTCCTGTTTCACTTTTAAGTTCTTCTTTTGCAAAACCCTACCAAATTTTTCCACCAAACCTGCAAACCCCCAGAATCCCCAAGAGCACATTTTCATCAGCAAAAAGCAATGTGACACTCCCACTTTATGTGTGATTCTTTACTTTTAACTCCCTATATATATATTTTATATTTTTAAAATATATTTTTAATATATATATAATATATATATTATATTAATATATTTTTATATATAATATATATATATATATATATATATGTCGTGCGATAGGGAGAATTGCGCTCTTGGGTTAAAATAGTAACGCCATTTGCCATTAAAAACAAACGAAAATTTGTGTTTGCAAAATTTCGCCAAAATCATTTGAACCACGAAAAAAATATATTTCACTGTGGGTTTTTTTAGCATTTAAAAAATTGAAACAAATCTAAAATATATCTAGTTAGGTTAGGTTAAAAAAAATTAATCTTCTTATAAAAGGTTAGTAAGTTTTCTAAGATTCTTTTGGTGCAAAATTATAAATTTTTAAACATTAACATTATTGAAAAAAATATATCTTTAAACGTATAAGAGAAAATTTCAGAAAGGACTTAATTTTTAAAATGAGTTCTTGCTAATTGACCAGTTTTACTTATTCGGCATGACATATAATTTTAATATATATATATATATATATATATATATATATATATAATATATATTATATATATATATATATATATATATATTTATATATATATATATATATAATATGTATATTTTATATATGTAATAAATATATATATATATATATATATATATATATATATATAAATTATATAAAATTATATATAATATTATAAAATATTTTAATATAAAACACTCGGCCGTTTCCCATCGAGGCAGGGTGGCCCATAGAGAAGGAAAAATCCAAAGAGAAGGAAAAAATTTTCTTCATCATTGAACACTTTCACCATCACTCATACATAATCATTCTTTGCAGAGGGGCTGAAATACGACAGTTTAGATGTCCCTCCAAACTGCCAATATCCCAAACCGCTCCTTTAAAGTGCAGGCATTGTACTTCCCATTTCCAGGACTCAAGTCTGGCTAATACGTTTCCCTGAATACTTTCACACTCAAACAGTTCGTCAGGTCCGAAACACCATTCGTCTCCATTCACTCCTATCTAACACGCTCACTCACGTTAGCTGAAAGTCCAAGCCCATCTCCCACAAAAACGTCTTTCACCCTTTCCCTCCAACCTTTTCGAGGACGATCCCTAACCGGCCTTCCTTCCCCTACAGATTTATACGCTCTCCAAGGCATTCTACTTCATTCCATTCTCTCTAAATGACCAAACCACAATAACAACTCGTCTTCAACCCTCTGACTAATACTATAAGTAACTTTCCACCTCCTCCTAATTTCCACACTACGATTTCTCTGTATAATGTTGACACTACCTATTGTCCTTAGACACGATATCTCCACTCCAGCCTCCTCCTCGCTGCAATATGTACAACCCATGCTTCACACCCATATACGAGTGTTGGTACCACTATATATTCATACATTCCCTTCTTTGCCTCCATGGACAATGTTTTTCGTCTCCACAGATATCTCAATACACCACTCACCTTTTTTCCTTCATCAATTCTATGCTTAACCTCATCCGTCATAAACTCATCAGTTGACAAGTCAACTCCCAAACATATGAAAACATTCACTTCTTCCATACTCCTTCCCTCCAATGTGATGTCCATTTTTTCTTTATCTAACTCGCTTGATACCCTCATCACCTTACTCTTATCTATGTTCACTTTCGACTTTCTACCTTAACACACACTCCCAAACTCATGTACTAATCTTTGTAACTTTTCTTTAAAATCTCCCAAAATCACAATATCATCAGCAAAAAGTAACTGAGTAACTTCCATTTTGTATTTGATTCCCCATAATTTAATCCCACCCCTCTCCCGAACACCCTAGCATTTACTTCTTTTACAGACCCATCTTTATGTTAAGGTAAAAATTAATAATTTTGTACCAAAAGCACCTTAGAAAACTTACCTAACCTTATTATAACAAGAGCAATTTAGTTTAGCCTAATCAGGTAAAACATATTTTAGATAAGTTTACAATAATTTAATAATAAACACAATGAAATATATTTTTGATAGGTTTAGAATGATTTTTGCGTAATTACTGCATACATAAATTTTCGCTTGCTCTATTGGGCAAGACGAGCATTACTATTTAAGCCAAAGTCGCAAGTTTAACCTATTCGGCACAATATATATATATATATATATATATATATATATATATATAATATATATATATATATATATATATATGTATATATATATATATATATATATATATATGGTGTGTGTGTGTGTGTGTGTGTGTATATATATATAATTATAAACATCAATGCACCACGCAGAAACAAACTGGTACATACAGAAAAAGATCCCAGTCAGCAGGATTCGAGGCCACATCAAGGGAGGCTGCCAAGGGTCCCCAAATGACGTTCTAGACCACTCGACCACACATGCCCCAAAAGTTGAGCAGTCTTGTTTACAAGTCATGTTTTTTTCGCAGGCCGGGCAAACCAGTGAGCCTCAAGCATGGTTTCAAGCTATTTTGTGATGTCAGAACATACAGGAGGAGAATGAAATAGCTAGAAACCATGCTTGAGGCCCTCAGCAGTAAACTGGTACCTTGGTATTAACCGACTGGTTAATACCAAGGTATTACCCTAAATTGCCCGAAATGCTTTGCATAACTAATGGCTCTGTATATAGTATGTCACTGATGTCAGCTGATGTCAGATTTATTTTTATAAGGAATAGTCACAAATCTTGAGCAGTTCATACATATCGAATATCTACAACATGTTGGTACTAACGCATAATCTCCATTGCAGTGTCTGAAGCGTACTACATTCTCTAACCTCTGGAAGTGTACCACCTGCCACTGTTTCTGGGAATGTGCTACAAGGTAGTTCCTGGAAGTGTACTACCTGCCACTGTTTCTGGGACTGTGCTACAATGTAGTCCATGGAAGCGTACTACCTACCACTGTTTCTGGGAATGTGCTACAAGGTAGTCTCTCTGAAAGTGTACTACTACCTACCACCGTTTCTGGGAATGTGCTCTAAGGTAGTCTCTGGAAGTGTACTACCTACCACTGTTTCTGGAAATGTGCTAGAAGATAGTCCCTGGAAGTGTACTACCTGTGATAGTCGGAAGGGTGTTGCAGTCTGTGAAACCTGGCTCACCTCCCAGTCTCTGCAATGCGTTCATCCTGTAGTAGTGAACTCATCTCCCACCATCTCTGATAGTAGGCTCATCTCTCACCATCTCTGGTAGTAGGCTCATCTCCCACCATCTCTGATAGTAGGCTCATCTCTCACCATCTCTGGTAGTGGGCTCATCTCCCACCATCTCTGGCAGTGGGCTTATCTCCCACCTCCCATAGTCTTTGAATCTGCGTTCATGTCTCTAATTCTATGGAACTGGGCTCATCACCCATTCTCTCTGTGAAAGGGATCATCTCCTTCAGTTTCTGGAAGTAGGTGTATCCTCTCTAATTAGCTTATTACAAAGTACTTTCTTAAAAGAAACGAAACACTACCATATAACTAATTTTCAACACGAAAACAAAGGCGAACAATCATTCGTCCCTAAAAATGATGAACATGTCTACGTTTATGCAGGATTCAGTTTCTTGTAAACTGCCGTGGTTTTCGTATCTTTCTTGCATATTATGCACAAGTATCTCAGTCCTCCTAGTACAATGTTTCAATTTATGACCAATAAAAGTTTAGGAGACTCTTTAAAATTTTTGTATTGTTTCCCCATGCGGATATTACAGTTTTGAGATATGTGAATCGTAAACATTAGAATCCCTCAGTTTGAAATTTAGATTCGCCTTGTATATCAGATGCATTTTGATAATTTAACTTAGGGAATATTAGTATTCAGGGGGATGATGAAATTGATCACAAGATTTAATTGATAATTTACGTATTTTATTACAACGCAGAAGTTTTATATATAAAAGCTCCTCCTTACAGGGAAGAGAGAGTAATAATATTATGAATAACGGGTTTACAGGAGGCAGTGTTTTAAATGACGGGTTAAATTAAACCAGGAAGTTTATCGGCGTGTACAATTTTAGCAAAATTGTTAAGTGTTCTAATGAGAAATTATAAGGCATTTGTTAACTTGGAGTAGAAAAGCGAGATGAGCTAAACTCCTTCATTCCTGAGCATGAATGCTTTGCAATACAGACAACATGAAGAGCTGGACATGTGCAATATCTGGGTGTCTTTATTTGGAGATGTTTCACCAACCAGTAGCTTTATCAACACAATTCAAGGACATGATGTGATGAATGCATGTGAAGAATGTGGAACTATATATAAAAGATTAGGTAATCAGTTCTCATTACCTCATGACGTAATCAATCTTGATTACCTCATGGAGTAATGAGGTAATCAATCCTGAGGGACTGATTGCCTCATCTTTTGTATATTGTTCTACATTCTTCACATTGTATCCTTGTATTGTTTAATAAACCAACTTGTTGGCGATATGTCTACAAATGAAGATACCCAGATGTGGCACATGTGTCATGTTCTTCATCCTTCACTCCTGTTATATTGAAGACATGTGTCATCCATTGTGAATGAGATTGGATAGCATCATAGTACCTGCTTTCGTCTGTCCAGACACGACAGGCAATTCCATCTGCAAATTTCTTGGTAGTCTTCACGTCATTGCAGTTCAAGTGGCTTCCTCATTGCTGAGCGTCTAACTTAAAAGACTTGTCCTCATTGTTTTTAACCTCTGTATGAACTGCGATTTTCCCAACAGATCGACACACAGCAACTGAGGTTCATAGTTCCCAAATCGCTCTGCTGATGCACTGGTATCTCGAGGATTAATTTCAGCCTTATCCTGTTTGAATACCCACCTCAACAAGCAGTCTATATATTAATGAAATCACGAAACAAGTGATTTTAAATCATTTACCAAACTGCGGCAGGCCAGAACTTGACCCTACGAACCTTATGCCGCCTCCAAAGACAGCACAATGTTCACATCGCCTTACCACTTGAGCCAGGGATCCTACAATAATCAAGCATGCAGCTAAGCTACATGTTTTTCTCGTGATCCGAGGATACTAGCGGCAGTGGTATCTCGAGGATTAATTTCAGCCTCCTACTGTTTGAATACCCTGCCACGAGAGTCCTCGGATCATGAGAAAAAACATGTAGCTCAGCTGCATGCGTCACTCTTGTAGGATCGCTGGCTAAAGTGGTAAGACGATGCGTACATTGTAATGTCTCTGGAGGTGGTATAAGGTTCGTAGGGTCGAGTCCTGGCCTGCCGCAGTTTGATAAATGATTTAAAATCACTTTGTTTCGTGAATTTCATATATATATATATATATATATATAAATATATATATATATATATATATATATATATATATATATATATATATATATATATATATATATATATATATATGCAAAAAACCGCTGAAAGAATAATTGAAATTCCAAGCGCTTTCGTGCTACTCACATTATTCTTGATAATGTGAGTAGTCACAAAAGCGCTTGGAATTCCATTATTCTTTCACAGTGGTTGTTTTTGCATATTCTGAAATCACCTGTTTACTGTGATCTTATTGCATATATACATATATACATATATATATATATATATTATATATATATATATATATATATATATATATATATATATATATATATATATAATATATATATATATTATATATATATATATGTATATATATATATATATATATATATATATATTATATATATATATATTATATATATATATATATAATATATATATATATATATATATATTTTTTTTTTTTTTTTTTTTTTTTTTTTCAACAAGTCGGTCGTCTCCACCGAGGCAGGGTGACCCAAAAAGAAAGAAAATCCCCAAAAGAAATACTTTCATCATCATTCAACACTTTCACCACACTCACACATTATCACTGCTTTTGCAGAGGTGCTCAGAATATAACAGTTTAGAAGCATATACGTATAGAGATACACAACATATCCCTCCAAAACTGCCAATATATATATATATTATATATATATATATATATATATATATATATATATATAAATAGTATATATATATATATATATATATATATATATATAATATTTATATATTGAAGAGGGGTGTTAATGTGCAGTTTAAAAACTGTAGTGTAAAGCACCCTTCTGGCAAGACAGTGATGGAGTGAATGATGGTGAAAGTTTTTCTTTTTCGGCCCACCCTGCCTTGGTGGGAATCGGCCGGTGTGATAATAAAAAAAAAATATATACATATATGGAAGTACCACATCTATAGCTGAAATGGGACTCTCATCCTCAGAGAAGACAATAAACGAACCTCAGGGAAAACTTAAGGTTCTCCCCGTAGCTGTTTGAATATTTTCTTCTCCTACCACCCCTTGTATTTTATATTTTATGTGAACATTTATTAATAAACAGAATACATTTACAGAAAACACAAACATAAATACAACGATACAATGTATTAAAGATCATGAATTTCCTCCAGCTCTTCCGAGGCTGGACGCGAGCCAAGTATGCAGCAAGCATTTCCGCTCTGGATGGCCACGCTGAGGAGCTGGAACATGAAAGTGGCTGCCCTTGGGTCCCTGGTGGTGTCGATGAGTCTGGAACCCAATTCTTTAAGGAAACGTGTGGCATTTTTTCCTATGATCCCAAGGTCTCTGGTCCCACTGGGACAAATTGATACTGTTGGCTTATGTCCCCGTACTTGCTGATCTTGTACTCCTCCCTGTGGTCAGCAGCTCCTCCCTGTCGCCCCACACTGTGATGGATATATGTGTCAGCCAGTGTGGACACACAGGTATAGTCCCATGCTATGAGCTTGCCATTCTTCCAGGGATAGATGGGATATGTACATAGTATATATGCCGTGCCGAATAGGTAAAACATGCGAGTTTGGCTTAAGTAGCAACACTGCTCTTCCCGAATAAGGAAAGCGATAAATTGTGTACGCAATTACTTCGCAAAAATCATTGTAAACCTAACGAAAAACATACATTTCATTGTGTTTCTTTATTATTAAATTATTGTAAACTTATGTGAAATATATTTACTTGGATTAGGCTATATTAAATTGTGTTTGTTATTATCTGGTTCTTTTGATACAACGTTAATATTTTTTATATTTACATAAATGAAGAAAAATATATATCTGAACGTATAAGAGAAAATTTTAGAAAGGACTTAATTTTAAATGAGTTTATGCTAACTGTCTTGTTTTACCTATTCGGCACGACATTTATATAATAATTTATATGGAGACAAAAGGACGGAAAATAATGTGGTGAGCATATTTCGACCCTCGACTCGAGTCTTCTCCCATCTGGGGTCGAACAGAACTGAGTATAACGATATTGGAATATAGACTTCTCTAATATACTATTTTTGAGTGGGAACTGTTGCCATTTTACTGGTGCTATAAGTAGCTCACTGTCGCTATTTCACTGATGCTGACAGTAGCTTAATTCAGATTTTGTTAATGTTATTTGTGAGACTTTGACGTCTACTCATCACTTTGATTTAGAAAACATCTCTCATTTAGAGGAACTCTTTTCTAATTTTTTCTTAACATCTTGAAGCCCAGTGCAAGAGTATGATTTGCGGTTTCCTTTCTCTGTGTAGTCAGTATGACAGTATTCATGACGCGAGAAGACTTTTACTGCAAAGCTTTCTGCCAGACTTTTGTTTTTTAAAAAAAAATAGGGTTTTGTTCGAGAAGATTTGCATTTTCATTTTACTGTTTCACCTTTTACAAAAGTGTTCACCAGCACCGGGAATTTTTTATTTTTTTTTATATCTTTTGTTTAATAAATATTCTTCTTCTAACCAAATTGCATTACTTTTAACTTAGTCTTAATTAATACATTCTAGAATATGTTAACGACTGAAAATGACTGAACCAACGAAGTAATACAATACATCACATAGCGATGAGTAAAATTTTTAAACCTTATTAAGAATTGTTACTATCATGAAAATATTTTGAGAGGACTGTTGGCTCTAGCAAGATTTGGGAAATCACTGGACTGGTTCAGTCTTTGCTGTGTCTCTGAGTGTCATAAGGTGAGATTCTGTTCTCGCTCATAAACAAATAGGTCCCCAAACCACAGTACAGGCTGGGATTGAACTCGCGGCTGGTGAGTCGTAAAACTCCACACAGGCGAATCGTGTCATTACGATTTCGTGAGTCAAATAGGTCCCACCCGTCTAAAACAAGATTGCATTACGGGTAACGGCCCGCTACTGTCAGTATGGATAGTTGGGATTTCCTAAATGCGGAAGCTGCCCTGCCGGAAATCACAGGCAGGTAACCATTAATGTACATCGTCATAGTAGTAACACGGCGGCCATGACGTGTTTACGACATTTAGCTTCCTCCTGTTGCTGGCACCAAATTGAACTGCATATGCCCCATTTCTTTGTTGAATTATCAACAAAATCCACGGCATCCTTCTCTGAATTTGTTAATTAGTTTTTTTGTATCATCTCAGATTTCACACCATCGTCTAGGCCAGTAATAATGATTACCAACAACAGGAGACCTAAAACTAACCCCCGTGGAACGCCACTTGCAGCTAATCTCAATTCTACTTTCATCACATTTATGCAAACTCTTTGCTGTTGCTTAGTCAACTGCCTCGAAGCAGGAGGAAAAGTTTTTTCTACACAGAAACTCATGTGAAGCCCCACCCGACGTTTGCACCCATTCTACAGTTCATCACGTACCAGTAGTCGTTACTTCCTTTCTGTTAGGTAATCCCTGATCAGTTGCAGTGCTTTGCCTGTTACTCCGACCGGCTCCTCTAGCTTTTGTACCAGTTTCTTGTGCGGTACTGTGCCAAAAGCCTTCTTACAGTTCAAGAAAATGCATTCTACCCATCCCTTTCTCTCCTGTGTGTGTGCGTGCGTGTGTGTGTGTGTGTGTGTGTGTGTGTGTGTGTGTGTGTGTGTGTGTGTGTGTGTGTGTGTGTGTGTGTGTGTGTGTGTGCGCGCGCGTGTGTGTGTGTGTGTGTGTGTGTGTTGTGGTGTGTGTGTGTGTGTGGTGTGTGTGTGTGTATACTCACCTAATTGTACTCACCTAATTGTAGTTGCAGGGGTCGAGACTCAGCTCCTGGCCCCGCCTCTTCAGTGAACGCTACTAGGTCCTCTCTCTCCCTGTTCCATGAGCTTTATCATACCTCATCTTAAAGCTATGTATGGTACCTGCCTCCACTACATCGCTCGCCAGACTGTTCCACTTCCTGACCACTCTACAACCGAAGAACTGCTTCCTAACATCCCTGTAACTCATCTGAGTCTTCAGCTTCCAAGAGTGACCCCTTGTTTCCGTGTCCCATCTCTGGAACATCTTGTCTCTGTCCACCTTGTCTATTCCACGCAGCATTTTGTATGTCGTTATCATGTCTCCCCTATCCCTCCTGTCCTCCGGTGTCGTCAGGCCGATTTCCTCAAACCTTTCTTCATAGGACATTTCCCTTAGCTCTGGAACTAACCTTGTCGCAAACCTTTGCACTTTCTCTAATTTCTTAACGTGCTTGAACCGGTGTGGGTTTCAAACTGGTACTGCATACTCCAGTATGGGCCTGACGTACACGGTGTACAGTCTCTTGAAAGATTCCTTACTTAGGTATCGAAATGCTAATCTCAGGTTTGTCAGGTGCCCATATGCTGCAGCAGTTATCTGGTGATGTGTACTTCGGAGAGTTTTGGTGTTA
>NC_069414.1:57706272-57716272 GCF_026875155.1 Cherax quadricarinatus
AGTGGTTCAGCATTTATAGAAGCCACTATTCTGGTTGAAGTGTCGGATATAGAAATAAGTGATGATTCCAGGATTCTTCGGTATTGAGTGTTGTCTTCTGTGGCGATAAGTCTTGAGTTTCTGTAGTTTATCAAGTGGTTGTGTGAATTACGGTGTTGTACGCAGGCATTCCTTGTGTCGTCAGACCTGCTTGCGTATTGGTGTTCTGAAATACGTGTTTGGAGGTCCCTTGATGTTTCGCCCACGTATAACTTGTTGCAGTCATTACAAGGGATTATGTATACCCCTGCAGAGGATGGAGGCCCATATCCTCGGGAATAGGCAGTGCTCCCCACAAGCTCTCAGGAATTCTCGCCAAACACCTCTCGAAACTCTTGGGCACTATCATCCAGCACATCTCAACACTCCAGGTGATCTTCTCAATCGCATTCGCAACATCAACATCAGGAACAAGAAACTTTCCAGCCTTGACGGGGACTTCCCTATTCACTAAAGTACCTACTAAACAAGCCATCGATCTCTTGCGCAAGAAAATTGACGTTTCACTTGATCTTCCCATTCCAGCCAGCGATTTCATCGACCTGGTTGAACTATGTGTTGGCTTTACGTTTCTCTTTTAAAAATCACCTCTTTCAGCAGACTTTTGACTACCCATGGGTTCGCCACTCAGTGCAGTCCAAAGCGAACCTATACATGGAACATCTAGAAGCCGAACGTTTCTCCACCATTATTCCTTCGTCTGTCACCTGGCTCCGTTATGTTGACGACATTCTCCTCATAACTCCTAAACGCTTCAACGTTCAAGCTCTCCAAGACAAGCTCAACCAGGTCGAGCCTTCAAACCAGTTCACACTTTAAGAAGAGGTCGACAACACTTTCCTTTCCTTGATGTTCTACTCTGCAAAGCTGACCACGAACTTCGTTTTAAAGTCTATCGAAAACCCACCAACCAAAACGATCTTCTCCACTTCTACTCTCACCACGACACCAAAACCAAACGTGGTGTAATTATAGGCTTCTTCCTGCGTGCACTCAGAATCTGCAAGCAACGAGTTCCTTGAGGAAGAATGCACTATAATTGAACAGGTATTTTCCAAACTCCACTATCCTCGTCACTTCATCAGAGACTGCAGACGGCGAGCACTAAACATCTTCAACACACCCAGAGAAGACACTGCCGAGAAGAGATACATAGTCCTTCCCACCAACTCCATTACCAAACATGTTTCCAACATCTTTGCCAAAACATCATTCCAAGTATCTACCTCCACAACCACGACCATCAAGGACATCACCAGTAGTAGGCAGGACAAGCCTCCATCCTCTGCAGGGGTATACATAATCCCTTGTAATGACTGCAACAAGTTATACGTGGGCGAAACATCAAGGGACCTCCAAACACGTATTCCAGAACACCAATACGCAAGCAGGTCTGACGACACAAGGAATGCCTGCGTACAACACCGTAATTCACACAACCACTTGATAAACTACAGAAACTCAAGACTTATCGCCACAGAAGACAACACTCAATACCGAAGAATCCTGGAATCATCACTTATTTCTATATCCGACAACTTCAACCAGAATAGTGGCTTCTATAACATAGCTGAACCACTTACCAAGAAACTTCTTCATCGCTATCCCACATAAGAACACTGTAGAAGGTCTGCTCACAAACTTGTCCAGTCTCCTATCCAAGCTACCCAAGTTTTTAGACTCTACAACCCAACTCGGTACATCATCAGATGCAGCATTCTTCACCTGACCTCAGCCGGACTATAAATACTCGCGTTCCTTCCACCCCAGGTAGTTCTGTTTGTGACTTGAAAAAGCCCACTGTGTGGGCGAAACGTAGTCAATAAAGGATCACATTATACTGCATTTGTGTTTATATTGCCATTGTGTCGGTATTTTATACCATTTATTTCCAGGATTCTTCTGTATTGAGTGTTGTCTTCTGTGGCTATAAGTCTTGAGTTTCTGTAGTTAATTAAATGGTTGTGTGAATTGCGATGTTGTACACAGGCATTCCTTGTATCGTCAGTCCTGCTTGCATATTGGTGTTCTGAAATACGTGTTTGGAGGTCTCTTGATGTTTCGCCCACGTATAATTTGTTGCAGTCATTAACAAGGGATTATGTATACCCCTGCAGAGGATGGAGGCTTGTCCTGTCTACTACTGGTGATGTGAGGAAATGGTATGGTGATACCGACAAGATGTGGAAAAAGACACTTATGTACAGTTCAGGACATTTATTAAAGGAAACGTTTCGCCACGAGTGGCTTCTTCAGTATTAGGACTGAAGAAGCCACTCGTGGCGAAACGTTTCCTTTAATAAATGTCCTGAACTGTGAACATTAAAATGGTATGAAATACCGACAGATTGTTAGGTAAGACACATATGCAACAGTTAGGTATCTTTATTTCGAAACGTTTCGCCTACACAGTAGGCTTCTTCAGTCGAGTACAGAAAGGTTGATAGAAGCAGAAGATACTTGAAGACGATGTAATCAGTCCATCACCCTTAAAGTTTTGAGGTGGTCAGTCCCTCAGTCTGGAGAAGAGCATTGTTCCGTTGTCTGAAACAATATGAAGTTGAAGTGACAGAATGGGGCCTTTATATAGTGCCAGGAGGTGAGACGTAGGTTGCTTTGGGAGGGCAGGTCCTTCCAACCCAGCCGTTCTCACTGGTAGAGGTTGTCGAAGTGGTCTGTACCAAGATACCCTTGTGTTGCAGTGTCTGACAGAATGAACATTAAAATGGTATGAAATACCGACAGATTGTTAGGTAAGACACATATGCAACAGTTAGGTATCTTTATTTCGAAACGTTTCGCCTACACAGTAGGCTTCTTCAGTCGAGTACAGAAAGGTTGATAGAAGCAGAAGATACTTGAAGACGATGTAATCAGTCCATCACCCTTAAAGTTTTGAGGTGGTCAGTCCCTCAGTCTGGAGAAGAGCATTGTTCCGTTGTCTGAAACAATATGAAGTTGAAGTGACAGAATGGGGCCTTTATATAGTGCCAGGAGGTGAGACGTAGGTTGCTTTGGGAGGGCAGGTCCTTCTCAAACCCAGCCGTTCTCACTGGTAGAGGTTGTCGAAGTGGTCTGTACCAAGATACCCTTGTGTTGCAGTGTCTGACAGAATGAACATTAAAATGGTATGAAATACCGACAGATTGTTAGGTAAGACACATATGCAACAGTTAGGTATCTTTATTTGGAACGTTTCGCCTACACAGTAGGCTTCTTCAGTCGAGTACAGAAAGGTTGATAGAAGCAGAAGATACTTGAAGACGATGTAATCAGTCCATCACCCTTAAAGTTTTGAGGTGGTCAGTCCCTCAGTCTGGAGAAGAGCATTGTTCCGTTGTCTGAAACAATATGAAGTTGAAGTGACAGAATGGGGCCTTTATATAGTGCCAGGAGGTGAGACGTAGGTTGCTTTGGGAGGGCAGGTCCTTCTCAAACCCAGCCGTTCTCACTGGTAGAGGTTGTCGAAGTGGTCTGTACCAAGATACCCTTGTGTTGCAGTGTCTGACAGAATGAACATTAAAATGGTATGAAATACCGACAGATTGTTAGGTAAGACACATATGCAACAGTTAGGTATCTTTATTTCGAAACGTTTCGCCTACACAGTAGGCTTCTTCAGTCGAGTACAGAAAGGTTGATAGAAGCAGAAGATACTTGAAGACGATGTAATCAGTCCATCACCCTTAAAGTTTTGAGGTGGTCAGTCCCTCAGTCTGGAGAAGAGCATTGTTCCGTTGTCTGAAACAATATGAAGTTGAAGTGACAGAATGGGGCCTTTATATAGTACAGACCACTTCGACAACCTCTACCAATATTAAGACAATCTATACATAATGTATGATGATACATACGTTCTGGTGGCAAAAATACATATTAAACCTGAAGTATGTATACCTTGGTCTTCGTTTTAATAGATGTGGGTGGGTGTGAGTTAGACCTGATAGCTTGTGCTACCAGGTCGGTTGCCGTGTTCCTGCCTTAAGTCAATGTGACCTGACCTGACTAGGAGGCAATGGTATGGTGATACCGACAAGATGTGGAAAAAGACACTTATGTACAGTTCAGGACATTTATTAAAGGAAACGTTTCGCCACGAGTGGCTTCTTCAGTCCTAATACAGAGAAAACTAAGAAAACACACATATATATAGTGGCGGGAGTCAGGTGAGGTGATGCGTGCGTAGGGGTGGTAGTAGTAGTACATAAGAACATAAGAATGTAGGAACACTGCAGAAGGCCTACTGGCCCATACGAGGCAGGTCCTTATCAAAACGACATCTACCCAAAGCTACTCAAGAAATAACTCCCGAACCAGGTTGGGTGCATTGGCTTAAGCCGGTAGGAGACTTGGACCTGCCTCGCAGGGGCCAGTAGGCCTTCTGCAGTGTTCCTTCGTTCTTATGTTCTTATGTTAATAAAGGGGATATTAACAAGGTCTTGAGGATATCTCTCCAAGAGAGAACCCGCAGTAATGGATTTAAATTAAATAAGTTTAGATTTAGAAAGGACATAGGAAAGTATTGGTTTGGAAATAGGGTAGTAGATGAGTGGAACAGTCTACCTAGTTGGGTTATTGAGGCTAGGACTTTGGGTAGTTTCAAATTTATGTTGGATAAGTACATGAGTGGGAAGGGTTGGATTTGAGTGGGACTTGCACATCAGAGCTTATTTCTTGGGTAGGATTGAAAATTGGATTGGTCAAATTTTTGTTAGTGGGATGAATTGTAAAGGACCTGCCTAGTATGGGCCAACAGGCCTGCTGCAGTGTTCCTCCTTTCTTATGTTCTTATGTCTTGAGGATATCTCTCCAAGAGAGAACCCGCAGTAATGGATTTAAATTAGATAAGTTTAGATTTAGAAAGGACATAGGAAAGTATTGGTTTGGAAATAGGGTAGTTGATGAGTGGAACAGTCTACCTAGTTGGGTTATTGAGGCTAGGACTTTGGGTAGTTTCAAATTTAGGTTGGATAAGTACATGAGTGGGAGGGGTTGGATTTGAGTGGGACTTGCACATCAGAGCTTATTTCTTGGGTAGCATTGAAAATTGGGTTGGTCAAATGTTTGTTAGTGGGATGAATTGTAAAGGACCTGCCTAGTATGGGCCAACAGGCCTGCTGCAGTGTTCCTCCTTTCTTATGTTCTTACGTTCTTTGCTTCGATAGATGACTTGATTTCTTCAGTGGCCTGTACAGTGATAAGGTTGTCGAGTCGCTTGAGGAACACAGTTCTCCTGGCCCTCAGTGCTGGGGAAGTCAAGACAAGAAATCCCTGGTCTCGTAGAGTGGTAGTAGCAGTGGTGGTAAGTAGTTTCTCAGCCTCTGTGTCTTCTGTACAGACGACAAGACAAGAAATCCCTGGTCTCGTAGAGTGGTAGTAGCAGTGGTGGTAAGTAGTTTCTCAGCCTCTGTGTCGTCTGTACAGACGACAACAAAGGCCTCTTTGAGCGATAAAATCGCATTACATTTGACTTGCAGCCTGCCACTAACGACAGCTGCAAGTGCTAGTTTGAACGACTCATTGGTTGTGCCACTCGCTGGTTTGATCTTTACTCTGTTAGAGTAATGCATCGTGAGTAAGCAGTGCTCTGATGTGTCCGGTGTGTAACATACAGATGTATGTATGTATAATGTTCGCCAAGACCGTAGTCCTGGCACGGATCTCAATCTTGCGATGACCCGTCTCTGGCTCCCGAGGGAGAAAGGTTTCTACAATGATGCGACATATGCTGTTCAAGCACTCAACCTTGAGTCGATGTGGTCAGTCCATCTACTCAAGATTGATGGACTGACCACATCGACTCAAGGTTGAGGGACTGATTACCTCATTCTCCTCCTATTCTTCAAGCTTCTCCTATGTATGGACTGATGAAGCCACTTTGTGGCGAAACGTTTCCTTAATAAAGATACCCAAGAGTTGCACATGTGTCTAATTTATCAACGTGTCGGTTCTGTGAACCATTCATCTACAATCCTGTCAGACACTGCAACTTCTTGGGATCTTAATACTTGGGAATTCTTCGCTTGCCTAACCCTTGGGCACGACCTACTTCCACATTGGGCAAATGTTACACCACCTATGACTGCTGCACCTCTCCTACCTACGGTTTATAAGCTCCTTCTCCGCTCATATGCCGTATTCTACTCAAGATTGATGGACTGACCACATCGACTCAAGGTTGAGGGACTGATTACCTCATTCTCCTCCTATTCTTCAAGCTTCTCCTGTGTATGGACTGATGAAGCCACTGTGTGGCGAAACGTTTCCTTAATAAAGATACCCAAGAGTTGCACATGCGTCTAATTTATCAACGTGTCGGTTCTGTGAACCATTCATCTACAGCTTAAGGAAGAATTGAGGATGGCGAAGATGGAGATTCGGCGACTGACCGAGGAAAATAAGAAGATTCGTAGTAGTCCTCCTGTTTTGAGCCCTCAGGTCAAGAAGGGGTACTGGTCAGTGGCTGGACAGCAGGGAACGAAGTTGACGATCAAGAAGACGAATGGAAAGGTTGAAACGATGAAGAAGAATGAAACTGCCGTGGAAACTGTTGTGGAAACATCTAATACATTCTCAGTGCTACCCGACGAATGTGAGTCGACTGCTGGGAACGTCACGACGAACGACACCAAGGAAGGTAAGAATATTGATGTTGTTGGGGATAGCCAAGTTAGGTATATGGATAGGGCGTTCTCCTTGAAGGACAGGAGTAGGAGACAGAGGGTTTGCTTTCCTGGGGCTGGGATGGAGGATATTGTTAGCCATCTGGATGACATCATGAGAGGTAATGGGAGCAATAATATTATCTGTCTCAGTGCTGGTGGCAACGATGTTGGCAGACGTAGGAGTGAAGAGCTGATTAGCAGGTATAGGTCAGCAATAGAAATAATTAGGAGGAAGGGTGGGAACCCTGTCATATGTGGTATTTTGCCAAGGAGAGGAGTTGGAAACGAATGGTTGTCCAGGGCAATTGGTGTCAATTGCTGGCTGGACAAATACTGTAAGGAAAATGCAGTAACATTCATTGACAACTGGGACCTCTTCTATGGCAGAAATGACACGTATGCCAGGGATGGGGTTCACTTATCTAGATCTGGGGTGGGGGCGCTGGCAGCTGCAGTGGAGGGAGCTGTTAGGACTTTAAACTAGGAATAGTTAGTGGTATGGGTTTTGGCAGGAAAACAGTGAAGTCCCAGTGTAGTAATATTATGATTTCTAGGGGAACTAGTAATAAGCAGAACGAGGTAGATATTGAAAACCCAGTGACACTAGGTGATAAGGACAGTAAAAGGTTTAGTAGAAAAACAGAAATGAGCAGGAAGGGTAAAGAGAAAGGAGAGTGTTTCAATGTTTATTATGTTAATAACCGTAGTGCTAGGAATAAGATGGACGAGTTGAGATTAGTTGCTAGTGCAGGTAACATTGATGTATTTGCCTTAACTGAGACGTGGTTTAATTCAAAAAGTCGGGACATGCCTGCGGAATGTTACATTCAGGGTTTTAAATTGTTCCAAGTCGATAGAAGTATCGGGAAAGGGGGTGGGGTGGCATTGTATGTCCGAGATCACTTGAACTGTTGCATAAAAACGGGTATTAAGTCTGAGGTAACTCATACAGAGTCTGTTTGGATAGAATTTTCAGAGGGGCATTAAAAACTGATTTTAGGTGTGATATACCGTCCCCCAAACTTAGATAGGGACCAAGGGAGACTACTATGGGCGGAAATTGTTAAGGTCACAAGGCACGATAATGTAGTAATTCTAGGAGACTTTAACTTTAGTCATATTGATTGGAATTTCTTGACTGAGAATTTAGAATCACACGACTTCTTAGAAGTAGTTCAGGATTGTTTTTTGAAGCAGTTTGTGACTGAACCTACGAGGGGAAATAACCTGCTTGACTTAGTTCTGGCAAACAATGAATCCCTTGTTAATAATTTAGAAATTTCAGAGGAACTGGGTGCTAGCGACCACAAATCAATTACATTTAGCATTGAATGGAAGTATGATAGTAGGGATAACTCAGTAACAGTCCCAGATTTTTGCTTAGCAGATTACGATGGGCTTAGAGAACACTTATCATCTGTTGACTGGGGTAACGAAGAGAGCTATCAATATGACAGTTTTCTGAACACTATACATGCTGCTCAAAGAACGTTTATCCCGTATAAAGAAATTAGATCAAATAGAAATGACCCAAAATGGATGAATAATAGGCTAAAATATCTACTATGGCATGAGAAAGGAATTTATAGGCGCATCAAAAGAGGCGAGGGTCATCTTATGAATCAGTATATTGACATTAAGAGGGACATTAAAATGGGGATAAGAAAAGCTAAAAGGGACTATGAAATTAAAGTTGCTAAGGATTCGAAAGCTAACGCAAAAAGTTTTTTCCAGGTCTATAGAACAAAAGTTAGAGATAAGAAAGGTCCCCTTAAAAATAACTATGGGCATCTTACTGACAAAGAGAATGAAATGTGCTCGATTTTAAATAATTATTTTCTCTCAGTTTTTACACAGGAAGACACTAACAATATTCCAGTAATTAATTTTTATAGTGGGCTAGAAGAAGATAAATTATGTAACATCACAATCACTAGTGAAATGGTTGTGAAGCAGATAGACAAGCTGAAGCAAAATAAGTCGCCGGGTCCTGATGAGGTTTTTTCAGGGGTTCTTAAGGAATGCAAAATGGAACTCTGTGAACCATTAACTAATATTTTTAATTTATCTCTTTAAACAGGTGTAGCGTCTGATATGTGGAAGATGGCTAATGTAATTCCTATTTTTAAAACAGGGGACAAGATTTTTCAGTGATTCCTTGGACTGGTCGAGGAAGACCATCAGTTCCTGGTGTCCCAGAGAAAAGCAGCACGAGTCACATCAATGGACTGCGTTGACGTGAGGGATCCGAGGAAGGAGGCCGAGATTGTAGAGAGAAAAGACTAGGTCTTAATGCAAATGATGCTGCTAGAAGACCAGCAAAAAAGAAGTTGAATTTGCAATTGTTGTACTGGGTTCTTGGTCCTCAAGGAGCATCAAGGATACTGACGGTGATGCAAAGGGAATTTGCGGAGGGTCATTATTGTCCACTTATCTATAATCTCCCCAACCAACCTGTAAGGCATTAATATCTTGTCAAATCTCGGCTGCAGATGATCGAACGAAAGTTTCTGACCACAAAGTAATTTTCATCCTTGCCTTTACTGTCCACTTATTTACCAACAATCTCTCCAAACAGACCATCGCAGTGGCCTATCGGTTCGTTGTCAGTGAATGTATCGTCGGGAGACTTAACGATCGCGAAGGTAAAATTTGATCTCAGTTCTCAGTTCATCGTTTACAAAGATTAAAGATAATTACAGACAACTCTCGTCAAAAAAGAAGTGGAACGGATTCCGATCCTTACTGTCTCAAAAAATGCACATCAGATTCTGGGAGTGCCAAAACTCTCTTACGGTAATGGGAAAACAATAGCGGATGCTGTAGACTAATTCCTCGAAGGGGACTTTAAGGAAAGGATTACCAGCAAATGCTTCGATACCACTCCAACAAGCACTGGAGTTATCAAGAATGCCTGCATTTCGCTGGAGCTAAATCTGGAATAAAATCTTATTCATTTGACATATCTTTTCACCTTCTATGGGTCCTTCACAAGGTCCTGAAATTAAGTTCTTCAAGCAGTTCAAGCAGCAGCGGCCCTTCATAAATAATTCTTCTTTCGTGACTTCCGCATACGAGGTTCAACAGCTCCACGAATCGATGAGGTAATCAAGTTGGGTAAGGATAAGCTAGAGCAATTTCAACCGCGAGACATTTATCGGGAGCTACTGGAGATCACAATCGTCTTCCTTGGTGATGTTCCACTTCGTGGAATTAGGTTCCGCACTCTGGAGAACTGCACAGCTCTCACTGGATGGCAGAAGACATCTACTATATCAAAGTTTGGATATGGAGAA
>NC_069414.1:57721272-57736272 GCF_026875155.1 Cherax quadricarinatus
CATTACGGTTATAAAGATCGGGGGTGAAAAAATTTTCAAAATGTGATGAAGGTTGTGTCGCGATACATTGCATCTGGCAAAATTTTCATCGCATCCTGCCAGTTAATATCATCACTGTTGGGGTTGTTTTGGGGGGTTTGAATCCGGTTTGCACCTGTTGATACGGGACTCATCCCGAAGTTTTACCAGAATTAGGCAGAATGTAGATAAAGGGGAAAATTTGTGTTTACTAGCGAGGGCAGCCCAGCAAGGTGAAAGCCTAGTGAGGGGTGACGTCAGACGCCCTAAAAGTGGAAAGCTAATTTTACAAAATAAATTTCTTTCTGTGTTTTATAATAGAAATGTAAGTGTAGAATCATGTTGGGAGGTTTAGAAATAGGGTATTACTATGATATTTATTAGAAATATGAATACTTTAGAAGTGGGGGCACACCTACACACGTGCCAATTGCAACACACACCACACACTCACACACACACACCAACACACACACACACACACACCCACACACACGCAACACACACACAACACACCACACCACACTCAACACAAAACAAACACATGCACACAAACATAAACCACACACACACACACACAACACACACACACACTCACACACCAACCCACACACACACCACACACACACACACACACACACACACACACATACAGACACACACACACCCATTTACAGTATTTCACACCTTCTGTGAAGTGACACCTACTAAACCTTCCTTCCCCCCCGCCTCCTCCCTCTCCTTCTCATCTTTCCTCTCTTCTTCTCTCTCTCTCTCTCTCTCTCTTCATCTCTCTCTCTCTTCTTCTCTCTCTCTTTCTCTCTCTCTCTTCCCCCTCTTCTTTCATCCTCTCTTTCTCCATCTTCCTCTCTCACTTCTCTCTCTCTTCTCCTTCTCAATCTTTCTCTCTTCCTCTCTCTTCTCTCTCCCTTCCTCCCTCTCCCTCTCTCTCTCCCCCTCTTCTTCTCTTCCTCTCTTTCTCCTCTCTTCCTTTCTCTCTCTCTCCTCTCTTTCCTTTGTCACTCCCCCCTCTCTCTTACCTTTTCCCTTTTCTCTCTCACTTTCTCCCCTTTTCCCCTCCTTCTACCCTCCCCTTCTCTCTCTTTCTCCCTCTCTCTCACTCTCTCCCCCTTTTATTTTTTCCACTTTTCGCTTTTACTCCCCCCCCCAAAAAAAAAAATTGGTGGGAACTTGCAGGAATCAGGAATCAGATGACAATGGTACTTGTAGGGTGGAATGGATGGAGGAGCAGTGGAAAAGGAACCTAGGCATGAAGGGAGAAAGAGATAATTAGGGGGAGCTTTCTGAAAAAAATGGATGAAACGAGCTTCTCTGTGAAATGGGAAAGAGGTTGGAGAAGGGACGAAGATTTGGGAGGCCTAGTACGAAAACTGCAGTAGCCACTGGGTTTTTTTTTTTTATTTTTTAAAGTTTTTTTTAAAGGTCCTAGAATTTTAGGTAACAGGTGGAAGCAAGTCTCAGGGGTAGTGACCAGAGAAGACACACCATACGAAGATGAGAGTGATGAAAGGAAGGAAGGAGCTATGAAATATGCTAAGGTATTTTCAGCCTGCAAAAGAAGGGCCTGGGAGTGGGAAGGGATAGAAGCAGAGGATGCAGATGGAGAGGGTAGTTGAGGTTAGGTCGAATGCTGAGGACAAACACTTCCCTTACCAAGAGCATGGAAAAAATCAGGGAGAAAATGCCCACATACAGACAGGAACCAGAGTCACAGAGGGTGAGGCAATGGGAGGTGGAAAGGGCAAAATAGTGTTTATATCCATGGGCTTCGGGGAGAGAGAGGAAAGGACACACACTGAAAGACCGGCTGGGAGAAAGAAAGGAGATTGAGAAAAATCATCTACGGAAAATAGGGGGGAGAAGGACATGGATGAGATTGTCAAATTTTCAGAGAATAGGGGGGGTACTTGAAGGGGAAAAACGACCCGATCAAGCTGATTCTCAGGACAGAGTAACTGTGCGGACAGGATCCTCCAAGAAAAACACGGTTTGAGAAGCTCGGAAAGAGAAGAGTACAAGAAGGTGGTTCCTAGACAGAGACGAACACAAAAAGAGAGACAGGCAGCTGAGGGAGAGACAGAAAAGCGAAAGGAGCTAGGAAAGGGGACACAGATGGAACCAGCAAGGTCAGTCAGAGCAGAACAGAGCAGCAAGGGCAAGCACACACACAACTATCCTCAGAACCCCACAACCTATCACACCATCCCAACACACAATACAATCCATACCCACAGCTTCCACCCAACCCCCAACCATAGAATCCCACAGTTGCTACCAGGTCTCCCACCCCCACAGGCCCCCCAAACCACAGTGTTGGAAAGGAAACTGAAGGTATGGTACACAAACGCTGATGGAATAACAAACAAGTGGGAGGAGTGGCACGAAAGAGTCAAAGAGGCATCACCAGACATCATAGCAATCACAGAAACCAAGCTTACAGGTATGATAACAGATGCCATCTTCCCAACGGGATACCAGATCCTGAGGAAAGACAGAAGGAACAGGGGGGAGGAGTGGCATTGCTGATCAAACACCGATGGAAATTTTGATGAGCTGGAGAGAGGAGACAGCGAGAAGAAAGTGATTGCATAGCGGGAACGCTTCACTCTGGAGGTCCCAAGGTGATAATTGCAGTGATGTATAACCCACCACAGAACAGCAGGAGGCCAAGGCAGGAGTATGACGAGAGCAACAGAGCGATGGTTGACACACTGGCTGCAGTGGCCAGAAGAACTCATACATGCAGGGCAAAGCTCCTGATCATGGGCGACTTTAACCACAAGGAGATCGAATGGGAGAACTTGGAGCCACATGGGGGCCAAGATACATGGAGGGCTAAGATGATGGAGGTGGTACTGGAAAACTTCATGTACCAACACGTAAGGGACACTACAAGAGAGAGAGGAGAGGATGAACCTGCAAGACTGGACTTAGTATTCACCTTGAGTAGTGCAGATATTGAGGACATCACATATGAAAGACCCCTTGGGGCCAGCGATCATGTGGTTTTGAGCTTCGAATACACAGTAGAGCTACAAGTGGAGGGGGAAGCAGGAAGGCCAGGACGAATGAAACCAAACTACAGGAAAGGGGACTACACAGGAATGAGGAACATCCATTGAAACTTGGCAACTACCTAACGTATGGAAATGTAGTCCCCATTTTTAAGAAAAGAGACAGAAACGAGGCCCTCAACTATAGATCAGTGTCACTGATGTTTATAGTATACAAAGTCAAGGAGATTGTCAAGAGAGTGGTGGAGCAACTAGAATGGAACAAGCTTATTAACGACAACCAGCACAGATTCAGGGAAGGCAAATCCTGTGTCACAAACCTACTGGAGCTTTATGACAAGGTAATGGAAGTAAGACACGAGAGAGAGGGGTGGGTAGATTGCATTTTCTTGGACTGCAGGAAGGCCTTCGAGACAGTTCCTCAAAAGAGACTAGTGCAAAAGCTAGAGGATCAGGCACACATAACGAGAAGGGCACTGCAATAGATCAGCGAATACCTGACAGGGAGGCAACAACGAGTCATGATAAGTGACGAGGTATCAAAGTGGGCTCCTGTGACGAGTGGGGTTCCACTGGGGTCAGTCCTAGGACCAGTGCTATTTCTGGTTTATGTGAATTACATGACGGAAGGGATAGACTCAGAAATGTCCCTGTTTGCAGATGATGTAAAGTTAATGAGGAGAATTAAATCAGATGAGGTCCAGGCAAGACAACAAAGAGACCTGGACAGGCTGGAAGCTTGGTCCAGCAACTGGCTCCTCGAATTTAACCCAGCCAAATGCAAAGTTATGAAGATCGGGGAAGGGCAAAGAAGATCGCAGACAGAGTATAGGCTAGGTGGCCAAAGACTTCAAACCTCACTCAAGGAAAATTATCCTGGGGTAAGTGTAATACCGCGTACATCTCCTGAAGCTCACGTCAATCAGATAAATGCTGCAGCTCATGGATGCCTGGCAAACCTGAGAATAGCGTTGCGATACCTCAGTAAGGAATCGTTCAAGACTCTGTACACCGTGTACGTCAGGCCCATACGGGAATATGCAGCACCTGTTTGGAACCCACACCGGGTCAAACACGTCAAGAAATTGGAGAAAGTGCAAAGGTTTGCAACAAGACTAGTTCCACAGCTAAGGGTAATGTCCTACGAAGAAAGATTAAAGGAAATCGGCCTGTCGACACTGGAGGGCAGGAGGGTTAGGGGAGACATGATAACGACATACAAAATACTGCGAGGAATTGACAAGGTGGACAGAGATAGGATGTTCCAGGGATGGGACACAGAAACAAGGAAGTTGGAAGTTGACGACTCAGATGAGTCAAAGAGATGTTAGGAAGTATTTCTTTAGTCATATAGTTGTCAGGAAGAGGAATAATCTGGCAAGCTATGTAGTGGAGGCAGGATCCATACATAGTGTGAAGACAAGGCATGATAAAGCTCATGGAGCAGGGCGAGAGAGGACCTAGTAGCAATCAATGAAGAGGCTTGCGCAGGAGCTATGTCTCGACCCCTGAAACCACAAACAGGTGAGTGAAGATAGGTGAATATGCAGTATACACACACACACACACACACACACATGTGCCTAGGACAAAATGGTAACTAACTAACACACACGCACTCATACACAAACTCATACACACACACAAGCACACACACTCACACACACATACACACACTCACACACACACACACACACACACACACACACACACACACACACACACCACACACACACACACACACACACACACACACACACACACACACACACACACACACACACACACCAACACGCGCACACACACACACACACACACACACGCACACACACACACACACACACACACACACACACACACACACACACACACACACACACACACACACACACACACACACATGCACACACACATATACAACAGGCCTAGTGTCTAATCGACATGTGCCTAGGACAAAATGGTAACTAACACACACACACACACACACACATCAACACGCACACACACACACACACGCACACACACCAACACGCACGCACACACACACACACACACACACACACACACACACACACACACACACACACACACACACACACACACACACACACACACACACACACACACACATACACACACACACACACACACACACATGCATATACTACAGGCCTAGTGTCTAATCGACATGTGCCTAGGACAAAATGGTATCTAACACACGTACTCATATACAACAGGCCTAGTGTCTAATCGACATGTGCCTAGGACAAAATGGTAACTAACACACACACACACACACACACAGAAGAAGAAGCACAGGCAAGAACAGAATGAGTCCATGGAAGCAGGAAAGCAAAATCTAAGAGTGCAAGATCATGGACAACATATAAGAAACAGAGGACGCCAAAGAATTGGATTGGAAAAACGAGCCATAGCAGGAAATGAATTGCATAGTTATGAAAAAAGGCCGAACGGAAATTTAAAAATGGCATATCATCAAAAGCCAGATCCAAGCCAAGGTTGGTGTACAGCCACAACTGAAGGAAGACAACTGTGAAAGACCTGGTAACAAGGCTAAGGGAGGAAGGTGCGGAGCTAAATAGTAATAACCATGAAGTCTGCGAGGAGCTGAACAAAAATTTTAGGGAGATATTTTCAGTGGAATCAGGCACAATGCTATTGGGTCCAAGAGAGAGAGTGCACCAAAGAATACTGGGCACACTACACACAACGTAGGAGAGGTAAAGAAAATACTTAGTTAGATACCTCTAAGCCAGCAATGGTACCGAATAATATCTTCCGTGAGTTCTCAGAGAGGGCACAGAGGAACTGTGCGATCAACTAGCGATGGTCCTCAACAAATTGACTGAAACAGCGCAACTGCCAGAGGTGTGAAAAACAGCGAATGCATCCACAATATTGATAAAAGGGGACAGACAGGTGGCATAAACTAGAGGCCAGCGTCATTAACACTGCATATGAGGTTAAGAGAAGATTATCAGGAGAAGAGTAGTGGAGAAGCTGGAAAGAAATGAATTCATGAACGACAATCAGCAAGGTTTTTTTAGATGGAACATCCTGTCCAACAAATCTCCTAGAGTTCTATGACAAGGTAACGAAAGTTAGGCAGGAGAGAGAGAGGGTTGGGCGGGCTATATATTTTGTATTGCAAGAAGTAGTTCGACCCAGTACCCTGCAAGACATTGGTGCAAAATTTAAAGAAGCAGTCAGGAAGTACAAGGAAAGCACTACAGCGGATCAAAGAATGCTTAATGTTAATAAAACTACGAGTTACGAGACATGACAAAAGAAATCTAGTTAAAGATATTCCTGTTCGCAGATGATGTGAAACTAAGGAAGAGAATACACACAAGAGTAGACTAGGAAAGGCTACATATGGATCCGGACAAACTGAGGGTTTGTCTGACAAGCGGTTACCTAATATTTAACTCCCAGTAAATGCCTAGGAACTAGGCCCAAAATGGGTTAACAGGAAACCATTAAAATATATCTACAATTTATACTTTATTTGTTAGCAAACAGATTTAGCATTATTGCAAAATTTTCCTGGTATCATATTTTCATTAATACGATGTCATGATATATCACACAAATTATATTGTCTATCTCTGTATTTCTCAATAAGTGGGCAATGAAGCACATAGTAATGAAAATGATCATAATGCTGGCTACTTTACATCTAGTGTGTACGCCATACTGCCAGAAATACTTGTAACCAAGCATAAAACTAGCTTCTACATCAGTCAGTCTGGTTAAGCAGCAAATTGCTCCGTTAATGTACTTATATACGCTCATGTTATCATAGCGTGTTATATATATATTCTGGCTATTAACTATATTACTATGACATTCAAATTCACTATTTACTTTTTTTCATAATATTATATCTAATGCAATACACAGATATAACAATGTTATGCTCAATTCATCCTTCAAGTTAGATGGATGAATGCATCAGTTTTATCATGGCGTTATCCAGTGTCATGGAAATCATAAAAATGTACAATGATTCTTTTTTTCTCTGTTGGTTAATATCCATACCTGGCTTCTCCCTTAACAATACTGTCAGTCATTCTTTTAGTCAAGATTCAAAATTAATTATAAAGAAACAATAATGATAAAGGCGTAAAACTTAGTGTCAAAAGTTGACTTTAATGACATTTATATGGCCAAAAATTCAGTTTATAGTGTTGAAACCCAGGTGTCAAAATGGTTCTTATGATTCTAAAAAAAATGGAAATAGACAGTTTTAGCAGCTACTTTAATAGTTTATTTTGTGTCTTGAAAATCTTCGTGATGAATTTGCCATAGATGAAACTGAATTTTCAAGATATATAGCCATTTAGAAAATAATTACTGGACACTAATTTATGGACAACGACTGAGAGCAAAAGCTTCTCTATGAATGATAATTATAATGTAAATTATAACAATAATCATAATATTTAGTTCTAAAAAGTACAGACATACTTTAGAGAGAAACCCGGATAATGCATAGTAATTCGAACAGTCTTAAAGTTAGCTTATAATTACTGAACAATTATGTATTTAGGTTGATTACGAGAATATTGTTGTTTGCAGTAATTGACACTGAATGTAACAGTTTGGTTTATGTTTCATGACATTCGGGGATTTTTCTTAGAAATTTGGTGTTTCATCTGTAGTGGCCCCTCATGGAAGGTTCCTTGATGTTGGTGAGGGGCTCTTGATTTAGGGAATTGGAACTGTGCTCCAGTTCCCCGAATTAAGCCTGAATGCCTTCCACATCCCCCCCCCCCGGGCGCTGTATAATCCTACGGGTTTAGCGCTTCCCCTTTGATTATAATAATAATTCATCTGTAGTAATTTTTACACGTGTTGAAATATACTGATGACAGCGAGAACAACTGAATGAATGATAATGTATGGATAAACAGAGATGTTGTTGATAAATTGTGATTTAACATAATCAGGTTGTGCAGAATTTAGGCAAGATTGAAGAGGTGCTTCTTAACTATATTTTTGAAGTAGGTGGCAAATATGGAACTTTTTTTTTTTTTGCATCTTCTCTGTAAACAGTTGGAGGAGAGTGAGTTGGTTTTTGCTCATCCCGTTTCATTTGGTGATGAGTTGATTTCAGTGCCGTCAGTGAGCCATGTACCAAAAATTGTGCTAATTTATTTCATGATTGGTTACAAATTGAGTTATGATTCCTGAACTATGGTAAAGGTTAACATTTAATTCATTTGGTTGTCAGATAATGTTAAAACTGTAGTGGCCTTCTGGTAATAATACCCTGTGTTCCCTTCAGAGTCCACTGTTCTGGCATGGGTCACATAAACCGCCTTGGTAAATCCTCACCAGGAATCATTATTGCTATACATTGCTATACAAGAGGTTACTTGGTGTCTGCGATCTGATTTCTCGTCGCGAAGCAGTGACATGTTTTAACTCAGGTTAAAATCCGTTGCTACTGTATTCCACTGAGCAGTTCATCACTTCCACATGCTACTTATCGACGCCCAACACTGTACAACAAATACCTCACCATCCTCTGGTTCTTCTTCACTGGAAAAACAGAAACACTGACCTCACACCAGAACATCGGCCAGTTCAGCATGAGAGTTTCTCTCGTTGCAAGGTCTTCGGTCACAATTATATAATTTATTCATTTTCAGTATTTCACATGAGTACAGTTAACTGTACAGTGTGTGTTTTTTCTTTTCATATACTTTCATAAGAAAGCAGTATTTCCTGCCCAAGTTCTCTATCCTTTTCTTTACTTCGACTTAAACGTATTTTCGTGGCGGTCACAATGCGTTTTTGCGAATTCTACATAATTCTCAATGCTGCCTTGGTATTATTCATGGTATCCTGTATCGTAGATTCTAAGGTTAATAAATACGTAAAAATCATTGGACTATTAACAATTCCACTTTTATTTCATTGGCTGCTGGATTGTTGATCGATGGCTCCCGCTGGCTTACCCGTTCACATCGTTAAAATGTATCTCACGTTTAAAATAACAAAGGATGACCATAGAGAGGTGTTATACCATTATCAAACAGGCATTTGTTAATGATGACTCAGTTTTCTCACTACCACAGCTCTATGATCGGACGTTTCTCTAATGCAGCATATTGTATTATCCATTTATGGTGGTTACAGAACTCATTAATTTTAGAAGAAAATTGTATCACACAATATTGAAAGAATGTTGAAAATAATTACACAAGATGAAAGTTACATATTTCTGCTGATGAATCCCATTACGTAGCTGCCTTTTACAAGTGATTAATACAACAATTTTCCAGACTCTTTTGTCATATAAGTAAAATATTCTCTAATACTTTACGTTACGTTGTCACGAAAAATGTGATCCACCATCAATCTTTTGTCATATAAATAAAATATTCTCTAATACTTTACGTTACGTTGTCACGAAAAATGTGATCCACTATCAATCTTTTGTCATATAAATAAAATATTCTCTAATACTTTACGTTACGTTGTCACGAAAAATGTGATCCACCATCAAGCATTAAACATCAGCATTCCTGAACGTTTAATGAAGTCTGCACACTTAAGTCTGTGACTGTTTACTAACTGAAAATCAAATTAAAAAAAAAAATAGAACTTAGAGCATATAATCTCTAACATAACACAACTGAGATCATTTTGTCTAAAATAATTCTCTCCAAAATAAGTACAGATACACTAATACCGACAAACTGAGGGAATAAAGTCACATAAAATCAAGACATGTCTTGATTGTGGATATGAGTCATTAATCTTATAGGCTTTTCTTCGTTTTGCTCAGCCTGGATTTTTGGTGAATCGTTAAACTTACTGAGCTGCAGACTCAATAATTTAAGTTTTTTATTTACGAATAATTGGAATAATTCTAACATTTGTTAAATAGATCCAGCTCACTCTTGACTTAGCTTACACCATCCTTGGTAGAGGAAGGATCTGGCCTGCTTCTGCAGGACCTTCCATTGTGTTATAACAAAAGAAACTTCTTTCTGGTTCTCATTTTGAATTCCTTGGCCGACTTTTCCGTATTACTAATGAGCGGGAGGCCCATTGTAATGGAGGCAAGATGAAGTGTTACTCACACAGATACTGTGTGTGAAGCTGGAGAAAGAGAGTCACGAAGTGAGCAAGAACAGGATCTCACTTTTTCACTGTAGTGTCTCTGCAAGCGAACCATTGAGCTGGACACAAGTTACCTTGTGGTTAACCAGAAGAATACAGCGAGTGTGTTGGTAAGAGGCTGGTGTTATTGGGAGGATCAGGTGGTGGAAATATCTTCCTACTCAATTGTCGGTTATTGTTCTTCAACATAAAACTGTCAGTAAATTGACTTTGATTGGTATATATATATATACACATATTATTTATTTTTATTATCACACTGGCCGATTCCCACCAAGGCAGGGTGGCCCGAAAAAGAAAAACTTTCACCATCATTCACTCCATCACTGTCTTGCCAGAAGGGTGCTTTACACTACAACATTAACACCCCTCCTTCAGAGTGCAGGCACTGTACTTCCCATCTCCAGGACTCAAGTCCGGCCTGCCGGTTTCCCTGAATCCCTTCATAAATGTTACTTTGCTCACACTCCAACAGCACGTCAAGTATTAAAAACCATTTGTCTCCATTCACTCCTATCAAACACGCTCACGCATGCCTGCTGGAAGTCCAAGCCCCTCGCACACAAAACCTCCTTTACCCCCTCCCTCCAACCCTTCCTAGGCCGACCCCTACCCCGCCTTCCTTCCACTACAGACTGATACACTCTTGAAGTCATTCTGTTTCGCTCCATTCTCTCTACATGTCCGAACCACCTCAACAACCCTTCCTCAGCCCTCTGGACAACAGTTTTTGGTAATCCCGCACCTCCTCCTAACTTCCAAACTACGAATTCTCTGCATTATATTCACACCACACATTGCCCTCAGACATGACATCTCTACTGCCTCCAGCCTTCTCCTCGCTGCAACATTCATCACCCATGCTTCACACCCATATAAGAGCGTTGGTAAAACTATACTCTCATACATTCCCCTCTTTGCCTCCAAGGACAAAGTTCTTTGTCTTCACAGACTCCTAAGTGCACCACTCACTCTTTTTCCCTCAACAATTCTATGATTCACCTCATCTTTCATAGACCCATCCGCTGACACGTCCACTCCCAAATATCTGAATACGTTCACCTCCTCCATACTCTCTCCCTCCAATCTGATATTCAATCTTTCATCACCTAATCTTTTTGTTATCCTCATAACCTTACTCTTTCCTGTATTCACTTTCAATTTTCTTCTTTTGCACACCCTACCAAATTCATCCACCAATCTCTGCAGCTTCTCTTCAGAATCTCCCAAGAGCACAGTGTCATCAGCAAAGAGCAGCTGTGACAACTCCCACTTTGTGTGTGATTCTTTATCTTTTAACTCCACGCCTCTTGCCAAGACCCTCGCATTTACTTCTCTTACAACCCCATCTATAAATATATTAAACAACCACGGTGACATCACACATCCTTGTCTAAGGCCTACTTTTACTGGGAAAAAATTTCCCTCTTTCCTACATACTCTAACTTGAGCCTCACTATCCTCGTAAAAACTCTTCACTGCTTTCAGTAACCTACCTCCTACACCATCACTTGCAACATCTGCCACATTGCCCCCCTATCCACCCTGTCATACGCCTTTTCCAAATCCATAAATGCCACAAAGACCTCTTTAGCCTTATCTAAATACTGTTCACTTATATGTTTCACTGTAAACACCTGGTCCACACACCCCCTACCTTTCCTAAAGCCTCCTTGTTCATCTGCTATCCTATTCTCCGTCTTCCTCTTAATTCTTTCAATTATAACTCCAGGTACACTCAACAGACTTATCCCCCTATAATTTTTGCACTCTCTTTTATCACCTTTGCCTTTATACAAAGGAACTATGCATGCTCTCTGCCAATCCCTAGGTACCTTACCCTCTTCCATACATTTATTAAATAATTGCACCAACCACTCCAAAACTATATCCCCACCTGCTTTTAACATTTCTATCTTTATCCCATCAATCCCGGCTGCCTTACCCCCTTTCATTTTACCTACTGCCTCACGAACTTCCCCCACACTCACAACTGGCTCTTCCTCACTCCTACAAGATGTTATTCCTCCTTGCCCTATACACGAAATCACAGCTTCCCTATCTTCATCAACATTTAACAAATCCTCAAAATATTCCCTCCATCTTCCCAATACCTCTAACTCTCCATTTAATAACTCTCCTCTCCTATTTTTAACTGACGAATCCATTTGTTCTCTAGGCTTCCTTAACTTGTTAATCTCACTACAAAACTTTTTCTTATTTTCAACAAAATTTGTTGATAACATCTCACCCACTCTCTCATTTGCTCTCTTTTTACATTGCTTCACCACTCTCTTAACCTCTCTCTTTTTCTCCATATACTCTTCCCTCCTTGCATCACTTCTACTTTGTAAAAACTTCTCATATGCTAACTTTTTCTCCCTTACTACTCTCTTTACATCATCATTCCACCAATCGCTCCTCTTCCCTCCTGCACCCACTTTCCTGTAACCACAAACTTCTGCTGAACCCTCTAACACTACATTTTTAAACCTACCCCATTCCTCTTCGACCCCATTGCCTATGCTCTCATTAGCCCATCTATCCTCCAATAGCTGTTTATATCTTACCCTAACTGCCTCCTCTTTTAGTTTATAAACCTTCACCTCTCTCTTCCCTGATGCTTCTATTCTCCTTGTATCCCATCTACCTTTTACTCTCAGTGTAGCTACAACTAGAAAGTGATCTGATATATCTGTGGCCCCTCTATAAACATGTACATCCTGAAGTCTACTCAACAGTCTTTTATCTACCAATACATAATCCAACAAACTACTGTCATTTCGCCCTACATCATATCGTGTATACTTATTTATCCTCTTTTTCTTAAAATATGTATTACCTATAACTAAACCCCTTTCTATACAAAGTTCAATCAAAGGGGTCCCATTATCATTTACACCTGGCACCCCAAACTTACCTACCACACCCTCTCTAAAAGTTTCTCCTACTTTAGCATTCAGGTCCCCTACCACAATTACTCTCTCACTTGGTTCAAGGCTCCTATACATTCACTTAACATCTCCAAAATCTCTCTCTCTCCTCTGCATTCCTCTCTTCTCCAGGGGCATACACGCTTATTATGACCCACCTTCTCGCATCCAACCTTTACTTTAAAACCACATAATACTCGAATTTACACATTCATATTCTCTTTTCTCCTTCCATAACTGATCATTTAACATTACTGCTACCCCTTCCTTTGCTCTAACTCTCTCAGATACTCCAGATTTAATCCCATTTATTTCCCCCCACTGAAACTCTCCTACCCCCTTCAGCTTGTTTCGCTTAGAGCCAGGACATCCAACTTCTTTTCATTCATAACATCAGCAATCATCTGTTTCTTGTCATCCGCACTACATCCACGCACATTTAAGCATCCCAGTTTTATAAATTTTTTCTTCTTCTCTTTTTTAGTAAATGTCTACAGGAGAAGGGGTTACTAGCCCATTGCTCCCGGCATTTTAGTCGCCTCATACGACACGCATGACTTACGGAGGAAAGATTCTTTTCCACTTCCCCATGGACAATAGAAGAAATAAAGAAGAACAAGAGCTATTTAGAAAAAGGAGAAAAACCTAGATGTATGTACGTATATATATATGCATGTGCGTGTCTGTGAAGTGTGACCAAAGTGTAAGTAGGAGTAGCAAGATATCCCTGTTATCTAGCGTGTTTATGAGACAGAAAAGGAAACCAGCAATCCTACCATCATGCAAAACAGTTACAGGTTTCTGTTTCACAGTCATCTGGCAGGACGGTAGTACTTCCCTGGTGGTTGCTGTCTACCAACCTACTATATATATATATATATATATATATATATAATATATATATATATATATATATATATATATATATATAATATATATATATATATATACATGTATATATATATAATATATATCTATATATATATATATATATATATATATATATATATATATAATATATATAAATATATATATACATATATATAATATATAATATATATATAATATATTATATATATATATATATATATATATATATATGTATATATGTATATATATATATATATATATATAATATATAATATATATATATATATATATATATATATATATATATATATATATATATATATACATCATTAGTAAGGCCTCACCTAGATTATGCAGCTCAGTTCTGGTCTCCGTATTATAAAATGGACATAAATTCGTTAGAAAACATTCAGCGTAGGATGACTAAATTAATACATAGCATTAGAAATCTTCCTTATGAACAAAGATTGAAGACTCTTAAGTTACATTCACTTGTTAGACGAAAAATGAGGGGAGACCTGATCGAAGTGTATAAGTGGAAGATAGGTATTAATAAAGGGGATATTAATAAGGTCTTGAGGATGTGTCTCCAAGAGAGAACCCGCAGTAATGTATTTAAATTAGATAAGTTTAGATTTAGAAAGGACATAGGAAAGTATTGGTTTGGAAATAGGGCAGTTGATGAGTGGAACAGTCTACCTAGTTGGGTTATTGAGGCTGGGACTTTGGGTAGTTTCAAATCTAGGTTGGATAAGTACATGAGTGGGAGGGGTTGGATTTGAGTGGGACTTTCACATCAGAGCTTATTTCTTTGGTGGCACTGAAAACTGGGTTGGGCAAATGTTTGTTAGTGTGATGAATTGTAAAGGACCTGCCTAGTATGGGCCAGCAGGCCTCCTGCAGTGTTCCTCCACCGCCCACCACAAGGAGGGGAGACCCCTCTCCTCCCCCTACCACCACCATGAACTATATGTAGTATGTGCCAT
>NC_069414.1:57742724-57810224 GCF_026875155.1 Cherax quadricarinatus
TTATTTTGTTTGTAATCTTAATTTAAGGTTTTCCCCCCAGTTTTGTAAAAAATAAAACTTTTTGCGAATTTTTTACAAGGGAATTTATGGATACAGTGCTAAAAATTTTTGAGGAATTTTAGTCAATAAATTTTTTTTCTGTTTTCAGATTTTTAAACGTAACTTTGACTTGAAAATTCTTAAGTAGAGAAAGCATATCAAGAAGTTTTTCATTGCAAGGTATAATCAACATATTCTTGGTTGAATATGTTTGTCCTTTTTTGAATTGTAAAATGTATTTCTGGCAGTTTTAAAATATTTGTCAATTAAATTTTATGCGTATTTTAGATGGTTCGCTATTTCATAAATCTTCGAAATTTCTTCAAATACGCAAAATAGGCGTATTTGCAGCATACGCAATATGCTGTAAATACGCAAGGCTCTGCATATTTGCAGCCCAGAGTTCATAGATGAAGAAATTTTGAAGATTTATGAAATGGCGAATGGTCCAAAACAACCTAAAAACTTAAATGGCAAATCTTTAAAAACTGCCTGAAAGTGACACTAGTTTGAAGACAAAGTGACAGAATGTGGAATACAATAATAAAAATTAAACTCCAGTATTATGTGTACAATTATAGCATAAAAAAAGCAGCAACAGCATAATATATTTTACAGCACATCTTGGTCAGTGGAGTATTATTCTAAATTATATAATATACAAATTACCAATATTCTGTAAGTCATAATTATGTAGACCGAGTCTCATACATTCATCCAACTCATCCATTAGTATTATGCTTCATGTGAGGCAATACTCCTGATGAATTGCGCTGACGGTACTGTTATCATAACACTTACGGACCTGTTATCATAACACTTACGGACCTGTTATTATAACACTTACGGGCCATGTTATAAAAACACTTTTCGGACATTGTTATCATAACACTTACGGACCTGTTATCATAACACTTACGGACCTGTTATATAACACTTACGGACCTGTTATCATAACACTTACGGACCTGTTATCATAACACTTACGGAAACTGTTATCATAAACAAATTACGGACCTGTTATCCCTAAAAACTTACGGACCTGTTATCATAACACTTACGGACCTGTTATCATAACACTTACGGACCTGTTATCATAACACTTACGGATCTGTTATCATAACACTTACGGACCTGTTATTATAACACTTACGGGCCCCTGTTATCATAAAAACTTACGGACCTCTTATTATAACACTTACGGACCCGTTTATCATAACACTTCGGACCTGTTATCATACACTTACGAACCTGTTATCATAACACTTAAAGGATCTGTTATCATAACACTTACGGAACCTGTTATCATAACACTTACGGACTTTATCATAACACTTGCGGACCTGTTATCATAACACTTACGGACCTGTTATCATAACACTTACGGATCTGTTATCATAACACTTACGGACCTGTTATTATAACACTTACGGGCCTGTTATCATAACACTTACGGACCTCTTATTATAACACTTACGGACCTGTTATCATAACACTTACGGACCTGTTATCATAACACTTACGAACCTGTTATCATAACACTTACGGACCTGTTATCATAACACGGACCAGTTATCATAACACTTACGGACCTGTTATCATAACACTTACGAACCTGTTATCATAACACTTACGGACCTGTTATTATAACACTTACGGACCTGTTGTCATAACACTTACGGACCCGTTATTATAACACTTACGGACCTGTTACTATAACACTTACGGACTTGTTATCATAACATTTACGGACCTGTTATCATAACTCTTACGGACCTGTTATCATAACACTTACGGACCTGTTATCATAACACTTACGGACCTGTTATCATAACACTTACGGACCTGTTATTATAACACTTACGGACCTGTTTATCATACACTTACGGACTTGTTATCATAACACTTACGACACCTGTTATCATAACACTTACGGACCTGTTATCATAACACTTACGACCTGTTATCAACAACACTTACGGACCTGTATCATAACACTTACGGACCTGTTATCATAACACTTACGGACCTGTTATCACAACACTACGGACCTGTTATCATAACACTTCGGACCTGTTATCACAACACTTACGGACCTGTTATCATAACAACTTACGGACCTGTTATCATAACACTTACGGACCTGTTATTATAACACTTACGGACCTGTTACTATAACACTTACGGACTTGTTATCATAACACTTACGGACCTGTTATCATAACACTTACGGACCTGTTATCATAACACTTACGGACCTGTTATCATAACACTTACGGACCTGTTATCATAACACTTACGGACCTGTTAATCATAACAACTTACGGACCTGTTATCACAACACTTACGGACCTGTTATCATAACACTTACGGACCTGTTATCATAACACTTACGGACCTGTTATTATAACACTTACGGACCTGTTACTATAACACTTACGGACTTGTTATCATAACACTTACGGACCTGTTATCACAACACTTACGGACCTGTACAATATCAAAC
This sequence comes from Cherax quadricarinatus, assembly GCF_026875155.1. Taxonomy (NCBI): domain Eukaryota; kingdom Metazoa; phylum Arthropoda; class Malacostraca; order Decapoda; family Parastacidae; genus Cherax; species Cherax quadricarinatus. The sequence goes on from NC_069414.1 coordinate 57,745,270, forward strand.
ACTTACGGACCTGCTATACACAACAACTTACGAGCCTGTTATCACAACACTACGGACCTGTTATCACAACACTTACGGACCTGTTATCATAACACTTACGGACCTGTTATCACAACACTTACGGACCTGTTATCACAACACTTACGGACCTGTTATCACAACACTTACGGACCTGTTATCATAACACTTACGGACTTGTTATCATAACACTTACGGACCTGTTATCATAACACTTACGGACCTGTTATCACAACACTTACGGACCTGTTATCATAACACTTACGGACCTGTTATCACAACACTTACGGACCTGTTATCACAACACTTACGGACCTGTTATCATAACACTTACGGACCTGTTATCACAACACTTACGGACTTGTTATCATAACACTTACGGACCTGTTATCGTAACACTTACGGACCTGTTATCGTAACACTTACGGACCTGTTTATCGTAACATTACGGACCTGTTATCGTAACACTTACGGACCTGTTATCGTAACACTTACGGACCTGTTATCGTAACACTTACGGACCTGTTATCGTAACACTTACGGACCTGTTATCGTAACACTTACGGACCTGTTATCGTAACACTTACGGACCTGTTATCGTAACACTTACGGACCTGTTATCGTAACACTTACGGACCTGTTATCACAACACTTCATTTCAATATATTCGATCACTTTTTAAAATCACTTTTATGCTGTTGAAACCTTGGTAAATGGTGTAAAATTCTGACACGGTGGAAAAGCAGAAACAATTACAATATAATGCCATTCTTTATTGACCACATTTCGTTCACTATGTGGGCGAAACGTTGTCAATAAAGAATCACATTAAACTTCATTTGTCTGCTTTTCCTATGGATATAATATCCGAACGGTAATTAATTAATGTCTGCATTCATAGATCAGTATCTTCAGAGATTCACACAGAAGACTGGCACTTAATTTTGTCAATGATTCACAATCATCGATCGAAAACTAATTCATTCATGAAAATAGTCATCACAACTTTGTTTACTACGGCAGTAAGGCTGAATATCGCCTGCTCATCACCAACCAAGAATAATTCAATCATTAAAATATGGTTTAAAGCAAATTTTCAGTGCATTTTTACTGAGATACGTACACCTCATACATACACATACATAAACATACATATACATACACATACATTTGTAGATGAATGGTTCGGAGAACCGACATGTTGATAAATTAGACACATGTGCAACTCTTGGGAATCTTTATTGAGGAAACGTTTCGCCACACAGTGGCTTCATCAGTCCATACATAGGAGAAACTTGAAGAACAGGAGGAGAATGAGGTAATCAGTCCCTCAACCTTGAGTCGATGTGTTCAGTCCATCAATCTTGAGTAGAATACGGCAGATGAGCGGAGAAGCAGCTTATAAACCGTATGGCAGGAGAGGTGTAGCAGTCATAGGTAGTGTCACATTTGTCCAATGTGGAAGTAGGTTGTGCCCAAGAATTAGGCAAGCGAAGAATTCCTAAGTATTAATGATCCCAAGAAGTTGCAGTGTCTGACAGGTTTGTAGATGAATGGTTCGGAGAACCGACATGTTGATAAATTAGACACATGTGCAACTCTTGGGAATCTTTATTGAGGAAACGTTTCGCCACACAGTGGCTTCATCAGTCCATACATAGGAGAAACTTGAAGAACAGGAGGAGAATGAGGTAATCAGTCCCTCAACATGTCGGTTCTCCGAACCATTCATCTACAAACCTGTCAGACACTGCAACTTCTTGGGATCTTAATACTTAGGAATTCTTCGCTTGCCTAATTCTTGGGCACAACCTACTTCCACATTGAACAAATGTGACACTACCTATGACTGCTACACCTCTCCTGCCATACGGTTTATAAGCTGCTTCTCCGCTCATCTGCCGTATTCTACTCAAGATTGATGGACTGAACACATCGACTCAAGGTTGAGGGACTGATTACCTCATTCTCCTCCTGTTCTTCAAGTTTCTCCTATGTATGGACTGATGAAGCCACTGTGTGGCGAAACGTTTCCTCAATAAAGATTCCCAAGAGTTGCACATGTGTCTAATTTATCATACACATACATACACACACAAATCACTAAATAAAGCTATAACATTCATTATGAGATAAATATGATAATGCAATCTTTCTAGTGTTTAATATTTAATATTTAGGCATCGAAGGATGTAATGCTGGTTTTCTTAAATAAATTTCACAGGTGGCATTGATGAGTGTATCCTGGTAAATGGTCCATCTCGACCGAAACGTCGTCGTAAGCTCCTCAGTTCTATGTGCGGATTACTGGAGCATTATCCTGGTAGGTTTTGTGGTTGCTTTCCGCCATCTATTCCCTGGAAGCCCCAGCTGGTCGTCCGATGTGTCTCTCTCTCTGCTCTGCCATCATCTCCCTCCATTTCCAGTACATTTCATCTTAATAAGATCTAACGCTGACTGTTTGGTTTTAAAATTTATTCTTGCATTCGTTATTTTGTGTTATGTCAGGTCATGAAACTGTAAACTCCGACATACCATCACGTGTTTGCGATGAAGCTCCCGAGACATCACATCAAAGGCCGGTAAGCCAGCGGAAGGTCTCGGTCAGATGATCAAAAGCTAAAGTGGCGGGTCAACAAATGATTTAAACCCGTGTCAGGAAACACCTGTCCTGTTTCCTGACGAATTTTACCTATCCTATCCTAACCTAACCTAACCTAACCAACCCTAACCTAACCTAACCTCACCTAACCTAACCTAACCTAACCTAACCTAACCTAACCTAACCTAACCTAACCTAACCTAACCTAACCTAACCTAACCTAGCATAAAGACACCAGATCAGCCATCTAAGTTTTCACACATATATTATCGTGTTATTCCCGTGCATGTTAAAGGTACTTGTAGTTCTGTTAAAGGTAAACTGTTAAAGGTACTTGTATTTCTGTTAAAGATAAACTGTTAAAGGTACTTGTATTTCTGTTAAAGGTAGTCTGTTAAAGGTACCTGTATTTCTTCCATGCCCAGAAGTACTAACACTTGCTAGAGCTTATATTATCTACGGAAAAAATATGGTACCACCTCCTAATTGAAACATACAGTGGCATTCAATTATCAAAATTCTCTTCCATGTCGTCATATAACATGACAACAGCAATGTATGGCAGCCACATCATCGTACACAAGTGTACAGGGCTGGGCCTGAAAGGGAGAGGACGGGGCTGGAGGGGAGGAGAGGGGGCTGGAGCGGGGGCAGATTCCTGGACAATTGCATCAGAGGCCGCAGATTCGGGAAAAAAAATGAAGATATACGAGATACAATTTTGGAGAAAGAATGACTACCAGTGAATACTTCTTTACACTTCTGTGAGTAATAATTTAGGTTCGAACCTTTGAACTACGACGCGGGAAATATGAGTGTATGGAGCTCTGTGTAACCCTTGTAGGTCTAACGCTTAATATGTTATGATAAGTAATATTTTGAAAGTTTATATATATGTATATAATATATAATATATATATATATTATATATATATTATATATATATATATATATATATATATATTATATTATATATATATAAAATATAATATATATATATATATATATATATATATATATATATGTTTATATTTCATAAAAATTCTTGAAAATGCCTCTCCCACCCTATCATCTCCTTTTGCACTCTCTCACCACTCTCTTCACCTTTTCTTACTCTCCATATACTTCTGCTCTTCTAATAACATTCTGCCTTTGTAAAAACCCTCATAAGCAAACTAACCCTTTTATACTACCCTTGCTCATCATTCCACCAATCACTCTCTTTCCTCCTGCATCCACCCTCCTATAACCACCAACCCACCTTCTGCCCACATTCAATACTGCAATTAAAACTATTCCAACCGTCTTCAACCCCCCCCCACCCACTTACCATACTGCACCATCCCACCTTTCTGTCAATAGTTTGGCTTATACCTCACACGACCTTCCTCCTCCCTTAGTTTTATACAACACTTTCACCTCCCCTTGCTTGTGATGAGCGTAAGACACATGTGGGCAACATCCTTGGGTATCTTTATTGTTAGACGTATCGCCATCCGTGGCTTTACTCAATACAAATTCAATAGGACATAACTTGAAGAACAGTAGAACTAGGATAAAGAATGAGGTAAATCAAGTTCCCTCAACCTAGGAGTAGGTCGAACTGCACCATTACGTGTTAATCATACCTGGTATATTTATTTATCCTCTTTTTCATAAAATATGTATTACTTATTACCAAACCTCTTTCTACACATAGCTCAATTAAAGGTCCCAATTTCATACCCTGGCACCACATATTTACCTACAACTTACTACCCCACCACACAACATTTTACCGCTTCACATCGAAATTCCCAACCACAAGACTCTCACACTTGGTTCAAAACTCCCATACAGCTCATTCATGTGTTTAAAGATATATTTTTCAATTATGTTAATTTAAAAATTAATAATTTCATACCAAAAAAAAAAAAAAACTTAGAAAACTTATCTAATCTTATTATAACAAGGGCAATTTAATTTAGCGTAATACAACTAAATATTTTTCATAAGTTTACAATAATTTAACACTAAACAAACTCAATGAAACATATTCTTTTCGTAAGGTTCAGAATAATTTTGGCGAAATTATTGCATACACAAATTTTTCGCTTATCTGGATTTATCGGAGAGAGATCCGGGGTCAACGCCCGCGGCCCGGTCTGTGACCAGGCCTCCTTAGGTCAGTGTCCCAGGATGCGACCCACACCAGTCGACTAACACCCAGGTACCCATTTTACTGATGGGAACATAGACAACAGTTTAAAGAAACACGCCAATGTTTCTACTCTGGCTGGGAAATCGAACCCAGTCCCCTCAACCGTGTGGAAGCGAGAAGCGTAACAACCACGAGGCCACCAGAGCCCCTTGCCGCTTGCTTTATTCGGCAAAAAAGAGCGTTGCTTTTTAAGAGCCAAAATGGCAATTTTTGCCTATTCGGCACGACACAACACCACACACACACACACACACACACACACACGACACTCACACCACACACACACATCTATATAGCATTTGTGTGTGTGTGTGTGGGTTCTGTGTCTTGTTTTCTGTACTCACCTATTGGTATCTCCACTCTATTTGTGGTGCAGGGGTCGAGTCACAGCTCCTGGCCCGCCCTCTTCGCGATTGCTACTAGGTCCTCCTCTCCCTGCCCCAAGAGCTCTATCATACCTCGCCTTAAAACTATTATGGTTCCTAGCCTCCACCACATCATTTCTAGGCTATCCATGGCCGGACTACTCTATGACTGAAGAAATCGTCCTAAACATCCCCTTTGATTTCATCTGATCTTCAACTTCCAATTGTGACCTCTTGTGTCTGGTGTCCCCATCTCTGGAACATCCCGTCTTTGTCCACCTCGTCTATTCCGGCGCAGTATTTATAAGTCGTTATCAAGGTCTCCCCTGACCCTCACTGGCCTCCAGGTCGTCAGGCCGATTTCCCTCAACCTTTCTTTATAGGACAATCCCCGTGCCTGGGACTAGTCCTTGTTGCAAAACCTTGCACATTCTCTAATATCTTGACGTGCTTGACTAGGTGTGAGATTCCCAAAACTGGTGCTGCATTACTCCAGTATGGCCTGACGTAGATGGGTAAAGAGTTTAAACGAATCCTTACTGAGGTATCGAAGCGCTATCCGAATGCTGCAGCAGTTATCCCTGATGATGTGCGCCTCAGGAGATATGTACGTGTTATACTCACCCCCAGATCTTTTTTCCTTGAGTGAGGTTTGCAGTCTTTTGGCCATGTAAACTATATTGTGTCTGCGGTCTTCTTTGCCCTTCCCCAATCTTCATACTTTTTTTTTGCATTTGCAGGGTTTAAATCGAAGAGCCATTGCTGACAAAGGCAGTAAGCCTGTCCAGAACATTTTGTAGTCCTGCCTGATCCTCGTCCGATTCCGATTCTTCTCATAACTTCACATCGTCTGCAAACAAGGACCTTCTGAGGTCTTATCCCTTCCCGTTGTTTAAAAAATGTCGTTCACGTATACCAAGAACACAAGGTCCTAAGGACTGACCCTGGTGGAACCCCGCTTGTCACAGGCGCCCACCTGACACCTCGACGCGTACCATGACTCGTTGTTGCCTCCCGTCAGATATTCGCTGATCCATTTGCAGTGCCTTTCTTTCCTGTTATGTGTGCCGTGGTCCTCTAGCTTTGCAGTAACCTCTTGTGAGGACTGTTCGAAAGCCCTTCTTGCGTCCAAAAATACGCAGTCGATCCACCCCTCTCTCTCTTTCTTACTGCTGTCACCTTGTCATAAAAACTCTAGTAGGTTTGTGACACCAGGATTTTTCCTTCCCTGAAACCGTGCTGTGTGTCAAATTAATACACTTGTTTCTTTCCAGTCCCCACCACTCTCCTCCTGATGATCTTCTCCATGACCTTGCATACTATACACTTAGTGATACAACAGGTCTGTAGTTAGTGCCTCATGTCTGTCTCCCTTTTTAAAAATTGGGACGACAGTTGCCATTTTCCATACCTCAGAGTGTCCAGTTTTCAAATGATGTGTTGAAGACTTGTGTTAATGGCTCACACAATTATCTCTGCTCCCTCTTTAAGGAGCCCATGAGAGAGGTTGTCTGGTCCCTCCACCGCCCTTTTTGAGGTCTCAAGTTCGCATAGCAGCTCTCATCTCCTCCGTGTTATGTGTACCTCATACCAGCACTTGCTGTGTGCCCCCCTTTCTTGATTTTCCTCGGAGTCTACTGGTTCCACAGTCAATACCTTATTAAATCTTGTGTTGAGCTCCCTGACATTACCGTCTCGGGTCGTTTCTTGTGATTCCCCATCACCCTTCCTCAGTCTGATACCTGGTCCTTGACTGTTTTGTTTCCTCCTGATTGGCTGTACAACAGATTTCGGGTCAGTCATACTTTTGATGCTATGTCATTTCATATGCTCTGAGCCGCCCTTCTTAATCTGTGCATATTCTTTCTTGCTCTTCGGCTGATTTCTTTATTTTCACTGAGTTCGTTCTCTGTCTTCTGTACCTTTTTCCATTCTCTAGTACACCTAGTTTTTGCCTCCCTACACCTTTGGGTGAAACCAAGGACTCGTCTGTTTCTTCCCATTATTTCTGTTTTCCCTTGGGACAAACCTCTCCTCTGCCTCCTTGCATTTTGTTGCTACAAAGTCCATCATTTCTTTACTGTTTTCCTGTCATTTCCCTCTCCCACGGAATGTCTTAAGGAAGTTCACTCATCCTGGGGGATAGTTCCCCCTTTTGTAATTTTGGTTTTTTCCCAGCCTAATCCTCTACCTCTCCACTTGGAAGCTCAACTATGGGAGTCGAACCAACAGAAACCCCATGATCACTAGCTCCCAGGCCTTTCATACATATACCCCTCGATGTCCGAACTACTCATGGTGAATACAAGGTCCAACCTTTCTGGTTCATCCTCCTCCTTTTCACTCTTGTATTGTCTCTAACATGTGATGCATGAGGTTCTCCATGTACCACATCCATCATCTTGGCTCTCCATGTTTCGGGACCCCCATGGGGCTCCAGGATTTCCCCATCAATCTCCTTGTGATTGAAATCACCCCATAACTAGTAACATTGCTCCCCCCATGTGTGCTTCTCCCTGGCCACCTCGGCATAGTGGTGTTGATCATTGCTCTGTTGCTCTCATCGTATTCCTCTCTTGGCCTCCTGCAGTCTGTGGTTGGTGTACATTAATGCATTATCACCTAGTCCCTCAGACCTGGATTGTTCCTACCTAGTTGTCCCTTTCGCCCATGCCATCCATTCCCTTCCATTTTCTCAAAACCCCACTGGTTTTTAATGATCAGTGCAACTCCTCCTCCCCCTCCCTCCCACGTCTTTCTGAAGATTTGATATCCGGATGGAAAGATTGAATCTGTTATATTATTCTGGTGAGTTTTGTTTCTGGTGAGTGCTATTATCTCTGGGGATGTCTCTTTGATTCTTTCGTGTTCCAACTCCTCATACTTGTTTTGTTATTCATCGCATTTTTATACCACACTTCAACTTCTTTTCTAAGACTGTGGTCTGGTGAAGTATGTGGGTGGGAAGTGGGAGACCTGAGTAAGGAAACTATGGGTTGTTGGCTGTGGGGGTGAAGTTTGTAATGTAGTGGGTGGGGGCATTGGATGTGGCATGGTGTTTTGATTTAGAGTGTTTGGTTTGCACACTGGGGATTGACCTTGTTGGGAGGCTTCTATAAAAGTTTTGAGGGAGGCTGTAATTAAGATCTTCTTCCTGGGTCTGGGATCTCCTGTCTGTTTCTCCATCCCGCTTCCTCTTTCATCCTTTCGCCTTTGTACCATCTCTCTCATTTTCTTCCTTTCTTCTTGTGTTCTGTCGCGGTCGAGATACAACCCCCTGTAATCCCGTCATGTCCCTTACTCGTGCTTTCTCCTGCATGTAATCCGTCCGAGTCGCTTCTGCCTTTAAGGTCACTCTCACTGGCCGGTTATTTTTTTTACAACCCCCCTTATCTCCTCTCCGAAAAATTTTCAGCTGGGTCATATCGACCTTCTCCTATTGCTTTACATGATGCTTCAATTGCTTTTTTCCCCCTTGTTTTCTTGCTTCAATATGTTACCCCTTCGAATTCCTGAGCCCATACACAAAGACTGACCTCTCCCTTTCATGTCTCCCACTGCATATCCCGGTATGCCCCTCATTTAATTTGGTTTTCCACCACTGCAGCTTTCCTTTCATACAGTTTCATCACTGGCTAATTGTACATGGGCTCAGTGGCCTGTCATTTTCCTTCTCGCTTCCTTGGCTCTGCTGTTGTCTTTTAGGTCCTCCACATAAAGCTTAGCTCGTTTCATTTGTGTGTCTGTGAGTCCTGTTGTGTGTGTCTGGTTTCTGTTGTTCTGTGTGTCTGTGTGTGGCTGTGTTTCAGTGTGTGTTTGTGGTGTCTGGTTGTGTCTGTGTGTGTCTGTGTGCCTGTGTGTCTGTGTTCTGTGTGTGTGTCTGTGTTTCCGTGTGTGTCTGTGTGTCTGTGTGTGTCTGTGTGTCTGTGTGTCTGTGTGACTGTGTGTAAGCTCTTCGAGAATTTGAAGGATTGTTTATTGACAATAGTCCTATTGTTTAATTCGAAATTTTAAACAATACTAGGAAATTTGTTACTGTTACGTTGATATCTTTTAATGTTTTCATTCATTTTTACATCAATAAAATCTGTTTTACATTTCACTGGAAAGCTGGGGGCTGGGAAGTTTTTATTTTTATCATATGCTCTGTCATTTGTTACGCCAGACTGAAGGCACAACTGGTGATCCTCCGCCTTATTTCGGGCGATGTTTGCCACAAAGATTCAAGACCAGTGGTTAAAGCCAACGTTAGTATAAGTATAAACAAGGTAAATGATAATAAAATACATGTATCACAAGTTAAGATTTGGCTAATATGGGCCAACATCGGGGATCCCAAATTATCTTACATTAAACATCTAATGATCACGTAATTGATCAAAGTCTGACCTAAAACAGTTTATATCATCATACCCATGAAAAAACTTACTCATTTCATAATTAGCAACTTAATCAGTCTGAATAGAGACATATGGAGACACACAGCTGGTGTACAGCAGCACTATGACGGAGGAGTGGATGGAATAAAACATTTTCCAGGAAATTTATCACTGCTGCCTCACAGCATAATATTAATTGAGAGGGAGGCTATATATCTGCTGTTGCACTACACTAATTGTAAATAATTCACCGCAGATCCACCTCCCTCTCTTTCCATCTCCTAACACAGACACACAGACACACAGACACACACACACACAAGGCACACACACACACACACACACACACACACACACACACTACACACACACACACACACACACACACACACCAACAACACACACACACACACAACACACACCACACACACACATCACACACACACACACACACACACACACACGTACACACACACACCAACACACACACACATAAACACACACAACACACACACACACACACACACACACACACACACACACACACACACACAAACCTCCCTGGAGGTTTTATGACAAAGGTAACAGAAGTAAGACATGAGAAGCGGGTTGGGTAGATTGCGTTTTCCCTAGCCTGTTGCAGGAAGCCTTTAAACACAGTTCCCCCACAAGAGATTAGTGCAGAAGCTGGAGGATCAGCACACGTAAACAGGAAGGGCACTGCAATGGATAAGGGAATACCGTGACAGGAGCAGCAACGAGTCATGGAACGTGAAGAGGTACACAGTGGCTCCTGTTACGAGCGGGGTCCACAGGGGTCAGTTTCTAGGACCAGTGCTATTTTTGATATAGGTGAACGACATGATGGAAAGGAAGAGACTCTGATGTGTCCTGTTCGCAGATGACGTGAAGTTGATGATAAGAATTAAACCGGACGAGGATAGGCAGGAACTGCAAAGAGACCTGGAGAGGCCTGGACATGTGGTCCAGTAACTGGTCTCAATTCAATCGCAGCCAAATGCAAAGTCATGAACATTGGGGAGGGGCAAAGAATACCGCAGTCAGAGTATAGGCTATGTGGACAAAGACTACAGACCCACTCAGGGAGAAAGACCCTTGGGGTGACCATAACACCGAGCAACATCACCGGAGGCACACATCAACAAAAATAACCCTGGTCTGCCATACGGGCCCTGGCTAACCTGAGAATAGCGTTCCGATACCTTAATAAGGAATCGTTCAAGACACTGTACCACTGTGTAATTTTAGAGGCCATACTGAGTATGCAGCACCAGTCTTGGAACCCACACCTGTCACACGTCCAAGAAGTTAGAGAAAGTACAAGGTTTGCAACAAGGCTAGTCCCAGAGCTCAAGGAAGTCGTTACGAGGAAAAGGATAAGGAAAACGGACTGACCGACACTGGAGGACAGAAGGGTCAGGGGAGACATATAACGCATACAAGATACTGCGGGTAATATGACAAGTGGACAGAGATAGGATGATCCAGAGGGGGACACAGGACAAGGGGTCACAACCTGAGAAGCTGAAGACTCCGACGAGTCACAGGGACGTTAGGAAGTATTTCTTCAGTCATAGAGTTGTCAGCAAGTGAATAGCCCTAGCAAGTGCAGTATGGAGGCAGGAACCATACAACACAGTTTTAAGAAGAGGTATGACAAAGCTCAGAAGCAGAGAGAGAGAGGATCCAGCAGCGATCAGTGAAGAGGCGGGGCCAGGAGCTGAGTCTCGATCCCTGCAACCACAATTAGGTGAGTACAATTAGGTGAGTACACACACACACACACACACCATCTCCAGTCTGATGTAGTGGAGCCAGGAACCATACATAGCTTTAAGATGAAATATGATAAAGCTCATGGAGCAGGGAAAAAGAGGACCTAGTAGCGTTCAGTGAAGAGGCGGGGCCAGGAGCTGAGTCTAGACCCCTGCAACCGCAATTAGGTGAGTACAATTAGATGAGTATACACGCACACACACACACACACTGCGACTAGCCAAGGATTCGAACCCACATCGCTTTAACCCGCCTCATGGTGAGCGAAAATCACACATGACGCTCTAACCCACAGGACCACCCAAATCTACAAGAACCAAGCACCCAGCAGAGCTAAGGTGGTGTTTACTTTGATCCGAGAACATGCTGTGGTGTGTAAGCCTCTGAGCTAATTTCATTCAAATCCCTATTTGGTGTAACTAGCCTTCACGAGGGAGTATTTTAAATTAGTGTGACTGCAAAGAATGGTATGCATCGAATCCATAAACAATAATGCGAACTAGCCATACTCCCTCTCATCAAGTAAAACGACCTAGCTCTGCTGGTCTGATTTCTTGAGATATTTGCGTGGTCCCGTGGGTTAGAGTGGTCTTGTGATATTAGGCTTTACCATGAGGTGGGCCAAAACGACATGTGATCGAATCCTCTGCTATTCGCAGTGTTGTTAACTGATTCAGTACCACTCTTCGTGGTCACAAACTACGATTAAATATATATAAATATAAATATATATATAAATAATATATATATATATATATCTATATATATATATTATAAATATAATATATATTTTATATATATATATATATATATATATATATATATCGTAGTTTGGAAGTTAGGAGGAGGTGCGGGATTACCAAAACCTGATGTCCGAGGGCTGAGAAAGGGTATTTGAGGTGGTTCGGACTTGTAGAGAGAATGGAGCGAAAAGCCGAGTGACTTCAAGAATGTATCAGTCTGTAGTGGAAGGAAAGTGCGGGTAGGGTTTCGCCTAGGAAAGGTGGGAGGGAGGGTAAAGAGGTTTTGTGGTGCGGGGCATGACTTTCCATACAGCATGCGGGAGCGTGTTTGATAGGAGTGAATGGAGACAAATGGTTTTAATACCTTGACGTGCTTTGGAGTGTGAGCAAAGTAACAATTATGACGGGGTTCAGGGAAACCGTCAAGGCCGGACTTGAGTCCTTGGAGATGGGAAGTACAGCCCCTGCACTCTTGAAGGGAGGGTTGTTAATGTTTGCAGTTTAAAACAGTAGTGTAAAGTCCCCTTCGTGGCAAGACAGTGATGAGGGAATGATGGTTAAAGTTTTTTCTTTTTTTCGGGCCACCCCTGCCTTGGTGGGAATCGGCCAGTGTGATAATATATATATATATATATCTATATATATATATATATATATATAATATATATATAATATATATATATAATATATAAATATATATATATATAATATATATATATATATATATATATGTTAAATATATAAATATATATATATATATATAAATATATATAAAAATATCTATAAATCATATATATATATAAATAGATAAATATATATAAATAATATATATATTATATAATATATATATATATATATAGGTATATAAAATATATATATATATCTATATATATATATATATATATATATATATATATAATCAAACAACCACGTCCTAGAAAGAATAAGAAATTCCAAGTGCTTTCGTGACTAATCCCATTATCAAGGAACTATGTTCCTTGATAATGTGAGTAGTCACGAATGCGCTTGAATTTCTTATTCTTTTCAGAGTGGTAGTTTGGCATGTCTCTTGAAATCACCTGTTACTGTGATCTTTATTGCATATAGTATATATATATATAATAAATATATATATATATAATATAGTATGATATATATAATATAATATATATATATATATATATATATATGTCGTGCCGAACAGCAGAATTGCCGGGCAGGACCGATGTACTCGGTCCTCAAAACGGGTTTTTTGAGCACGTCCCTCCGAATCCCCCAGCGCATCTAGGGTTCCCGTTCTCTATTTCGGACCAATCACAGACCTTCCCTGATCGCCCCGACTGAGAGCGGGGATGGCGGCTGCCCGCCTCCCATTGGTCGAGAGAGCAAATGTAAACACTTCTTCCTTGTCGGCGCAAAAAACGTTCTCTTGTTTCTCGGTTGAGTGCTTCCTTATATACTGAAGCAATTCACCCAATACAATGTCGGTAAGTACAGATTTGTGTGTCTAGTGTGTAAGATGAATAGTTTAGGCCATATTTTGATATATAATGAAGGCGTAGTGAGCATAAACGAGTGCACCATGCAAATGAAATAAAGTGCAACACAATAGGACCAAGTACAGTCGTTCCTTCCCTTTTAGGTGCAGTTCTCAAGTTTCGGTAATATAAATATTTCCATAAATGTATTGGTAGTGTATATATAATTCAGTACTGGTCTGGGTGATACAGAACGTTTTTATTGTCCTTTCCAGTACAATAAGAAATTGTTCTACGGGAGTCCTCTCAAGGATAAGTCGAAATTTGTTCTGTGTTTGGATGATAGAGACTCAGATCAAGACTCAGTGATGACCTGGATTTGCTGGATAGTGTAGGATTAATTCTGCCACCAGATTCAGAGGTGTCAACCGAGATGGTAGGAGGAAGCTGGGCCACACCAAAAAAACAAAAATTGAACAAGAGGAAGAAACGATTACTATGAGGAAATACCCTGAGAAGAAGTGCTTCAAGATGATCTTGCTTCCTCAAGGAGACACCACATGAAGAATGAGGACATCACACCTGACCCTTGCCTAAATATCAACATATAAAGCCTTTTTTTTTATTTTTTTTTTTTTTAAGTTTAGGTGTGCATATGATTATTTTAACAGAACAATTTTACTCAAGACATGATAGACAACATTACATTTCAAACTATTTTGTATGCCAGGCAAAAAGACATCACATACTACTTTTCAAACAGACCCCTTGAACAAAATGTAACTAATATAAAAATGCAAATATATGCATCCATGTATATACAGGATTGTGTGGTTCATGTGTTCTCGCTCACGACGAGGCAGTACATTGTGCCGAATAGGTAAACTAGCGAGTTTGGCTTAAATAGCAACGCTCTTCGTGCAGAATAAAAGAAGCTAAAATTTGTGTCTGCAGTAATTTACCAAAAATCATTCTGAACCTAACGAATAACATATATTTCATTGTGTTTGTTTATTATTAAATTATTGAAAACTTATCAAAAACATATTAGTTGGATTAGGCTAAATTAAATTACGTTTGTTATAATAAGGTTAGGTAAGTTTCATATGTTCTTTTGATGCAAAATTATAAATTTTTACATTAACATAATGAAAAAAATATCTTTCAAAGTATAAGAGAAAATTTTAGAAAGGACTTAATTTAATATGAGTTCTTGCAATTGGCCAATTTTACCATTCTGCACGACACACACACACACAACACACAACACACACACACACACATTTACATAATATATTATATATTTATATATATGAATATTATATTTATATATATATATATAATATACATATATATATATATATATATATATATATCTAATATAATATTATATATATATATATATATATATATATAATATATATATATATATATATATATATATATATATATATATATATATATATATATATATATATATATATATATACATAATATATAGGATGGGGTCCACCTCTGGTGTAAATTATAGGACCCATAACCTCGGAGAAGTGGATAAAAAGGCTTCAAGGAAGAATGTATATATATATATATATATATATATATATATTTATATATATATATATATTATATAAATAGGTTGGTAGACAGCAACCACCCAGGGAGATACTACCGTCCTGCCAAGTGAGTGTAAAACGAAAGCCTGTAATTGTTTTACATGATGGTAGGATTGCTGGTGTCTTTTGTGTCTCATAAACATGCAAGATTACAGGTACGTCTTGCTATTTCTACTTACACTTAGGTCACACTACACATACATGTACATGTTTATTTATACAAACTCATCTGAGTTTTTTTCGATTTTATATTAACAGTTCTTGTTCTTATTATTTTTCCTTTTATATCCATGGGGAAGTGGAATAAGAATCTTTCCTCCGTAAGCCATGCGTGTTGTAAAAGTCAACTAAAATGCCGGGAACAATGGGCTAGTAACCCCTTTTCCTGTAATAATTACTAAAAACAATAAAAAGAAGAAAATTGTCACAGTGGATGTTGTGCGAATGATAAGAAAGAGATGATTGTGGATGTTATGAATGAGAAGAAGCTGGATGTCCTGGCTTTATGCTAAACAAAGCTGAAGGGGGTGGGTGAGTTTCAGTGGAGAGGAATAAATGGGATTAGGTCAGGGGTTTCAAATAGAGTTGGAGCTAAAGAAGGAGTAGCAATAATGTTGTAGGATAAGATATGGCAGGAAAAGAGGGACTATAAATGTATTAATTCAAGGATTATGTGGAGCAATATAAAGGTTGGATGTGAAAAGTGGGTTATAGTAAGCGTATATGTACCTGGAGAAGAGAGAAGTGTAGAGCAGAGAGAGAGATTTTGGGAAATGTGAGTGAATGCGTGGGGAGTTTTGAACCAAGTGTGAGAGCACTTGTGGTTTGGGATTTCAATGCTAAAGTGGTTAAAAATGTTGTGGAGGGAATAGTAGGTAAAATTGGGGTGTGAAGGATAAATGAAAATGGGGAGCCTTTAATTGAGCTATGTGTAGAAAGAGGTTTGGTAATAAGTAATACATATTTTATGAAGAAGATAAATAAATATACAAGGTTTGATATAGCACGTAATGAAAGTAGTTTGTTAGATTATGTATTGGTGGATAAAAGGTTGATGGGTAGGCTCCAGGATGTACACGTTTATAGAGGGGCAACTGATATATCGGATCATTATTTAGTTGTAGCTACAGTTAGAGTAAAAGGTAGATGGGAAAGGAGGAAAATGGCAACAACAAGTAAGAGGGAGGTGAAAGTGTATAAACTAAGGGAGGAGGAAGTTCGGGTGAGATATAAGCAACTATTGGCAGAAAAGTGGGCTGCTGCAAGTATGGGTAGTGGGGGGTTGATGAGGGTTGGAATAGTTTTAAAAATGCAGTATTAGAATGTGGGGCAGAAGTTTGTGGTTATAGAAGGGTGGGTGCAGGAGGAAAGAGGAGTGATTGGTGGAATGATAAAGTAAAGGGTGTGATAAAAGAGAAAAAGTTAGCTTATGAAAGGTTTTACAACGCAGAAGTGTTATAAGAAGTGGAGAGTATATGGAAAGTAAAAGAAAGGTGAAGAGAGTGGTGAGAGAGTGAAAAAGGAGAGCAGATGATAGAGTGGGAGAGGCACTGTCAAGAAATTTTAATGAAAATAAGAAAAAAAATTGGAGGGAGTTGAACAAGTTAAGAAAGCCTAGGGAACGAATGGATTTGTCAGTTAAAAACAGAGTAGGAGAGTTAGTAGATGGTGAGATGGAGGTATTGGGTAGATGGCGAGAATATTGTGAGGAACTTTTAAATGCCGGCGAAGAAAGGGAGGCGGTAATTTCATGCACTGCCCAGGGAGGTATACCATCTTTTAGGAGCGAAGATGAACAGGATGTGAGTACGGGGGAGGTGCGTGAGGCATTACGTAGAATGAAAGGAGGTAAGCAGCTGGAACTGACGGGATCATGACAGAAATGTTAAAAGCAGGGGGGGGGGGGATATAGTGATGGAGTGGTTGGTATTTTTGTTTAATAAATGTATGGAAGAGCGGAAGGTACCTAGGGATTGGAGGAGAGCATGTATAGTCCCTTTATATAAAGGGAATGGGGACAAAAGAGATTGTAAAAATTATAAAGGAAAAAGTTTACTGAGAATACCAGGAAAAGTGTACAGTAGGGTTATAATTCAAAGAATTAGAGGTAAGACAGAATGTAGGACTGTGGATGAGCAAGGAGGTTTCAGAGTGGGTAGGGGATGTGTAGATCAAGTGTTTACATTGAAGCATATATGTGAACAGTATTTAGATAAAGGTAGGGAAGTTTTTTTTGCATTTATGGATTTAGAAAAGGCATATGATGGAGTGGATAGGGGAGCTATGTGGCAGATGCTGCAAGTATATGGAATAAGTGGTAAGTTACTAAATGCTGTAAAGAGCTTTTATGAGGATAGTGAGGCTCAGGTTAGGGTGTGAAGGAGAGAGGGAGACTACTTCCCGGGAAAAGTAGGTCTTAGACAGGGATGTGTAATGTCACCATGGTTGTTTAATGTATTTATAGATGGGGTTGTAAAAGAAGTAAATGCTAGGGTGTTTGGGAGAGGTGTGTGTTTAAATTATGGGGAATCAAATACAAAATGGGAAATGACACAGTTGCTTTTTGCTGATGATACTGTGCTTATGGGAGATTCTAAAAAAAAATTGCAAAGGTTAGTGGACGAGTTTGGGAGTGTGTGTAAAGGTAGAAAGTTGAAAGTGAACATAGAAAAGAGTAAGGTGATGAGGGTATCAAATGATTTAGATAAAGAAAAATTGGATGTCAAATTGGGGAGGAGGAGTATGGAAGAAGTGAATGTTTTCAGATATTTGGGAGTTGACGTGTCGGCAGAAGATTCATGAAGGATGAGGTTAATCATAGAACTGATGAGGGAAAACAGGCGAGTGGTGTGTTGAGGTATATGTGGAGACAAAAAACGTTATCTATGGAGGCAAAGAAGGGAATGTATGAAAGTATAGTAGTACCAACACTCTTAAATGGGTGTAAAGTTTGGGTTGTAAATGGTGCAGCGAGAAGGCGGTGGGAGGCAGTAGAGATGTCCTGTCTAAGGGCAATGTGTGGTGTAAATATTATGCAGAAAACTAGGAGTGTGGAAATTAGGATAGGGTGTGGAGCTAATAAAAGTACACGTCAGAGGGCTGAAGAGGGGTTGTTGAGGAGGTTTTGTCATTTAGAGAGAATGAATCAAAGTAGAATGACATGGAGAGCGTATAAATCTGTAGGGGAAGGAAGGCGGGGAAGGGGTCGTCCTTGAAAAGGTTGGAAGGAAGGGGTAAGGGAGGTTTTGTGGGCGATGGGTTTGGACTTCTGGCAGGTGTGTGTGTGCGTGTCCGATAGGAGTGAATTCAAACGAATGGTATTTGGGACCTGACGAGCTGTTAGAGTGTGAGCAGGGTAATATTTAGTGAAGGGATTCAGGGAAGCCGGTTATTTTTATATAGCCGGACTTGTGTCCTGGAAATGGGAAGTACAGTGCCTGCACTCTAAAGGAGGGGTTTGGGATATTGGCAGTTTGGAGGGATATGTTTTGTATGTTTATACGTATATGCTTCTAAACTGTTGTATTCTGGGCGCCTCCTGCAAAAACAGCGATTATGTGTGAGTGAGGTGAAAGTGTTGAATGATAATGAAAGTATTTTTCTTTTTGGGATTTTCTTTCTTTTTGGGACACCCTGCCTCGGTGGGAGAGGGCATAGGTTTTAAAATATATATATATCCCAGAAGTCTCTACTACCACTCCGTCCAACAGCACCCTCTTGGGAGCACCGCTGGGTCACCAGGCCGTCGACACAGTCCTCAAGGACTGTGTCGACTGTGATGAGAGTGGAGGAGAGAATAAGCAATCTTGATGCCCATGATGCTCTGTATCTCCTCACAAGGTGCCTTACTATTCCAAGACTCACTTACTTCATGAGGTGTGCACCCTCTTTTGACAACCCAACACTCGACGAATATGACACACACCTGAGGTCAACCTTTAAGAAGGCACTGAACCTGTCACTAGAGGATGAGCAATGGGATCAGGCAACAGTCCTAGTGCGACTGGGAAGTATAGGGGTGCGCAAAGCAACGCATATTGCTTTACCTGCTTTTCTGTCTTCGTGTTTGGCTTCCAATGCATTAGTCAAGAAGATTGTTCCCGATCGCTTGAGAGACGTGGTAGGAGCTTTTAACCCCAGGTTTACTGAAGCAGCGATTCGGTGGGACTCCCTTACAGATTCCTACAGTACACCAGCTCCTCCCAAAGAACACAAAAAGTCCCACTGGGACAAACCGATCATGGAAAAAACCGCCAACACAGTGCTCTCCAACGCCTCAGGAAAGGACAAAGCTCGTCTCCTGGCAGTGAAGGCACCACACTCAGGAGATTTCCTGTTAGCTGTTCCCAATTCCTCCTTGGGCACTCGACTAGACCCACAGGCCATTCGGATTGGTGTTGCTCTTCGCCTAGCCGCCCCCAACCTCACAGAACATAGGTGTATTTGCTGCAGGGCGACAGCTGATTAATTTGGGCTTCATGGTCTCGTGTGTCACACAGCAGAAGGGAAGTATGCCAGGTATGAGGAGGTCAATGACATCATAAAGAGAAACCTCGCCACAGCCCGTTGCCCAGCTCAACGGGAACCCCAAGTGCAGAGGTCTGACGGAAGTCGAAAGTGTCCTGATGGAGCCACTATGCTACTTTTTAAGGATGAAAAGCAGATTGCCTGGGACTACACCTGTGCCGCCGCAATGGCCGACACCTACTTGCCATACTCCGTAGTGGAAGGGGGTGGAGCTGCCAGCCACAGGGAGACCCAGAAGATCCGCAAATATGAAGACCTTCCCCCTTGCTATAACTTCATCCCAATATGGTCGGAGACCCTTGGAGCATGGGGCAAGTGTGCTCTGAAGTTCCTCAAAGGGCTGGGTGAAACGCTCATCATAGAAACCAAGGACCACAGGGCGACCAGCTTCCTCTTTCAGAGACTCGGTGTTGCTATCCAGAGAGGAAATGCCTGCAGCATTCTGGGCACGCGGCCCACCGCAGGGGAGCTGGACGAAGTATTCGAGATGTAGCTCTGAGTTACCTTTGTTGTTTTACTTTCTATTGGATCTTTGTGAATGTTTTGTCAATGTATTTTGTCTTTAAATAATATATATATTAAATATAGGGGGTGGTAGGAGAAAATTCTCAAACAGCTTCAGGGAGAACCTTGAGTTTTCCATGAAGCAAGTTTATTCTTTTCTCTGAGGATGAGGGTCCGTAGGACAGTTCTAGAGGTGATACCTACCTATATATATATAAATATATAATATATATATATATATATATATATTATATATATATATATATATATATATATATATATTTATATATATATTATATATATATATATATATATATATATATATATATATATATATATATATATATGTATATATATGATTATATATATATATATATATATATATTATATATATATATATATATATATATTTGTGGTATTTAATCAATAACAACACTGCGACTAGCCGAGAATTCGAACCCGTGTTGTTTTAGTCCGCCTCTTGGTGAGCGAGAATTGTGGGTTAGAGCGTCGTGAAATTTTCGCTCACCAAGAGGCGGGCTAAAACAACACGGGTTCGAATTCTCGGCTAGTCGCAGTGTTGTTATTGATTAAATACGACAATATATATATATTATATATATATATATATATATATATATATATATATATATATATATATATATATATATATATATATATATATATATATATATATATATATATATATATATATATATATATATATATATATGTATATTGCGGATGACAAGAAACAGATGATTGCTGATGTTATGAATGAAAAGAAGTTGGATGTCCTGGCTCTAAGCGAAACAAAGCTGAAGGGGGTAGGAGAGTTTCAGTGGGGGGAAATAAATGGGATTATATCTGGAGTATCTGAGAGAGTTAGAGCAAAGGAAGGGGTAGCAGTAATGTTAAATGATCAGTTATGGAAGGAGAAAAGAGAATATGAATGTGTAAATTCAAGAATTATGTGGATTAAAGTAAAGGTTGGATGCGAGAAGTGGGTCATAATAAGCGTGTATGCACCTGGAGAAGAGAGGAATGCAGAGGAGAGAGAGAGATTTTGGGAGATGTTAAGTGAATGTATAGGAGCCTTTGAACCAAGTGAGAGAGTAATTGTGGTAGGGAACCTGAATGCTAAAGTAAGAGAAACTTTTAGAGAGGGTGTGGTAGGTAAGTTTGGGGTGCCAGGTGTAAATGATAATGGGAGCCCTTTGATTGAACTTTGTATAGAAAGGGGTTTAGTTATAGG
This sequence comes from Cherax quadricarinatus, assembly GCF_026875155.1. NCBI lineage: Eukaryota > Metazoa > Arthropoda > Malacostraca > Decapoda > Parastacidae > Cherax > Cherax quadricarinatus. The sequence continues at coordinate 57,766,754 of NC_069414.1, forward strand.
TAATACATATTTTAAGAAAAATAGGATAAATAAGTATACAAGATATGATGTAGGGCGAAATGACAGTAGTTTGTTGGATTATGTATTGGTAGATAAAAGACTGTTGAGTAGACTTCAGGGTGTACATGTTTATAGAGGGGCCACAGATATATCAGATCTTTTTCTAGTTGTAGCTACACTGAGAGTAAAAGGTAGATGGGATACAAGGAGAATAGAAGCATCAGGGAAGAGAGAGGTGAAGGTTTATAAACTAAAAGAGGAGGCAGTTAGGGTAAGATATAAACAGCTATTGGAGGATAGATGGGCTAATGAGAGCATAGGCAATGGGGTCGAAAAGGTATGGGGTAGGATTAAAAATGTAGTGTTAGAGTGTTCAGCAGAAGTTTGTGGTTACAGGAAAGTGGGTGCGGGAGGGAAGAGGAGCGATTGGTGGAATGATGATGTAAAGAGAGTAGTAAGAGAGAAAAAGTTAGCATATGAGAAGTTTTTACAAAGTAGAAGTGATGCAAGGAGGGAAGAGTATATGGAGAAAAAGAGAGAGGTTAAGAGAGTGGTGAAGCAATGTAAAAAGAGAGCAAATGAGAGAGTGGGTGAGATGTTATCAACAAATTTTGTTGAAAATAAGAAAAAGTTTTGGAGTGAGATTAACAAGTTAAGAAAGCCTAGAGAACAAATGGATTTGTCAGTTAAAAATAGGATAGGAGAGTTATTAAATGGAGAGTTAGAGGTATTGGGAAGATGGAGGGAATATTTTGAGGAATTGTTAAATGTTGATGAAGATAGGGAAGCTGTGATTTCGTGTATAGGGCAAGGAGGAATAACATCTTGTAGGAGTGAGGAAGAGCCAGTTGTGAGTGTGGGGGAAGTTCGTGAGGCAGTAGGTAAAATGAAAGGGGGTAAGGCAGCCGGGATTGATGGGATGAAGATAGAAATGTTAAAAGCAGGTGGGGATATAGTTTTGGAGTGGTTGGTGCAATTATTTAATAAATGTATGGAAGAGGGTAAGGTACCTAGGGATTTGCAGAGAGCATGCATAGTTCCTTTGTATAAAGGCAAAGGGGATAAAAGAGAGTGCAAAAATTATAGGGGGATAAGTCTGTTGAGTGTACTGGTAAAGTGTATGGTAGAGTTATAATTGAAAGAATTAAGAGTAAGACGGAGAATAGGATAGCAGATGAACAAGGAGGCTTTAGGAAAGGTAGGGGGTGTGTGGACCAGGTGTTTACAGTGAAACATATACGTGAACAGTATTTAGAAAAGGCTAAAGAGGTCTTTGTGGCATTTATGGATTTGGAAAAGGCGTATGACAGGGTGGATAGGGGGGCAATGTGGCAGATGTTGCAAGTGTATGGTGTAGGAGGTAGGTTACTGAAAGCAGTGAAGAGTTTTTACGAGGATAGTGAGGCTCAAGTTAGAGTATGTAGGAAAGAGGGAAATTTTTTTTCCAGTAAAAGTAGGCCTTAGACAAGGATGTGTGATGTCACCGTGGTTGTTTAATATATTTATTGATGGGGTTGTAAGAGAAGTAAATGCGAGGGTCTTGGCAAGAGGCGTGGAGTTAAAAGATAAAGAATCACACACAAAGTGGGAGTTGTCACAGCTGCTCTTTCCTGATGTCACTGTGCTCTTGGGAGATTCTGAAGAGAAGTTGCAGAGATTGGTGGATGAATTTGGTAGGGTGTGCAAAAGAAGAAAATTAAAGGTGAATACAGGAAAGAGTAAGGTTATGAGGATAACAAAAAGATTAGGTGATGAAAGATTGGATATCAGATTGGATGGAGGGAGAGAGTATGGAGGAGGTGAACGTATTCAGATATTTGGGAGTGGACGTGTCAGCGGATGGGTCCATGAAAGATGAGGTGAATCATAAATTGATGAGGGAAAAAGAGTGAGTTGTGCACTTAGGAGTCTGTGGAGACAAAGAACTTTGTCCTTGGAGGCAAAGAGGGGAATGTATGAGAGTATAGTTTTACCAACGCTCTTATATGGGTGTGAAGCGTGGGTGATGAATGTTGCAGCGAGGAGAAGGCTGGAGGCAGTGGAGATGTCATGTCTGAGGGCAATGTGTGGTGTGAATATAATGCAGAGAATTCGTAGTTTGGAAGTTAGGAGGAGGTGCGGGATTACCAAAACTGTTGTCCAGAGGGCTGAGGAAGGGTTGTTGAGGTGGTTCGGACATGTAGAGAGAATGGAGCGAAACAGAATGACTTCAAGAGTGTATCAGTCTGTAGTGGAAGGAAGGCGGGGTAGGGGTCGGCCTAGGAAAGGTTGGAGGGAGGGGGTAAAGGAGGTTTTCTGTGCGAGGGGCTTGGACTTCCAGCAGGCATGCATGAGCGTGTTTGATAGGAGTGAATGGAGACAAATGGTTTTTAATACTTGACGTGCTGTTGGAGTGTGAGCAAAGTAACATTTATGAAGGGATTCAGGGAAACCGGCAGGCCGGACTTGAGTCCTGGAGATGGGAAGTACAGTGCCTGCACTCTGAAGGAGGGGTGTTTAATGTTGCAGTTTAAAAACTGTAGTGTAAAGCACCCTTCTGGCAAGACAGTGATGGAGTGAATGATGGTGAAAGTTTTTCTTTTTCTGGCCACCCTGCCTTGGTGGGAATCGGCCAGTGTGATAATAAAAAAAATAATAAATATATATTATATATATATATATATTATATATATATATATATATATATATATATTTATATATATATATATAATTATATATATATATATATATATATTATATATATATATATATATATATATATATATATGGTGTGTGTGTGTGTGTGTGTGTGTACATATATACTATATATCCATGCCCCTATTTCAGAGTGCAGGCAATGTACTTCACACCTCCACCCCTCCTTCAGAGTACAGGCAATGTACTTCACACCTCCACCCCTCCTTCAGAGTGCAGGCTCTGTACTTCACACCTCCACCCCTCCTTCAGAGTGCAGGCACTGTACTTCACCCCTCCACCCCTCCTTCAGAGTGCAGGCAATGTACTTCACACCTCCACCCTTCCTTCAGAGTGCAGGCACTGTACTTCACACCTCCACCCTTCCTTCAGAGTGCAGGCACTGTACTTCACACCTCCACCCCTCCTTCAAGGTGTAGACACTGTACTTCACACCTCTACCCCTTCTTCAGAGTTCAGGCACTGTACTTCACACCTCCACCCCTCCTTCAGAGTACAGGCACTGTACCTCCCATCTCCACCTTTCATTCAGAGTAGAGGCAATGTACTTCACCCCTCCACCACCCCTCCTTCAGTGTACAGGCACTGTACTTCACACCTCCACCCTTCCTTCAGAGTGCAGGCACTGCACTTCACACCTCCAGCGCTAAAATATTGATTTATGAAGTCGTCACTAAGGAGAGAAGGTGTAGGACAGGACCACCTGGCAATTACTAGCACTCGGGCCTCCCTACAGATAAACCTGAAGATAATTTAGAAGTGATATGTAGCTTTAATGGCCTTCCTGAATTCAATAATGGGTCTCAAGGGTATGTATACAGAGAGGTTTGCATATCTCAGAGTATATACACAAAGGTTTTCGTTAAATCCTTCTTCACATAATAACAAAAGCTTGACTTACTGCTTTCATGTGACAAACAGCACTGCGTAGTCTATAGGCTTTAGAGCCAGCAAACACAGAGTTGGATGGTGAGTTACAGGTATAATATCTCAGCGCAGCAGGGTATGAGAACACAGTTAGACAGTGGTGGAGTGGAACAAGGCCAGCTCAGGGGCCAAGTTCCTCTTCTCTGTCACAGAGACACCTGCACCAATCTAGGTACAACGTTAACCTGCAATATATGACACACTTGCTGGAGGCAATGTTTAGTAAGTAGTGCTGGTGACATTTATGGACATATTCTCTATTTTATGCGACTTACCGCTAATATACACTTGGCATACCAGCTTGCATGCATGCGTGTGTGTGTGTGTGTGTGTGTGTGTGTGTGTGTGTGTGTGTGTGTGTGTGTGTGTACTCACCTAGTTGCAGTCACCTATTTGAGGTTGCAGAGGTCAATTCAGAGCTTGTGGCCCGCCACGTCGCGGGTCGCAGTTAGGCCCACTCTCTCCCTGCTCCATGAGCTTTATCGCATCTCTTCTTAAACCCATGTATGCATTCTACCTCCACTAAATCACTCTCCAGATTTTTCCACTTCCTAGCAACTCAATGACAAAAGAAATACTTCCTAACATCCCTGTGACTCATATGAGTCTTCAACTTCCAACTGCAACTCCTTGTTGCTCTGTCCCATCTCTGAAACAATCCGTCCCTATCCAGCAGTTGGATATGCTGAATGTTGAAGACAGAGTAAAACAACTGAAGCTAAATCATGTTTATAAAATTGCTCACAAACAGTGTCCAGAATATCTTGCTGTCAATTTTGTCAAGGTTGGGAACCAAAGCAATCATAGTACTAGGGGGAGAGAGCACAACTTTGTAGTACCCACAGTCATTGGCCAGGCGTCAAACACCTTTTATTGTACAGCAATAAAGGAATGGAACAGACTACCCGCACATGTCAAAGCCAGTCATAGCATGAACCAGTTCAAGAAGAGTGCCAAAAGGTGTCTGATGAATGTAGCTACAGAAAGGGAGGAGAATGATTTTCTATTTTTTAGCTAACATACGTGTAAATTTTACCTTGGTTTAGAAAGACACGTAATGACCCTCGTATTGTAGATAGTCTTAATGGCCCTCGTATGATAATAAGATGTTATCTTCATTGTAGAATAATAAGAAAATATTATAACCTTTATATTATAATAATAAGGTAAAAGGACCCCAATGGAAATAAGTCACTCTGTCTGACTTTTTTGGGTTATCCTAGGTTCTCTACACATATGCTGCTAAGTATGATAATTTTATGTAACTGTATTTGTGTATACCTGAATAAACTTACTTACTTACTTACTTACTTACTTACTTACCTTGTCAATTCCTCTCAGCATTTTGTGTGTCGCTATCATGTCCCCCCTACCTCTCCTGTCCTCCAGTGTTACCAGGTTGATATACCCTAACCTCGTCTCGTGAGGCATGCCCCTTATTGCAAACATTGCACTTTCCTTAAATTCTTGAAGTACTTGATCAGGTGTGGGTTCCAAACTGATGCTGCACACTCCAATATGGGTCTGGCGTACACGATGTAGAGAGTCTTGAACGATTCCTTGCTAAGGTGTGGAAATGCTATTCTTATGTTTGCCAGGCGCCCATATGTTGCAGCAGCTATTTAGTTGATGTACTCCTCGGAGATGTACTCGGTATTATCCTTTTCTTTGAGTGAGGTTTTCAGTCTTTGTCCCCTTATACTGTACTCTGTCAGTTGTCTTCTTTGACCTTCTCCAATCTTCGTGACTTTGTAATTGGTTAGGTTTAACTCCAGGAGCCAGTTGTTGGACTAGGCTTGCCGCCTGTCCAAATCCCTTTGTAGTTTTACCCGATACTGTTCGACTTGAATTCTCCTCATCTGCAAACAGAGACACTTCTGAATCTATTTCTTCCGTCATGTCATTTACATATACCAGAAACAGCACTGGCCCTAGAACTGACTCATGTGGAATCCCGCTCGTCACAGCCGTCCACTCTGACACCTCGTCATGTATCATCACTCGTTGTTTCCTTCCTGAGAGGTATTCTACGATCCATTGCATTGCCTTTCCTGTTATACCTGCATGATCGTTTAGCATTTTCACTAATCTCTGGTCACTTTGTCGTAAAAATCCAGTAGGTTTGTGACAGGATTTCCGTTACTTGAAGCCGTACTGGTTGTCATGTATAAGCTCGTTCCTTTCTAGGTGCTCCACCACTTTTCTGATAATCTTCTCCATGACTGTGCATACTATACATGACAATAACACTGCTCTTCAGTTTAATGCTGCATGTCTGTCCCCTTTATTAAAAATTGCGTTTACGTTTGCTGTTCTTCACACCTCAAGTAGTCTCCCTATTTCCATAGATGTGTTAAAGATTGTTGTTAGTGACACACAGCGCCAGTGCTCACTCTCTCAGGACCCACGGAGAGGGGTTGTCCGGTCCCATCGCCTTTGAGGTATGAGAACATAAGAACATGAGAAAGAAGGAGCATTGCAACAGGCCCACTGGCCCATGCGAGGCAGGTCCAAATCGCCTATCGACTCTTGCCACTGACCCAACCTAGTCAGGTCCAGGTCACATCCACTCAAAGAAGGAGCACGGCATCAGACCTACTAGCAAAAGCTAATCAGGTGCAACTCAGACCCACCCACACCAACTCATGTATTTATCTAACCTATTTTTAAAACTACACAAAGTTTTAGGTTCCATGACGGTACTCGGGAGTTTGTTCCACTCATCCACAACTCTATTACCGAACCAGTGCTTCCTATATCCTTAATGAATCTGAATTTTTCCAACTTGAAACCATTGCTGCGAGTCCTGTTTGGCAAAATGTATGTAGCATTCAATTTACATCCCCTTTATTTATTCCTGTTTTCCATTTATAGACTTCAGTCATATCCTCCCTGATTCTACGCCTTTCTAGAAAGTGCAGATTCAGGGCCCCCAGTCTATCCTCATAGGGAAGATTTCTGATACATGGGATCAATTTTGTCATCCTCCTTTGTAAGTTTTCCAGTGAATTTATATCCATTCTGCAATACGGTGACCAGAACTGAGCAGCATAATCTAAATGAGGCCTAACGAAACATACAGAGTTGAAGAACAACCTGAGGACTTCTACTGATATGAAGCCAAGGATTCAGTTAGCTTTATTGCGAACACTTATGTCGTCTTGGTTTCAGATTACTGCTAGCCAGAACTCCTAAATCCTTTTAACAATCAGTAATATTAAGATCTTCATTATTTAGTTTATGTGTGGAAATATAAACACTTAAGAAATATAATGTGATCCTTTATTGACAACGCACAGCGGCGAAAATTTTCGTGCTTAAACACGTGCACCTTTACGCGTGTCATCCTACTCGCGCCGCGCATTTGGATTCCCGTTCTTTAATTCTAACCAATCACAAGCCTTCCCTGGGTAGCTTCAGCTAAGTAGTGATGGCGTTTGGCGGCTTCCCATTGGTTGAGAGAACAAAATATAAACACTTGTGGCTTGGCGTCGCCCAGAGTGGGTTTTTTCCATCCAGTGTCACTAATATACTCTTGGATTTTACCCTCTACAATGTCAGTAAGTTCTGATTGTTGTGTTTAGTGCGCACATGAATAGTTTAGGCATATTTTGATATATACATAAAATCTGTGTGAAGCAAGCAGTTGAAAAAAATGCAACAAAGAAAGCGCGAAAATTTTCGTTGCTGCCCTTTTAGTGACATAGTACACTTTCAGTAAAATAAATATTTATAAAAAAAATTCTATTGCATATATGAATTCTGTAGTGGTCTGGATCTATACAGAAGGTTTTTATTGTCCTTCCAGATCAATGAGAAATTGTTTTATGGGGAGACCTCCAGCACCAGGTCAAAATATGTCTGCATTATGGAGGACAGTGACTCAGAACCGGAGGTAGATGACCCAGAATTTCTGGATAGTGATGATGACTACTTGCCACTGGATGCAGAGGTGTCAAGTGATGATGAGGAGGAAGAAAGGCCAGCCAAAAAGCAGAAATTAGTGAAGAAAAAGAAAGATATTACGATCGTGGAGTACCCTGATGAGGAAGATATTTATGAAGATATTGCTCTTCAAGGTCAATCTCAGTGGTCCCAGGTTGACCTCCAAAATGATCCTTTGCTGGCATATGAACATGAAAGCTCTTGAAATTAGGTCTCCATATGAGTATTTTCGTATTTTCTTTACTTCAGACATGGTAGATAACATAGCATATCAAACAAATTTGTATGCCAAGAAAAAAGCATAACTACTAATTTTGCAACAGATTCTGAAGAGATCATGAGGTTCATAGGTATTTTGTTGTTCATGGGTATTGCTCCATTACCATAAATCGAAGACTATTGGAAAAGTGCAATTAGGTGTGCCCAGGTTGCAGAAGTCATGGGGCTTAATTAAGAGGTTTAGGTTGCTTAGACGTACTATTCATTTCAATGACAACACACAAAAGGATCAGGTCCCTTTCTGTCCCTCGACATCCTGATTTTACCCTCTTAGTTCCTTATCTTATGGTTTTTGATTTGTTTTAAATTTTCCATGCTCTTTCAGTTTTGCCAAGAGGGAATAAAAATTTCTCAGTCGGATGCAGGCAGAAAACTGCTGATCCCTACACAAGTCTGTGCTGTGGACACCAGCCATTTATGAAAGTTGGGAAAAATATCCTGGAGTAGAGTGTGTACTCACCTAATTGTGGTTGCAGGAGTCGAGTCACAGCTCCTGGCTGTGTATATGTGTGTGTGTGCGTGTGTGGGTGGGTATACACTTGCGTGAGAGTGTAATCGCGTGATCTTACAATTGTAGAAACTCATCTTCTGTACGTAAGTGTGCAATAGTGTGCATATATTTATCCTAGTGTTTGCGTCTATTCATAAGTGTGTGTAAGAGTGCCATCTGATGAGTGTGACAAAAATGTTAAGGTTTTCCTAACCCTTGCTACAAGTCTTCTTCTGTGGCTATGATCATATTTCTCCATAAGTGTACCTTGCCTGCTTCCCAACTGTTACGTATCATAATATAGATTTTTAATATACCTGTGAAAAACGCATGGTATGTGCCTGTGCTATAAGAGCTTAACCTAAGAATCAGACTATTGATCATTTGTCATGATTCTCAGCCTACATGCCTCAATTACCTAATATGTATTACCAGTTAACTGGTTCACATTTGTATGGAGATAGTCATGCTTCACATCCAGCTCCATAAACCCAAGACAACTGACAGTATTAAACTACATTAAATGAATATTGTACATCTGGAAGTGACTCATGACTGCAGCCTAGGGCATATAGTTGTACATATTACAGCAACAACTCTTGCTTCTCGTGCTCTAGAGATGTCATTTGTTCTGAAAATTATTTTCCAGTTTTGTCATGCGCTCACAATGCAGAGTTTATCACCGCAGTATAAACTATCGCTCAGCCTATTTAATTTGAGACCTCGCTCTTGGCTGCTTGAATAACTGGCAACATCCAGTCTCCACAGTACCCTCCAACGCTCTATTCCCCGCCAGTCACTTTCTAAAAGAAACTGTTAATTATCACTGTGCCTTCACTTCACTAACTTTGATTACCTTGTTTTATGCTTCTGTGACTATTCATAGAAACTCTCACGCACTATTACCGTCGGGACGCCAGTAGTACTTCCCTTTAGACATGCAATACCCAGAGGTTGCTGTGGTGCAGCTGTGACTACTATACTGCTACTACTACTTCCACTATCACCATTACCTCTGCCACTACTTCACTTCATCTCTCTTTTCCTGTCTATGTCTCCCTCTCTCATTTATACTGGGTCCCTCACCTTTTTGTGTTAGTGTAACTTGTAAATAGTCTAAGTTGGACCGAAACGTCGTCATAAGCTTCTCTCTCTCCTGTGTGTGGGTTTTTGTGTATTGCTCTAGTACTGTGAGTTTTTATTCTTCATAAAGTCTTGTTGCAGACTAAGAAAATGCAGTCCACCCAGCCATCTCGTTCTCTCCTGTCTTACTAACATAACTTTGTCACAGAATCACAACAGATCTATTAGACAAGATTTCCAGCTCGGAATACAAGCTGATTAATGTTTGTGAAACAACTTCTATCCCATTGTTCTTCCACTGTCATTTGATCTCCACTACCTTGCTAGGTGAACACATCAGAGAGACTGGTTCAATGCTTCCAGCCTGTCTTATTTCTTAAATATAGGTACATTTGTAGTTTTCCGGGTTTCTAGCAACTGTCCCGTGTTCATTAACTCGTAGATCTTACTGGTTCCAACAATGCTTCTCCCGCAGAATCCATGGTGACATCTTATCAATGTGATCATATTGCCTTTGATGTGTGTGTGTGTGTGTGTATGTGTGTGTGTGTGTGTGTGTGTGTGTGTGTGTGTGTGTGTGTGTGTGTGTGTGTGTGTATGTGTGTACTCACCTAGATGTACTCACCTAGTTGTGGTTGCAGGGGTTGAGTCACAGCTCCTGGCCCCGCCTCTTCATTGGTCGCTACTGGGTCACTCTCCCTGAACCGTGAGCTTTATCATACCTCTGCTGAAAACTATGTATGGATCCTGCCTCCACTACATCGCTTCCCAAACTATTCCACTTCCTGACTACTCTGTGGCTGAAGAAGTACTTCCTAACATCCCTGTGATTCATCTGTGTCTTCAACTTCCAACTGTGTCCTCTTGTTGCTGTGTCCCATCTCTGGAATATACTGTCTTTGTCCACCTTGTCAGTTCCTCTCAGTATTTTGTATGTCGTTATCATGTCCTCCCTATCTCTCCTGTCCCAGTGTCGACAGGTTGATTTCCCTTAACCTCTCCTCGTAGGATATACCTCTTAGCTCCGGGACTAACCTTGTTGCAAACCTTTGCACTTTCTCTAGTTTCTTTACGTGCTTGGTTAGGTGTGTGTGTGTGTGTGTGTATGTGTGTGTGTGTGTGTGTGTGTGTATGTGTGTGTATGTGAGTGTGTGTGTGTGTGAGTGTGTGTGTGTGTGTGTGTGTGTGTGTGTGAATGTGTGTGTACTCACTTAGTTGTACTCACCTAGTTGAGGTTGCGGGGGTCGAGTCCGAGCTCCTGGCCCCGCCTCTTCACTGATCGCTACTAGGTCACTCTCCCTGAGCCGTGAGCTTTATCATACCTCTGCTTAAAGCTATGTATGGATGCTGCCTCTACTACATCGCTTCTCAAACTATTCCACTTACTGACTACTCTGTGGCTGAAGAAATACTTCCTAACATCCCTGTGATTCATCTGTGTCTTCAGCTTCCAACTGTGTCCCCTTGTTACTGTGTCCAATCTCTGGAACATCCTGTCTTTGTCCTCCTTGTCAATTCCTCTCAGTATTTTGTATGTCGTTATCATGTCCCCCCTATCTCTCCTGTCCTCCAGTGTCGTCAGGTTGATTTCCCTTAACCTCTCCTCGTAGGACATACCTCTTAGCTCTGGTACTAGTTTTGTTGCTAACCTTTCCACTTTCTCTAGTTTCTTTACGTGCTTGGCTAGGTGTGGGTTCCAAACTGGTGCCGCATACTCCAATATGGGCCTAACGTACACGGTGTACAGGGTCCTGAATGATTCCTTATTAAGATGTCGGAATGTGTGTGTGTGTGTGTGTGTGTGTGTGTGTGTGTGTGTGTGTGTGTGTGTGTGTGTGTGTGTGTGTGTGTGTATGTGTGTGTGTGTGTGTGTGTGTGTTTGTGTGTGTGTGTGTGCGTTTGGAGTTTGCCTTTACAACTTCGTTACGCAGTTCTTGCCACTTGTTCTACACTCCTATGATGAAGAAACATTTTTTCTCAATCAAATTTTCTCATTAGTCTGTACTTCCACCATTTCTTCCTTCGTCGTCTCTCTTATTTCAAATAGTTTATCATTACTCACTTTGCCCAATCTTCTTCACATCTCTTGCTGTGATTGTCTTCCTTTTGTCTTCATTTCTTCATCATAAGAAGAAGAATTTATTTCAGTCTTTCTCCTGAAAGTAGTTACTCTATTTATAATTATTTGAAAGACAAATTTGCATGCAAACTGGTTGCCTCTCTCAACCATTCTTAATTGCTTGTAAGAGTGAGTGATGTGAGAACTAGCTTCATTTTCAACACTAAACTCATATGTGTGTAGCTCATTGCTATCACTGAATTCTACGTGTGATTTATGAAGACTATTCTTAGGAAAACAGATAATGTATACATATTTATTAGATTTAGAGACAACAGGCTCCGTATAAATGCCCTTCTTTGACTAGCAGCTGCTATTGTCTCAGATTTTACATTACTCATCTTTTTTTTTGTAGTCTTGTATCATTTTTTAGTCATTTTCCTTTAAACTCTTTTTAAAAATTTTGCATTATTTGTATACGAGAATATCCAAGTGGTATAAGTGATTCTGGTAATGGCTGACAAGTCACTATCTGGAATATACGTGGAGAAGGTTCCGAGGGTCAACTCCCCCGCGACCCGGTCCGTGACCCGTATAACTCATTACTGATTCCTGGAGAAACCCTTATGTTACATCTGTTTGCATCGACATCGTTTTCCTCACTTTACTTCTTTGCCTTGTGTTTCTCGGGTGATTCTTTATCCTGTAGAGTACTTTATCAGTTGTAGGATGAGACACTTATGCAACATATGAGAGTCTTTACTGAGGAAACTTTTCGCCACACAGTGGCTTCATCAGTCCAATACAAAGAAGAACGATGTAAAGAAAGTTGGAGTTTGAGGCTATCAGTCCCTCAGCATGGAATCGATATGTTCAGTCCATCAGTCTTGAAGAAAGTACAACATATGGTCTGAGAGGTAACTTATATACTGTAGCTAGGTGAGTCGAAGCTGGAGGCGACGAAGTCACAGTGGAGCCACCCAGTAGTGTAAGTCGGTCTTCCTCCAAAGGTGGATGGTTCCACTGTAACTCAGCCTCCTCCTGCGTCGACTCACCTAACTACAGTATATAAGTCACTTCTCCGACCATATCTTGAACTTTCTTTAAGACTGATGAATGAAACCTATCCATTCCAGGCTGAGGGACTGATTACCTCAAACTCCTCCTTTCTTTACACCATTCTTCTCTGGATTGGACTAATGAAGCCACTGTGTGGCGAAACGTTTCCTCAGTAAAGGTTCCCTTGTATTGCATATATGTCTTGTTCTTCAACCTGTCGGTTTCCTAAACTATTTATCACATACTTTATCAGTTATCTCAGTCTGCGTGTTAGCAGTTAATAAGTGTCACTTTCAGAAACTTTCAGAATGTATTAACATTTTATTGATTTGATTCCATCTCTTCAAATTTCTGGTTTAATTTCATCATCTTATTATGGAACGCTTTCTCAGTTAATATGTGATATCTGCAACTAAGTTTGTACTCTACAGGTGGTTTAATATTTTTATCATAGGGCCATCTCCATAATTTAATACCACATATAAGAGGGTCCCTCTTACAGCAGGTTAGGTTCCGGGATGCTCCTCTAAAACGAAAATCGCTGTAAAGTAAAACATAGATTTGTAATAATGTTGGTAGAATTACCGACAATATGTAAAGTAAAAGGACACAAGTGCAACTAATGTGACATTTTATTGTGGCAACGTTTCGCTCTCCAGGAGCTTTGTCAAGCCGATACAAACAGTATATGGACACAGAGCGTATATAAAGGTTCAGAGTGAGGTGCAATACTAGTGGCAGTAGTAGTAGTAGTAGTAGTGACAAAAGTTGTAGTAGTAATACAATATGGTAGAGCAATTAATTCGTACATGAGTAAAAGGATATAAAAGCTATTACTTGGGTAACATAAAAATAGGTTGGACAAATATAGACTGGATAGAGGCAGCCTGTTTCAATGTTCACTCTCTGTAATGTGCTTTGTGTAGTATAACAGGAGAGACTATGTGATGGCAGGGTTTACTGTTTTCAGGAGGATTCTTGCTAAGACTTCAGAGATGGTGAAGCTGCCGTTGTTTTGTTTAATTGTATTCGAAACGGCGATCAGTGCTGATTCGAGGCACTTGCGCCTGCGGAAATTAGTTTCTTTGATCACTAATTGGGCGTCCCTGAATTTCATGAGATGATTGGTGGAATTTCGGTGTTGTACACAGGCGTTGTTCATGTTATTGTTCCTACATGCGTAAATGTGTTCATTGAGGCGGGTGGCGAGGTTTCTTGCTGTTTCACCTACGTAAATCTTGTCACAGCCTCCACAGGGTATAGTGTAAACGCCTGCGTTGACTGGTTCATGGTGCTTGGATTTTGTCCTGGTTAGATTCTTTATTGAAGTGCTAGAAGTGATGGCGACTCTGGTGTTAGCTTGTGAAACTACTTTAGAAACGTTCAGTACAACCTGGCTGTTGGGAAGAATTATAACTTTGTTGGGAGTGGTGTTGGTGCGTGGAGAATTAATGATCTGAAGAGCTCTTTTCTTGCAGTCTTTGATGAAAAAGGAAAGAAAATATAACTCAGTGAAGGTTTGGTGAATGTATGTACATTCCTCTTCAAGAAACTCAGGACTACAAATTCGGTATGCTCTTAGGAAAAATCCGATGATGATGCCTTTTTTGGTCTTGGTATCTTGACTGGAATAGAAGTGTGTGAGATCATTTTTATTGGTGGGTTTCCGATAAACTTGAAATCTTATGTTGTTGTCTACTTTGTGAATGACAAGCTACCTTTCCTCGGCGTCCTCATTCACAAAGTAGACAACAATCGAAGATTTCAAGTTTATTAGTTGCACTTGTGCCCTTTTACTTTACAAAACATAGCCTTAAAATATGATAGTGTAAACATGTTATCAGGCATATAAAAGTCTGAAAACATGTTTACACTATCATATATTAAGTGAACAATAGAGGTAGGAGGAAATTAAGAGTGAACATGGGAAAGTGTAAGGTGGTGTGGGTAATAAAAAAAATTAGGTTAAGAAAGATTGGATGACAAAGCTGGTCCCATGTATCAGAAATCTTCCCTATGAGGATAGACTGAGGCCCTGAATCTGCACTCTCTCGAAAATTGTAGAATTAAGGGGAATATGATTGAGGTGTATAAATGGAAAACAGGAATTAATAAAGGGGATGTAAATAACATGCTAAAAGTGTCTAACAGAGACACGACTCGCAGCAATGGCTTTCAATTGGAAAAATTCAGATTCATGAAGGATATAGGAAAGCACTGGTTTGGTAATAAAGTTGTGGATGAGTGGAAGAAACTCCCGAGTACCGTCATAAATGCTAAAACGTTGTATAGTTTTAAAAATAGGTTGGATAAATACATGAGTGGGTGTGAGTTGGACCTGACTAGCTTGTGCTACCAGGTCGGATTCCGTGCTCCTCCCTAAAATGACGTGACTGACCTGACTAGGTCAAGGCATTGGCTTAAGCCGGTGGGAAAATTGGACCTGCCTTACATTGGCCAGTAGGCCTGTTGTAGTGTTTCTTCTGTCTTATGTTCTTATGATCTTATATCAGATTCGAGGGAGGGAGTATGGAGGAAGTGAATGCATTCAGATATCTGGGAATGGACTTGTCAGCAAATGGGTTTATCAAAGACGAGATGAATCATGGAATTGAGGAGGGGAAAAAGGTGAGTGCTACACTGAGGAATCTGTGGAGACAAAGAACGTTATCCATGGAAGAAAAATGGGGAATGTATGAAAGTATAGTCATACCAACGCTCGTATATTGGTGTGAAGCATGGGTGGTGAATGTTGCAACAAGGAGATGGCTGGAGGCAGTGGGGATGTCGTGTCTGAGGGTAATGTGTGGTATGAATATAATGCAGAAAATCCCTAGTTTGGAAATTAGAAGGAGGTGCGGGGTTACTGAAAGTCTTATCCAGAGGGCTGAAGTGGGCTGTTGAGGTGGTTAGGACATTTAGAGAGGATGGAACTAAATAGAATGACCTGGAAAGCGTATAAATCTTTAATGGAGGGAAGGCAGGGTAGAGGTCGGCCTAAGAAAGATTGGATGGAGGGGGTAAAGAAGATTTTGTGTGCGAGGGGCATGGACTTCCAGCAAGCATGCATGAGCGTGTTAGATAGGAGCGAGTGAAGACAAGCAGTTTTTGAGATTTGACGTGCTGTTGGAGTGTGAACAAGTTAACATTTATAAAAGGATTCAGGGAAGCCGGCAGACCGGATTTGAGTCCTGGAGAGAAGTACAGTGCCTGCACTCTGAAGGAGGGATGTTGATAAGCGGCAGTTTTATAAGTGTAATGCAAGAACGCCTCTGGCAGGACCGTGATGTAGTGAATGATGCTGAAAGTTTTTCTTCTTCTCCGGGACACCTGCCTTGTTAAAAAACAAATAGAACTAGGCTTAAAAAATGCATATACAGCACACACATTACTTACCTTAAAATATTTTCCTCCTTACCTTATAGTGAGTGGTGAATATATTTATTGTACGAAGTATGAATAAATGAAGAATGTGTATAATTGAAAAAACCACCGAATTAGCGAAATTCTGTAAAGCGAAGTGCTGTAAAGTGGGGCCACCTGTACATACTGCAGGATTGCTGTGATACAATTTTTAATTCTGCTTATTTTTTGAGAGTTTATATTATAGCAGTTTTTGAATGTTGATATCTCTCCTGTCCGTAATGTATTGCTTCTGTAATGGCTCGCTAGTTAGTTTGTGTTTCCTTAGTATTCAAAGCGGGATCTTCTCCAACACCACTGGTTTATAGCGTCTAGTTCCTCATGTACCTGTATTCTTCCTCAGTTACCATTGTTTACGCCAGTATTCCTGTGCTTCTTGTTTAAATGACGGAACAGAGTTCCATGAACTCTGTTTCGTCAGTTCTTGTGAGCCTGTCCACATTTTCATTATAAACAGATCAGTAAATTCTGCACAGACATCTTTCTTGCTATTGTGTTGCTTACTCGTTTCCATGCTTTTCCTCAAAAGGTCATTCCAGGCCCTCATTCCAACATTCATATTGCAATAGGCCATCTTCACATCCTGACCTTGACCGGATACTATGCTCTGTCGATTTATCAAACCTTTTAAAGCAAGAAATAACGTCAGTGTTCGCCTCCTCCCAACCGCTTCCAGACAAGTTCGTAATAACTCCATGGGATTGTGAAATAACGAGAACTAGAGCTTTTATCCAGTCGTTTTTACTAGCACCTCTCAGTCCTCAGTCTTATTGATTTTTGACATGTTTTCTTCAATGTGGGTTCAGACCTCGCGCTGTGTACTCTATAATTTGCCTTAAATATGTGGCGACCAGAATTCTTCTGTTACCTTCCTAAGATTTCTGAACGCTATTCTTTCAATAGCCAGCCTTGCGCATGCATGTAACAAAATTATAATTCTTTGTGTTTCAGGGAATTGGTTCGTGGCGATGTCTAGCCTCCGTAGCTTCACCTTGTCGAACATCTGATGTTATTTTCCAACCAGCTGGCACAATGTTTCCGGTTCCTCTTCCTCCTTATCTCTTAGACTCGTCTTGTAGAGCATGTCGAGGTTGAACTAAAAGATATACTTTTGAAGAATTCCAGTAGCTTGTTCTAAATTATCTTGTTCTAAATTATCTTGCAGGGTTTTAATGTCTTCGTCTGTGTTGTCAAAAATCTTGAATTGTTTGCATACATCAATTTAAAAGAGTGGACCTTCCTAGGAGATCATTTTCATATATAAGGAAGAGGAGAGAAAGATCCAACTTATAGATAGAACCTATTCTGATGATTAGCAGTTTTTTGCGACTTTTACTATAACAATGTTTCATATCTTAAGTTAAATGTGGAATATCAGCAAACTCCTAATTAAATTCCGTAATAAGTAAAATTGAAAGGGTCACACATGAAGGTTTGACAACGTATTAAACTATATCTGACTCAGTCACTCGTTTATTCTCTCCTTTTTTTCTTGGTTCTCTCTACTTATACTAGTGTCAGAGCGTGCTGGTTGCATAACACTTAACATGATCAATACGTGATACGACAGTAATATCGGATATGTTGACTGACAGTAATAATGATGTATGAAGCTGTTACAAATGATGTATGCCAAAGATATAACAGTTTCAGGCCTGGTGTATGATGTATGCAAAGTCGGGACTGACATAACAGAATCTATATGACACTTATTTTGATCAACGAGTAGACTATTTTTCACATATGACTATAAAATGACAAATTTCACGTTTGGCAGTTGATCAAATGTAAATTCAAAGTAATTCATTGGCACATTACTGAGCATGTGGTTCCTCTCTTTCCCGTAAACAACTCGAGTACCAACCACTGAATAAAACCCAGTATGACTTATCGATGGAGATTCCATGCGCGGGAGAACATGCAGTAGAGGTGAACTTCCTATGAAGCAAAACTCATCAGAATCTGGGTTTCATGGAAAATTAATATCAGAACAGGTAATATAGCTTTAAACAAACCATAACAATCATTTGTATTCCATAATTCACTAATTGGTTTAATATTTGAAAAACAAAACTATTCAACAACACAAAATGACTGAGTAAATATAAAAGCCAAGAGAAGTAAAACAAATATGGGTGATAAATTAATTACATAAAACATATTAACCTTCAGTAATGCAACTGCAAATGCAACTCAGAAAATATCCGACAGCCACTATTAAAATACAGATTTCAAATAATTGCAAAAAAGGTAAGCCTTGAAACTCCAAAAAAAAAAAAAAATCCTGATTAAACTTTTGAAGGGCTGAGAGTGATGGTTGTGATGATTAGACAGAGAGTAAGATAACACTGGCTGTGTTATCTTACTCTGAGTGTTAGTTAACACAAGCAGGGTTATACTGAGCATGAGTTAACACATGTAGGGTTATACTGAACGTGAGTTAACACAAGCAGGGTTATACTGAGCATGAGTTAACACAAGTAGGGTTATACTGAACTTGAGTTAACACAAGCAGGGTTATACTGAGTGTTAGTTAACACAAGCAAGGTTATACTGAGTGTTAGTTAATTCAAGCAGGGTTATACTGAGTATGAGTTAACACAAGCAGGGTTATACTGAGTGTGAGTTAACACAAGCAGGGTTATACTGAACGTGAGTTAACACAAGCGGAATCACATTCAATTCAAGTTTATTCTCTATAAGGGTTACAATGTGGGTTTACAGGTTTTGGATATTGTGTGGTTTACATGTTATAAAATACTAATTACAGAGGGGGCCACTAGGACACCTAGCATGGCTAGGCATTTCGGGCAGACTTAGATTAAATTCTTAACATTAAATCCTTACAGATTATGGTATTAAGGCTAGGTGGCTACATCATAATTTGTGAGTTTAGCAATGTGAATGCCTTTGTTTTGGCACAATACAAAGTGTCTATATTGGAGTATCATGGCAAACTTATGACTAGTTAGGATTTATTATTTTAAGATTAAGAATAGTATTTCTGGGTTTATAGTCAGTGGGTGAGTGAGTGTAATTGTGAACCACCAGATGGTTATCATGTAGTTAGTTGTCGGGGTGGATCAGGGAGATAAGATGTTTTCTAACTGTAGTTTTGAAAGTAATGAATGTGTCTGCAGTTCTAGAGTTTTCAGGTAGGGTGTTTCAGATTTTAGGTCCTTTAAAATACATTGAATTTTTGTAAAGGTTCAGTCGAACACGGGGAATGTCATAGAGATGTTTGTGTCTGGTGTTATGCCTGTGGATCCTGTCACAACTATCAAGAAAGCGTTTTAGGTCAAGGTTAATATTGGAATTTAAGGTCTTGTAGATATAGATTGCACAGTAGTAAGTGTGGATGTTCTGAACAGGGAGTAAGTTTAGATCTATGAAGAGTAGGGGGGGGGGGGATTGCCAGGGATGGGATTTAGTGATTATTTCTTACTGCGGCTTTTTGTTGCGTTATTATTGGCTTTAGGTGTGTTTGTTTGCAGTTGAACCCAAGCACAGATAGCATAGTGAGGTATGGATATATAAGTGAATGGTATAGTGGTGAGAAGGGCAGTTTGCGGACTAGTATCGTATCTTGGAGAGGATCCCACCGTTTTGGATACTTTTTTCGTTATGTGTTGGATATGGGTGCTGAAATTTGGGTTTGTTGTCGAGGTATAGGCCATGGTAATCTTGCCCTCATTAGTTCTGGCAATTAGAGTGTGTCGATCTTAATGTTTAATTGCGGAACACTGCTTGTACCAAACATACATATAGTAGGTTTTGCCAGTGTTAAGTGAAGATTTATTGGCTGTCATCCAAGTAGATATTTTGACTAGTCCTCGTTACAATGGTGTTTGAGGGTGGAAATTAGGGTGGAGATGACATAAGTCGAGTCGTCAGCAAAGAGAATAGGGTTTCAGGTGTTGGGATATGTTTGGAAGATCATTGCGTAATTTGAGGAAGACGTAGGGTCAAGGGGACCTTCCCTGCGGAACTCCAGTATCAAGTGGCCGTATTGATGAGGCTGTGACTTTAATGGTGACATACTGATACCAATTAGAAAGGTAGGATTTAAAATATGCAAGCGCATGGGATCGTACTGATCGTGAGCTTAATCAAGGGAATGATCTTGAGCGTTGCTAAACTGAGTGGATGAGCTTGTGAGTGAGCTCAAATTAGCGGAACAATTAATTTGAAGTGTGAGCTTACAACTCATCCCTCTAACAACTACATCACACTTTCAAACAGGGCTTCCAGCCTATTATTAAATAAATTAGGTTAGGTTGGGATGGGTTAGGACGGGTTAGGTTAGGTTAGGTTAGGTTAGGTTTGGTTAGGTTAATTAGGTTAGGTTAGGTTAGGTTAGATTTGATTAAGTTAGGTTAGGTTAGGTTAGGTTAGGTTAAATTAGGTTAGGTTAGGTTAAGTTAGTTAGGTTAGGTTAGGCTAGGTTGATTAGGGTTAGATTAGGTTACCATAGAAAAGCTATGAAAATAAGATAAAAAACCGTAGGAGAGTGCGCCTCGAGATCAAACAACAGTCACCAACTGCCCGAGACTCATGCAAAACAATCATATTTCAACTGTTCAAGACTCTTTCAACAGTTACCCCTTTTAACTGATTTTATAACTGTATCATGTTGTTTGTGAATAAGATGACAGGCTGGGGATAACACATGCAGGGGATCTTGAGTGTGTGTTATAACACATGCAGTGGATCTTGAGTGTGTGTTATAACACATGCAGTGGATCTTGAGTGTGTGTTATAACACATGCAGTGGATCTTGAGTGTGTGTTATAACACATGCAGTGGATCTTGAGTGTGTGTTATAACACATGCAGTGGATCTTGAGTGTGTGTTATAACACATGCAGTGGATCTTGAGTGTGTGTTATAACACATGCAGTGGATCTTGAGTGTGTGTTATAACACATGCAGGGGATCTTGAGTGTGTGTTATAACACATGCAGGGGATCTTGAGTGTGTGTTATAACACATGCAGGGGATCTTGAGTGTGTGTTATAACACATGCAGTGGATCTTGAGTGTGTGTTATAACACATGCAGTGGATCTTGAGTGTGCGTTATAACACATGCAATGGATCTTGAGTGTGTGTTATAACACATGCAGTGGATCTTGAGTGTGTGTTATAACACATGCAGTGGATCTTGAGTGTGTGTTAAAAACACATGCAGGGATCTTGAGTGTGTGTTATAACACATGCAGGGGATCTTGAGTGTGTGTTATAACACATGCAGTGGATCTTGGGTGTGTGTTATAACACATGCAGTGGATCTTGAGTGTGTTTTATAACACATGCAGTGGATCTTGAGTGTGTGTTATAACACATGCAGTGGATCTTGTGTGTGTGTTATAACACATACAGTGGATCTTGAGTGTGTGTTATAACACATGCAGTGGATCTTGAGTGTGTGTTATAACACATGCAGTGGATCTTGAGTGTGTGTTATAACACATGCAGTGGATCTTGAGTGTGTGTTATAACACATGCAGTTGATCTTGAGTGTGTGTTATAACACATGCAGTTGATCTTGAGTGTGTGTTATAACACATGCAGTGGATCTTGAGTGTGTGTTATAACACATGCAGTGGATCTTGAGTGTGTGTTATAACACATGCAGGGGATCTTGAATGTGATATAACAAAAGCAGGTGATCTTGAGTGTGTGATATTATGAGTGTGTGGTAATACATACAGGTGATCTTGAGTGTGTAACAACACACATGGTATAAACCTTGGTAATAAATACCGACAAGTTGGTTTAGAAAGACACGTAAGCAAACACTATGACATATTTATTAGAAAACGTTTCGGTCCTGGGACCCTGATCCTGTATGTTAAAGTGATCAAGGTCCCAGGACCGAAACGTTTTGTAATAAATATGTCATAGTGTTTGCTTACGTGTCTTTCTAAACCAACAACACAAGTAATCTTGACTGTGAGATAACACAAACAGGTGAGTGTGAGATAACATAAGCAGGGTTATCTACCTCCAAGAGAATTTTGAGTAAAGAGTTTAGAAGGCAACTATAAGCTTTCCATCTATTCTCCTATCAATGTTCATTTAAGCTTTTGAATACACGGTCATATTTATAAATATTTATGTATGTATTTTTTTTTTTGCGTGTTGCTGTCCTGGTCTTGGTTCGCTAGAGAAGGAGGAGAACTTGATTGCCTAAAAAGGATTAGTAGCAGACATTGCCGCCTAGAGCAGAGCAATAGCGGAAATTCGGAGAGTACTAGAGCTCATTTTTTATAGCAAAATTAACTCAGTAAACACAAATATTTATGTTATCTGTCTCTGTCTCACACTGTTAGGCACTCCCGTGAACTCTCATGCACTCTTAATGATGGAAGTGCCAACACTCTGACGGGTGGTCCAACCATCCAAATAATTTGATTTTAATGACAGACATAAACACGAACAATACAAATATTAAATTAAATATAAGATGAGCTGCAGCCACCTAGTGTAATTAATGCAAAAGGCCCAGACACAGGAGACGAACCCAGACACAGGAGACGAAGGCACAGACACAGGAGACGAAGATAAATGTGGAAAAAAGAACACTTAAGCAAATTGAAATTAATGAATTATGGATGAGAGAAGGTTTATTTATTTTGGTTTTTATGGTAGCAGAGGCAGTGTTAGGTTAGGTTAGGTAAGGTTTTTCAGGAAACATGACAAGTGTTTTCTGACGCGGGTCTTAGTCATATGATGACCCTCCTTTGGAGCTTCTCGTCATCTGACCGAGGCCTTCCGCTGGCTTACCGGTGCACCACCCCTTTAAAAAATTATGGTCAAAGTTATAATCAGTCAGTGCAGAAGCAACAGGCCACATGAATAACTTCTTCCTCCTTACTTATTCTTCCTTGGAACATCAAGATCCAAGAATGACAACCCGTTTAATACAAGATACTGAATTACAATAAAATAAAGTAGACAAGAACATAAATCGTTCGAATAAAAAGCTCAAATCAAATCCATATAAAAACTGACTATATATCTCAAGGTTCATGTAAAGATGATAATTCTCTCTCCTCATTTACACAGTTGTTGATAATGATGGCAATTATGATAATGTGACAAACTAAAAAGGAATACCACAACACTGATGTAAATTATCTTTATCCACCTAGAAATACAAAACTCAAAAAATGCTTTAAATTTGCAATAAACAATGCCTTAACTTCATTTATTGCGGGAAATTATTGTAATAATTCATGCAAAAATAATGTGGAGTCAACCCCCTAAATTACAATTTTTTAATCACAAGATTGAAATGTGATTTAATTGAATAATATTAATAATAGTTACAAAAGTAAGGCATGTTATAGAAAAATATATTTATATATATATTATATATATATATATATATATATATATATATATATATAATTATGTATATATATATTTTTTTTTGGTGTGATGAATTGTTTAAAAAAACCACAAGTTGAAGATTGGACATTAGCAGCATATGGGAATTTTTTATTCAGAAACGTTTCCCCCAACAGTGGCTTTTTTCAGTCCAAACAAAAGGAAGGGGCTAAGGAAGGAGGAGAATGGGGTAATCGTCCCTCAGCGGAGTCGATGTGTGATGGCCTGAACACATCGATCCGGTTGAGGGACTGTTACCTCATTCCCCCCTCCCCTTATGCCTTCCTCTTTTGTATTGGACTGAAGAGCCCTGTGTGGCGAAACGTTTCCTGAAAAGTTCCCATATGTTTCTAATGTCTCATTTTCATTATATATATATATTTATAATTAAAAATTTTAATAATATATATATATATAATATATATATATATATATATAATATATATATATATGCCCCACTCGAAAGATAGGAAAATTCCCGCGCTTTTGTACTACTCCATTATCAAGGAACTTTATAATGTGAGTAGTCCGAAAGAGCTTGGAATTTCTTATTCTTTTAGAGTGGTTGTTTTGCATATTTTTAACACCTGTTTATGTGATCTTTTGCATAATTTTTATTAAAATATATTATATATATATATAAAAATATTTTATTTATATATTTTATATATATATAAATATAAATTTATATATATATAATATATTTAACTTGGGGTCATGGTAGCAGAAACCTAAGCCAAGCAGCAGGCCTTAGTGTGAGCAACAAGGTCAAAGATTACTTGGGGGCTTTCTCAAGAAGTATAAGTAACAGAAGTCCAAAATTATTTTTCAGCTTTAATCACTTGGGCCTCATTTAGTTATGTGCTCAGTTTTGGTCCCTTTCTAAGGTGGATATAGACTATTAGAGAAAAACAGAGGGAAAATGACTAAAAAGATTTACGTATAAGGAACCCCCTGTATGAAAAACTTAAAACCTTAAAACTTACTCTCTGGGGTGTAGAAGAGGGGAGAGTCATTGAAATTAAATGGATACGGGCATAAAAAAGGGATATTTAAAAAGTACTGAGGGTTTTCGAACCCGGTAAGAACCAGATATAAGGATTTTAAATTGGTAAATTTAGATTGAAAGGACCAAAAGGGAAAATAAGGTTTTTTAAAGAGTTGTAGATGCGTGGAACAATCTTTCCTTGGGGTGATAGAGGCTGGACCTTGGGGACTTTAAGAAGAGATTGGACAAATATTGAGTGGGAGGGACTGGGGTTTTATTGGTGTCTGGGGACGGAGTTATTTTCTTTGGGGAGCTTTAGGGAGAGGTCGTTTTTTAAGGCCTGCCCTTTCAGGGCCCGTGGGCCCTTTTGCGTGTTCCTCCATTCTTTTTTTCTTATATATTTTTCTAGGTAGTAGGTTGGTAGACAGCAACCGCCCAGGGAGGTACTACCGTCCTGCCAAGTGAGTGTAAAACGAAAGTCTGTAATTGTTTTACATGATGGTAGGATTGCTGGTGTCCTTTGTGTCTCATAAATATGCAAGATTACAGGCACGTCTTGCTACCCCTACTTACACTTAGGTCACACTACACATACATGTACAAGCATATATATATACACACCCCACTGGGTTTTCTTCTATTTTCTTTCTAGTTCTTGTTTTTGTTTACTTCCTCTTACCTCCAAGGGTAAGTGGAACAGATATCTTCCTCCGTAAGCTATGCGTGTTGTAAGAGGCGACTAAAATACTCACCTTGACGCTTTCTCACCCACCTTGACCCTCTCTCACTTACCTTGACACCTCTCTCTTTCGCTCACCTTTACACCCCTCTCACTCACCTTGACACCTCTCTCTCTCAATCACCTTGTCACCTCTCTCACTCACTCACTCAAGAGCTGCTTAATGAACATCAAGAACTTCTTAATGAACATCAAG
Organism: Cherax quadricarinatus; assembly: GCF_026875155.1. NCBI lineage: Eukaryota > Metazoa > Arthropoda > Malacostraca > Decapoda > Parastacidae > Cherax > Cherax quadricarinatus. The sequence goes on from NC_069414.1 coordinate 57,792,028, forward strand.
AACTGCTTAACGAACATCAAGAACTGCTTAATGAACATCAAGAACTGCTTAATGAACATCAAGAACTGTTCGCTTAATGAACATTGAGAGCTGCTTAATGAATATGAAAAACTGCTTAATGAACATCAAGAACTGCTTAATGAACATCAAGAGCTGCTTAATGAACATCAAGAACTTCTTAATGAACACTGAGAGCTGCTTAACGAACATCAAGAGCTGCTTAATGAACATCAAGAACTGCTTAATGAACATCAAGAACTGCTTAATGAACATCAAGAACTGCTTAATGAGCACGAGCTGCTTAATGAACATCAAGAACTGCTTAATGAACATTAAGAGCTGCTTAATGAACATCAAGAACTGCTTAATGAACATCAAGAACTGCTTAATGAACATCGAGAACTGCTTAATGAACATCAATATCTGCTTAATGAACATCAAGAACTGCTTAATGAACATCAAGAACTGCTTAATGAACATCAAGAACTGCTTAATGAACATCAGGCGACATAAGCAAAATCTTTCCAGTAAACATGGGAGACATAATAAATAAAGAAAAACTAAATAAAACTTACACTCAAGATAAACAGAACACGCAAGGTGTTAAGATAAAGAAAATTATAGAAGGTCTCGAAGATACATGTAGAACTACAATGAAGTTTTAGTTAGTTTAATATGTTTATTATGCACCACATACCCATCCTGTGGGTGGTAGTCAAAAAATTACAATGGTACATAATGGGTCCAGGGACTGGACCCCAAAGTTATGATAGCTGAACTAGTTACAAAGGTAATGAACTTCAGGTAGATCTGGTCACAATCATGGCAAGTTACAGAGGTGATGAATCAGCTTCACTCCTATACATGGTTACAGTCATGAACAAATTACGAAGTAATGAACCGCTGATACGTCCACACTTGGTCACAATTGTAATGAGTTATAAATACAAATATTAAGTGGGTCATACACCCACACTAGCGCGCGTGTACACACACACACACACGAGGGCGCACGCACGGACATGTGCACAAGAGCATACAAATATATGCATACACACAAGCACGCACACCCACACACACGCACACACACACACCACAACACATCCACACCCACACACCCACACCCACACACACTCCCACACACACACCCACACCACACACACCCGCACACACACCCGCACACACACACACACCACACACACACCCACACACACAACCCACACACACACCCACACACACACCCACACCCACACACACACACAACACACACACACACACACACACACACACACACACACACACACACATGGTAATGCATTATTTACAGCTAGCAGAGTCAGGGAATTTCTCCAGAATGGTCTGTAATATACCACTGTGGATAAAATACTTTGCCATTTCTTGAACATTTCTGAGTGAGTTGTCTCTAAATTCATTAATTTGATCACACTCCAGTACATAATGACGCAAGGTGTGACAATAGTCCATCTGGCAAAGTTTACATTTCGTATGGTCTACATCTGGTGGTGGTGATTTAACCTGCCATAGATACTTGTAACCCAGCCGGAGCCGGGCAGTAGTGACATCCATCTTGTTGGATGTACCATAGACATGTGGCTCCTCCTGCATGATGGAATGATGATAGATGGACTGACTTGTGTCAATCTCCCTAAGTCTTAAGAATGTTTTGGGTGGTGGAGAATCCGGTGGTGTGAATCATTATGTCATCAGCAAAACTAACCATATAATAATGGGGCTGGCTAGGCATGGCATTAAGTAGGGCATTAATCAGAATATTGAAAAGGGTGGGACTAAGCACACCTCCCTGTGGGGTTCCTATTTCAAAAATTTTAGTTACACTTCTATGTCCCTGGAACAACACAGACGACTTTCTGTTGGACAGGTAACCTTTAATCCAACGGAGAAGCCATCCTCCAACATCCATTCTGGCAAGTTCACTAATGATTACATGTCGGTTGGCTACATCAAAAGCGGATTTAAGGTCAAGGAAGGTAGTGTATGAGCTGTCAGTGTGCAGAGTGAAAAAGGTCGCAATGCAATGATGCACACTCCTTCCATGCATGAAGCCATGCAACCGGGGAGACAAGAATTGCTTAATTCTGTGCATAAGACGATTAAGAATCATCCTTTCGAATGTTTTACACAAGCAGCTAGTAAGGGATATTGGGCGAAATGAGTTTTGTTGATTGGGCTTCGGAATGGGAATAATGAGGCTATTGGTCCATGATTTAGGGAGCTCCCCAGTGACATAACTCATGTTATATAATTCAAGTAAAGGATTACCTAGTACTAGACACAGCAATCTGAGTATGTTGTAATACCATCCTCACCAGGCGACGTGGCATTGCCCTTAGTGCTGCATCAAGTTCATAATTAGTGAAAGGAATGTTGCAGTCATCTGCCTTTGCTGAGCATAAAGCAAACAAGTCTCTCCCTTGCATCACATTTGTCCATTAATTTCGCCGGTGTGGTACTGGGAAGACTGTCATAGCTAGATGTAGCAGCCCAAGCACTAACTCATTCGCCCTATGCAAGGGATGAGGGTGCGCGATCTGCCCAGTTCTGTTACCCTTAATTCTATTTATGTCCCTCCATGCCCGGCTAAGTGGGGTGTGAGCATTGAGACCATTGACAAATTTTTCCCAGTCTGTTTGCCGCAGCTCTGTCATACGCTCTCTGGCAGCAGCAAGGGCAGTTTGGAAGAGGCTCAGCATTTCAGGGGTACGATGGTTTCTATAGGCTAGGCCTAGTCTGCGAGCAGTACGTTTCAATGATCGAAGTTTAGAATGATTGTAATAGGTATGGTTTTTATAAGACTTATGATTATTATGGAAGTCATTTGGATTTAGAGTAGTAGGAGGTTTCAGAGGCGGCTCTAAGAAGTTCTGAATACTGCTCACAAGGTTATTGTTAAAAGTCTCGAAAGAGGTGTAGAACAGAAAAGTGACACAGCCTGAGGACGTCATCATATTCTGTGTCAATAGACATCCTAGATGAATAATGAAGGGAAGAAATGAGCTGTGCATAGAAATAGAACAGCAACATTACGCAAAGCAATAATAAACACAGCACTTGCTTATGAGACGCATATCTCTCAGCAAAGGTCTCTCAATTCTTGTTTATTTACAGTGTAATATACTTAGAAATGACTGTTAAAATAACTACGCTAACCATTAGTGTGAAAATAATAAAGCAGCTTATACCTTCGTCAACACAAAGTTTATATTCTAAAGTAAAATTTAACCCAAAATTTAAAGTGTTAATTTTATTGTTAAGGATATTTGTCGTATTGCTTGTAATTAGATTCATGTTAATTTTATGGTTATTACAGCAGTCTTCTATGTTACTTAACTGGATTATTGTCCATTAAATATTTCATATTTATGTTGCTTAACACTAGTCACAAAAGATTTCCCAGTTTGTCATAAACAAAACGTATATTCCATCTCTTGTAAGACCAGACTTAAACAAAATAAATATGCAGTATCTAGTGGACAAGGATCCAGTGTTTAGTTCATTCATATAAGAGATATATAATATTCTGTACACTGGAATAATGACCAAGAATTACTTGCCTGTAATTTTACTTTTCAACGAAATATTGTGGAATCATTTCTTATCATGCATGATGCATGCATTACATGTTTCTAATTTGAGTTCCGTAATGCATAAATTTCAGTTTTATAGTGTAGAATATTGTTCATAATCTTGAAGGTAAAATATTTTTTACTAAAGTACAGAGTGGTTTTCTCAAAAGCAATTTAACTTGATTTTTTGTGGACAGAGTGTGTGAGGTGTTTGGGGAATGTCATGGGAAAAATGTTTGTGTCTGGTGTTCCCCCTTTTTGGACCCTGTCAAAAATATAAAGGGAAAGCTTTTTAAAGGCCCAAGGTTAATATTGGAATTTAAGGTCTTGAAGATATAGATTTTGACAGTAGAAAGTGTGGATGTTCGAACGGGGGAGTAATTTTTAGATCTAAAAAGATTGGGGGGGGGGGAAATTGCCAGGAGGGATTTAGTAAATGTTTCCCTTACTGCGGCTTTTTTTGGGGTTTTAAATTTTTTGGCCCTTTTGGGTTTGTTGTGCAGTTGAAACCCAAGCACAGATAGCATGGGTGAGGTTTTGGAAAATAAAAGTGAATGGTAAAAGTGTGGAAGGGCATTTTGCGGGCCACCGAAGAAAATCGAATTTTTGGGAGGGTTTCCCCACCTTTTTTTGGATATTTTTTTCTTTTATGTGGGGGATAGGGTTTTGTAATTTGGGGTTTTGTCGAGGTATGGGCCCCAAGGGAAATTTTGCCCTTTTTAATTCTGGAAAATAATGTTGTCGATTTTAATGTTAAGTTGCGGGGGCACCTCCTTTTGCTACAAACTTTTAATATAGAAATGTTTTGCCGGTTTTAAGTGTAAGGTTTTTTGGGCTGTCACCCAAGTCGTTTTATTTTGAGAACCTCCTCGTTAAAATGGTGTTGAGGGTGGAAAGATTAGGGGGAGATGCCCAAAATCGAGTCGTCGCAAAGAAAAAAGGGGGTTTCAGGTGTTGGGATATTTTTTGGAAGATCATTGATGTAAATGAGGAAGAGTGGGGGCCCAAGGGAAAACATTCCCTGGGGAACTCCGTATCAAGTGGCCGTATTGAAAAAGGCGGACTTTAAGGGTGACATACTAAAACCCATTAAAAAGGTGGGAAATTTAAAATATGAAAGGGCGAAAGGGATCGTACTAAATCGGATTTTAATAAAGGGAAATAAATCTTGGCTTTTGCTAACTCGAGGGAATGAGCTTGTGAGTGAGCTAAAATTTAAACGGAAAAAATTAATTTGAAGTGGGGACTTAAAAAATTTCATCCCTCAAAACAACTACATCACATTTCAAACAGGGTTTTCCACCTATTATTAAATAAATTAGGTTTTGGTTGGGAGGGTTTGGGAAAGGGTTGGGGTTGGGTTTGGGGTTTGGGTTTTTGGTTGGGTTTTGGTTGGGTTTGGGGGTTTTTAGGTTAGGTTATGTTGGGTTTTGGGAGATTAAAATTAATTAGATTAGATTGGGTTAAGGTTGGGTTTAGGGTTAGATTTTTTTTAAAGTTACAAAAGGGTTAGGTTGGGTTGGGTTTAAAATTTTTGGTTGGGTTTAGGTTAATTTTTGGTTAGGTTAGGTTAGGCTAGGTTAAATTGGGGGTTAGAAAAGGTTCCATAAAAAAACCCTATGAAAAAAAAGTAAAAACCCGTAGGAGAGTGCCCCTCGAAAACAGACAACAGTCACCAACGGGCCCGGAGACTCATCCCAAAACAATCATTTTTAAAAACTGTTCAAGACTCTTTCAACATTTACTCCTTTTAACTGATTTTTTTAACTGTATCATGTTTTTTGTGAATAAGAAAAAGGGCTGGGGAAAACCCACATGCAGTGGATCTTGAGTGTGTGTTTATAACACATCAGGGTTTCTTGGTGTGTGTTAAAAACAAAATTGCATGGATCTTGAGTGTTTTGGTTTAAAACCCACATGAGTGGATCTTGAGGGGGTTTGTGTTACAACACATGCAGGGGGATTTTTTGGTGTGTTTTTATAACACATGCAGTGGATCTTGATTTTGTGTTATAACACAGGCAGGGGAAATCTTGGTGTTTTAAAAACACAGCTTGGACTTGAGTTTTTGTTTTAAATAACCGGCAGGGGTTTTTTCAGTGTGTGTTTTTAACCATGCAGGGGATCTTGAGTGTGTGTTTTTTTCCAAAATGCAGTGGATCTTGATTTTGTTTTTAATAACACTTTGCAGGGGATTTTGATTTGTTTTGTTATAACATATGCAGGGGTTTCTTGGTGTGTGTTATAACACATGCGGGGGATTTTGGGAGTGTGTTTTTAACACATGCGGGGGATCTTGAGTGTGTGTTATAACACATGCAGTGGATCTTGAGTGTGTGTTATAACACATCGGGGGATCTTGGTGTGTGTTATAACAAAAATGCGGGTTGGGATCTTGATTTGTGTGTTATAACACATGCAGGGGATCTTGAGTGTGTGTTATAACACATCAGGGGATCTTGAATTTTTTTGTTAAAAAACACTGCAGTGGATCTGAGTGTGGTTTAACCCCGGGCAGGGGATCGAGTGTTTGTTAAAAAACACATGCAGGGGATTTTTGGTGTGTGTTATAACAAAACAGTGGATCTTGAGTGGTGTTAAAACACATGCAGTGGATCTTGAGTGTGTGTTAAAACCCACATGCAGGGGGTCTTGATGTGTGTTATAACCATGAGGGGGTTCTTGATGGGGGTTTTTAAAAACACATGCAGTGGATCTTGAGTGGTGTTTTTTAAACCATGCAGGTGTTTCTTGAGGTGTGTTTTATAACCAGGGCAGGGGATTTGAGTGGGGTGTTTTTAACCCCACATCCCGGGGGATATTGAGTGTGTGTTTTTAAACACATGCAGTGGATCTTGGTGTGTTTTTATAACAAAATTCCCAGGGGTTCTTGAGTGTGTTTTAAAACACTTTGCAGGGATCTTGGTGGGGTGTTTTAAACATCCCGGGTGGATCTTGAGTGTTTTATAACCAGCAGGGATTTGAGTGTGGTTATAACAATGCAGGGAATTTTAGTGTGGGGAAAAAACCCCATGCAGGTAACTTGAGTGTGTTTTTTATAACCCATGCAGTGGATTTTGAGTTTTTTAAATAACACATGCAGGGATTTTGGGATTGTGTTTTTTAACACATGCAGGGAAATTTTCCCAGTGTTGTTATAAACATCCCATTTTGATCTTGGGGTGTGTTTTTATAACACATGCAGGGGGTCTTGAGTGTGTGTTATAACCCCATGCAGTGGATTTTGAGTGTGTGTTATAACACATGGGGGGATCTTGAGTGTGTGAATAACCCCATTTAGGGGATTTTTTAGGTGTGTTTTAAATAACACATCCCAGGGGTCTTTAGTGTTTTTTTAAAACACATGGGGGATTTTGAGTGTGTGTTTAAAAACACATGCAGTGGATCTTGAGTGTTTTTTTAAAACCCACATGCAGTGGATTTGAGTGTGTGTTAAAAAACCACTTTCAGGGGGATTTGAGTGTGTGTTATAACACATCCCAGTGGATTTTGAGTGTGTTTAAAACACAGGCATGGATTTTGCGTGTGTGTTAAAACTTGCAGTGGATCTTAAAGTGTGTTTTTATAAAAAAGGGAAAGGGGTTCTTGATTTTTTGTGTTAAAACCCCCCCATGAGGGGGATCTTAGTGTGTGTTATAAAACAAAGCAGTGGATCTTGAGTGTGTGTTAAACAAAAGCAGTGGATCTTAGTGGTTTTTATAACACATGCAGGGGAATCTTGAGTGTGTGTTATAACACATGCAGTGGTTTGGGGAGTTTGTGTTTAACCATGCAGGGATTTTGATGTGTGTTATAACACTTTCCCGTGGATCTTGAGTGTGTTTTTATAACACATGCAGGGGATCTTGAGTGTGTGTTAAAACCCACAGGAGGGGATCTTGGTGGGTTTTTTAAACCAGAAGTGGATCTTGATGTGTGTTATAACACATGCAGTGGATTTTGGAGTGTGTGTTATAACACATGCATTTGGATCTTGAGTGTGTTTTTAAAAAACACATGCGGGTGGATCTTGGTGGGGTTATAACACATGCGGGGGATTTGAAGTGTAAAAAAAAGGGAGGTGTTTTGGTGTGTAATATTTTTGAGTGTTTTGGGAAAACACATACAGGGGATTTTTAAGTGTGTAAAAAACACACATGGTAAAAAACCTTTGGTAAAAAAAACCCGGGACAATTTGGGTTTTAGAAAGACACGAAACAAACACTATGACTTTTTTTTAAATTAAAAAAACGTTTCGGTTCTGGGCCCCTTGACCCTGTGTTAAAGTAAAAAAAGGGTCCCGGGACCGATACTTTTTGAAAAAAAATTTTGGTCATAGTTTTTGCGAAACGGGGTCTTTCTAAACAACAAAACAAGTAATTTTGCCCTGTGAGAAAACCCAAAAAACAGGTGATTGTGAGATAACATAAGCGGGGTTTAAACTACCCCCAAGAAAATTTTTGGGGTTAAAGAGTTTAGAAGGCAACTATAAGTTTCCAATCTTTTCTCCTATCAATGTTCTTTTAAAAAGCTTTTAAATTTACACGATCAAAATTTATAAAATTTTATGTATTTTTTTTTTTTGCGTGTTGCTGTCCTGGTCTTGGTTCGCTAAGGAGGAGGAAGCTTGATTCCCAAAAAAGGATTAGTAGCAGAACATTCCCGCCTAGGCAGAGCAATAGGGGAAAATTTTCGGAGAGTACTAGAGTTTCTTTTTTTATCCAAAAGGAACTCAGAAAACCCCCAAAAATTTTTATGTTTTTGTCTCTGTCTCACACTGTTAGGCACTCCCGTGAACTCTAAAGGGCACTTTTAATGTTTAAAGTGCCAAAAACTGTGACGGGTGGCCCAACCATTCCAAAAAATTTTATTTTAAAAAGGGACATAAACACGAACAATACAAATAAAAAATTTTAAATTTTAAAATGAGCTGCACCCAAACCTAGTGAAAATTTAAAGAAAAAAGGCCCAACACGGGAGACGAAGATAAATGGAAAAAAAGAACATTTAAGCAAATTAAAATTTAAATGAATTTTTGGATGAAAAAGGGGTTTTATTTTTTTTGGTTTTTTTAGTGCAAAAGGCCCGGGTTGGGTTATTTAGGTAATTTTTTCAGGAAACATGACAAGTTTTTTCTGACGCCGGGCTTAGTCATTGATAAACCCCCCTTTTTGGGAGCTTCTCGTCATCTGACCGAGGCCTTCCGCTGGCTTCCCGGTTTGCACCCCCCCTTTAAAAAATTCTGGTCAAAGTTATAATCAGTCGTGCAGAAGCAACAGGCCACATGAAAAAACTTCTTCCTCCTTACTTATTTTTTCCTTGGCCCATCAAGTCCAAGAATGAAAACCCCGTTTAAACAAGATACTAAAATTAAAAATAAAATAAGTGGGACAAAAACCCTTTAAATGTTCAAATAAATAACCTCAAATCAAATCCATTTTAAAAAACTGCCTATTTTCCGGGGGTTTCATGAAAAGTGAAAAATTCTCTCTCCTTTTTTTAACACAGTTGTTGAAAATGATGGCGATTAGGGAAAATGTGACAAACAAAAAGGAAAACCACAACAAAAAAAGCAAATTATCTTTATCCACCTAAAAAAATAAAAAACATAAAAAAACAATGCTTTAAAATTTTGCAATGAAACAATGCCTTAACCTCATTTATTGCAGGAATTTTTTGTAAAAATTTCCATGCAATAAATAATGTGGAGTAAAATTAACCCAAAAATTAAAAAATTTTTTTAATCAAAATGATTGAATAGGGTGTTTTTAAAAAGAATAATATATAATAATAGTTACAAAAGTAAGGCATTTTAAATTAGAATAAATAAATTTTATATAATTTTATATATATATATAATATATATATATATATATATATATATTTATGTATATATAAATATGTGTTGTGTGTTTAAAATTGTTTAAAAAACCACAATTTTGAAGATTGAGACATTTTTCACCCAAATGGGAATTTTTATTCGGGAAAACTTTTTCCCCCCACATTGGCTTTTTTCAGCCCCAAAAAAAAAGAGGGAAGGGGGGGCATAAGGAGAGGGGGAAGAATGAGGTAATCTCCCTCACCGGGAGTCGATGTGTGAGGGCCCTGAACACATCAAATTTCCAGGTTGAGGGCCCTGATTACCTCATTCTCCCCTTCCTTTTTGCCTTCCTCTTTGAAATTGGACTGAAAAAAGCCCCTGTGTGGCAAAAACTTTCCTGAAAAAGTTCCCAAAAGTTTGCTTAAGGTCTCATTCTTCATTATATAAATATATATATATAATTTTAATATTAAAAAAATTTTATATATATATATATATATATATATATATAAAATATAAAATATATATATATATCCCCCCCCCCCCACTCCTGAAAAAAATAGAGAAATTCCCGCTTTCGTGACTACTCCATTATCAAGGAACTTGATAATTTTGGGGTAGTCACGAAAAAAGTTTGGGAATTTCTCTATTTTTTCCGAGGGGGTTTTTTTTGCAAAATTTTGAAACACCTGTTTACTGTGTTCTTATTGCTTTTTTATAAATAATTATATTTTTTATTATATATATATATATATATATATATATATAATAATATATATATATATATTTTTAATATATAAAATTATTTTATATATTAAAGACTTGGGATTCATGGAAAGCAGAAACCAAAACCCAAGGGACAGCAGTCCCTTAGTGTGAGCAACAAGGTCAAAAGATTCCCTTGGGGGAAATTTTCTCAAGAATTTATTAATTAACAGAAGTCCAAAATTTTTTTTCAGCTCTATAAATCCTATTTGGGCCCCCTTTAGTTATGCTGCCCCATTTTTGGTTCCCCTTACAAATAGGTTGGGATATAGACTCATTAGAGAACAACAAAAAGAAGAATGACTAAAAATTTACTGTATAAAGGAACCCCCCTGTATAAAGGGATAGATTTAAAAGCCTTAAATCTCAAACTCTCTGGAGGGTGTAAAATTGGGGGGAAAAATGCCTTGAAGTGAAAAAGGGGATGACGGGCAAAAACCCAAGGGGAAATTTTTAAAAAAAGGTACTGAGGGTTTGCAAAACCAGGTAAGAACCAGATAAATGGTTTTTAATTTGGGATAAATTTAGTTTTGAAAGGACAAAGGTAAGTACATTTTTTAACAGGTTGTAGATGCTTGGAAACCCCTTTTTTCCTTGGGGTGATAGAGGTTTGGCCCTTGGGTAGCTTTAAGAAAGATTGGAAAAAATATTTAAAGTGGGGGGGACTGGGTTTGATTGGTTCATGGGGACGGAGTTTTTTCGGGGTTAGCTTTAGGTAGAGGTCGTTTTGATAAGGACCTGCCTTGCATCCCCCAGTGGGCCTTCTGCTTTTGTTCCTCCATTCTTATTTCTTATAATTTTTTCTAGGTAGAAGGGTTTGGGTAGACACAACCGCCCAGGGGGGTTACTACCGCCTCCAAATGAGTGTAAAACGAAAGCCCGTAATTTTTTTAAAATTTTTTTGGTAAAAAATTGCTGGTGCCCTTTGTGTCTCTTTAAATATGCAAGATTACAGGCACGCCCTTGCTACCCCTATTTTACACTTAGGTCACACTAAAAATAATGTACAAGCATATATATAACACCCCCGGGGGTTTTCCTCTTTTCTTTCTATTTTCTTGTTTTTTTTACTTCCTCTTACCCCCAAAGGGGGTAAGGGAAAACAAAATATTTTTTCCTCCGTAAGCTTTGCGTTTTTAAAAGAGGCGACAAAAATACTCCCCTTGACGCTTTCTCACCCACCTTAAACCCTCTCCCCATTCCCCTTTTGAACCCCTTCTCTTTCCTTCCCCTTTCCCACCCCCCACCCACGCCCCCCCTCTTTTAAATAAACCTTGTCACCCTCTCACTCCCCAAAATCAAGAGCTGTTTAAATTTAAACAAGAACTTCTTAATGAACATCAAGAATGTTTAAAACGAAAAAACAAGAACTGCTTAAGGGAACATAAAGAACGTTAATGAAAAACAAAAAACTGTTCGCTTAATGAACTTTGGGGAGTGTTTTAATGAATTGAAAACTGTTTAAATTTGACACCCAAAAAACTGCTTAATGAACATAAAGAGTCCCTTAAAAAGAATCAAAAAAACTTTTAAAGAACACGGGAGACTCCCTTAACAAAACATAAAGCTGTTTAAGGGAACATCAAGAACTTTTAAAAAACATCAAGAACTGTTTAAATTGAACATCAAGAATGCTTAATGAGCACGAGCTGTTTAATGAATCAAAAAACGCTTAAGGGAACATTAAAGATGTTTAATGAACATCAAGAACTGCTTAATAAAAACAAAAGGGAACGGCTTAATGAACATCGGAACTGTTTAAATAAAACATCAATATCTGCTTAAGAAAAAATAAAGAACGCTTAATAAAACATCAAAAACTGCTTTAAGGGAACCCATCAAAATGTTTTAATAAAAACATCGGGGCGACATAAGAAAAATCTTTCCAGAAAACCCTTTGGGGGGGACTTAATAAATAAAAAAAAACAAAATTAAAACTTACACTCAAGAAAACCCCGAACACGCAAGGTTTTAAAGATAAAGAAAATTATAAAAGGTCTCGAAGATACATGTAGAACTACAAGAATTTTTAGTTATTTTAAAAATGTTTATTAGGAAACCACATACCCTTCTTGGGGGTAGTAAAAAAAACCCAATGGTACAAAAGGGGGGGCCCGGGGGAAGGACCCCAAAGTTTTTATAGCTAACTAGTTAAAAAGGTTAAAAAAATTCGGGTAGATCTGGTCACAATCAGGGAAAGTTACAGAGGTTGATGAATCAGCTTCACTCCTAAAACAGGGTTTACAGTCATAAACCAAATTAGGGAAGTAATGAACCGCGGAAAAACGTCCACACTTTTTTCAAAATTTGAAAATGAGTTAAAAATAAAAAATATTAAGGGGGTTCAAACACCCACACTAGCCCCGGCGTGTAACACAACACCACACAGGGGGGGGCGCACGCAGGGACATGTGCACAAGAGAAAAAAAATATATTATACACACAAGCCCACACCCACACACACGACACACAAAACCCACAACACATCCACCCAAACACACCCCACCCAACCCACCCACACACACCCCACACCACACACACCCGCACACAAAACCCGCACCACACACACACCCACACACACACCCACACACACCCCCACCACACACCCACCACACACCCACCCCCCACACACACACCACACACCAACACACACAAAAACACACACACACACCACACACCCCACATGGTAAGCCTTATTTACAGCAGCAAAGTCAGGGAATTTCTCCAGAATGGTCTGTAATATACCCGGGTGGAAAAAATCTTTGCCATTTTTTTGAACAAATTTTTGAGTGGTTTTTTTTCTAAATTCATTAATTTTTATCCACTCCATTTCCTAATGCCAAGGTGTGACAATAGTCCTCTGGCCAAAAATTTACCTTTTTGTATGGGTCTACATCGGGGGTGGGGATTTAAAAACCCGCCATAGATACTTGTAAACCCCCCCCCCCCGGAGCCGGGCATTTGTGACATCCATTTGTTGGATTTTACCATAAAAATTGGCTCCCTGCATGATGGAAAAGATGATAGATGGACAGACTTTGTTTAATTTTCCCTAAGTCTTAAGAATTTTTTTGGGGGGTGGAAATCCGGTGGTTTTTGAATCATTTTTGTCATCAGCAAAACCCAACCCTATAAAAAGGGGCTTTGGGAAGGGAAAGGGATTAGTAGGGGCATTTTAAAACAGAAAATTTTAAAAGGGTGGGAATAAACACACCTCCCTGTGGGGTTCCCTTTCAAAAATTTTAGTTTTCACTTCTATGTCCCTGGAACCCAAAACAGCCCACTTTTTGTTGGACAGGTAACCTTTAAACCAAAAGGGAAAAAACCCTCCTTTCCCAAAACCATTCTGGCAAGTTCAAATAAAGATTACATGTCGGTTGGCTACATCCAAAAAACGGGAAATTTAAAAGGGCAAGGAAGGTTTGGGTTGAGGGCAGTGGGGCAGAGGGGAAAAAGGTCCCATTTCCCAAAGAGGGCCCCTCCTTCCATGAAAGAAGCCAAAGAAACCGGGGGGGACAAGAATTGCTTAATTCTGTGATTAAAACGATTAAAAATCATCCTTTCGAATGGGTTTTTCACAAGCAGCTAGTAAAAAGGGAAAAATTTTGGGGGAAATTTATTTTGTTTTTTGGGCTTTGGGAAGGGAAAAATGGGCAAATTTTTTTCCAAAGAATTTTGGGGAACCCCCCAGTGACATAACTTTATGTTATTTAAATTAAGTAAAAGGGTTACCCAGTACTAAAACACAAACAATCTTTAAATATGTTGTAATACCAAACCTCACCAGGCGACGTGGCATTTCCCTTTGGCTGCCTCCAAATTCAAATTTTGAAAAAGGAAAGTTTCAGTCATCTGCCTTTGCTGGAAAAAAGCAAACAAGTCTCTCCCTTTCATCACAATTTTTCCCTTAATTTCGCCCGGGGGGTGGTACTGGGAAAAATGGGCTTTTGCTAGATTAGGCCCGCCCAAGCACTAACTCATTCGCCCTATGCAAGGGATGAGGGTGGGGCGATCTGCCCCCTTCTTTTTACCCTTAATTCATTTATGTCCCTCCATGCCCCGGGTAAGGGGGGGTTTTGAGAAATTTAGACCATTGACAAAAATTTTCCCCGTCGTTTGGGCCCCCAGGTTCCCGGGCCCTACCCTCTCTGGCAGCAGCAAGGGGGAGTTTGGAAAGGCTCAGCAATTTTTAGGGGGGGGGATGGTTTTTTTAAAGGCTAGGCCCAGTCTGCGAGCATACGTTTCAATGACGAAGTTTAGAATGATTGTAAAGGTAAGTTTTTTTTAAGACTTTTGTTATTATGGAAGTCATTTGGGTTTAGAGTTTGTGGAGGTTTCAGAGGCGGCTCTAAGAAGTTTTGAATAAAGCTCACAAGGTTTTTTGTTTAAAAATCCCCGAAAGAGGGTTTTAGAACGAAAAGTGGCACAGCCGAGGACGTCATCATATTTGTGTCAAAAACTCCTAGAAGAATAATGAAGGGAAGAAATGAAGCTGTGCTAGAATAGAACAGCAAAATTACGCAAAAAACAATAATAAAAAACAGCACCCTTTTTTGAACGGGATATCTCCAGCAAAGGTCTTTTCAAAATTTTTTTTAAATTTCCCGTGAAAAATACTTAGAAAGGATGTTAAAATAAAATACGCAAAACCCTAGGGGAAAATAATAAAGCAGGCTTATACCTTCGTCAACACAAAAATTTAATTCTAAAGTAAAATTTTTAAACCCAAAAAAATTTAAAAAGTTAATTTTTTTTTTTTAAGGTTTTTTGTCCCTATTGCTTGTAATTAGGGTTCATGTTAATTTTATTTGGGTTTTTTACAGCATCTTTTTATGTTACTTAACTGGGTTATTGTCCCTTTAAAAATTTATATTTATGTTGCTTAACACTAGTCCAAAAGAAATTTTCCCCGTTTGTCCCAAAAAAAAACGTATATTCCATCTTTTTTTGTAAGACCAGATTAAAAAAAATAAATAAGCTTTTTAGTGGCAAGGATCCAGTGTTTTGTTTATTCATATAAGAGATAAAAAAAATTTTTTTCACTGGGTAATGACCCAAAAATTACTTGCCTGTAATTTTTTTTTTCAAAAGAAATATTGTTTGGGAAACATTTCTTAACATGCAGATGCATGCATTTTCATGTTTCTTATTTGAGTTCCCCTTTAAAGCATTAAAATTTTAAATTTTATAGTGTAGAATATTGTTCATAATCTTGAAGGTAAAAAAATTTTTCACTAAAGTACCGGTGTTTTTCCTTTATCTAACAGCAATTTAACTTTGGGTGTTGTGTGGACAGAGTTGTGTGAGGGTTTTTGTCAACTTCCCCTGTGTGGGTGGTCAAACCCTTTCTGTGTGAGGTTTGTTACCTTCTCTGTGTGAGGGGTTTTTCACCTTCTCTGTGTGGGGTTGTACCTTCTTGAGTTTTAGGTGCTCTCACCTTCTCTGGAAATGAGGGTTTGTTTAAACCCTTTTCTGTGGAGGGGTTGTCACCTTCTCTGGTAGGTGTTGTCCCCCTTCTTGAAAATGGGTTTTTGCACCTTCTTTAGGGAGGGTTGTCACCCCTTTTCTGGTGAGGTGTTGTCACCCTTCCCCTAGTGAGGGGTTTCACCTTTTCTAGTGAAAGGGTTTTTGTCACCCTTTTCTGAGTGAGGTTTTGTTTACTTTTCTAGTGAGGTGTTGGGCACCTTTTCTGGTGGGGGTGTTTTTTTTACCTTCTCTGAGTGAGGTTTGTCACCTTCCCCTGAGTGAGGTTTTTGTCATCTTTTTGAGTGAGGTGTTGCACCTTCTCTGAGTGAGGTGTTGTCACCCTTTTCTGAGGGGAAAGGGTTTTGTTTACCTTCTCTGAGTGAGGTGTTGTCACCTTCTTGAGTGAGGGGTTGTCACCTTCTCGGGGTGGGGGGTTGCACCTTTTCCGGGGTGGGTGTTGTCACCTTCTCTGAGTGAGGTGTTTTTCACCTTTCTGAAAGGGGTGGTTTTTCACCTTCTCTGAGTGAGGTGTTGTTTACCCTTTTCTGAGTGGGGGTGTTGTCATCTTCTCTGAGTGAGGGTTTTGCCCCTTCTCTGAGTGAGGTTTGTCCCCCTTTCCCCTTTAGTGAGGTGTTGTCAAACCCTTTTCCCGAGTGAGGGGTTTTTTACCTTCTTGAGGAGGGGTTTTCACCTTCCCCTGAGTGAGGTGTTGTTTTTTTCTTTCCCCCTTGTGTGAGGGGGTTGTACCTTCTCTGAGTGAGGGTTGTCCCCCTTCTCTGGTAATGTTGTCACCTTCTCTGAGTGAGGGGGTTTTCTCTTTCCCCTTTTGGGGAGGTGTTGTCACCTTTCTGAGGGGTGTTGGGCCCCTTTTCTTGGGGGGTGTTTTCACCTTCTCTGAGTAGGTGTTGTCACCTTCTCTGATAAAGGGGTTTTTTTTACCTTCTCTGGTTAACGTGTTGTCACCCTTTTCCCGAGTGAGGGGTTTGTCTCTTTCTCTGTGTGAGGTTTTTTCACCCTTTTCTGGTGAGGTGTTGTCAAAACCCTTTTCTGTGTGAGGTGTTGTCACCCCTTTTCCCGAGTAACGGTTGTACCTTCTCCCGATGAGGTGTTTTTCACCTTCTTGAGTGAGGGTTGTCACCTTCTCTTTGTGAGGTGTTTCATTTCTTGAGTGGGGTTTTGTCCCCTTCTCTGGGTGAGGTGTTGTACCTTCCCCTGAGTGAGGTGGTTTTCACCTTCTCTTAAATAAATGTTGTCACCTTTCTCTGATTTAAAGTGGGTTTTTTCACCTTCTCTGAGTTTAGGTGTTGTCACCCTTTTCCAGAGTGAGGTGTTTTTCAAAACCCCTCTGAGGGGAGGTGTTGTCAACCCTTTTCTGAGTAACTGTTGCACCTTTTTCTGAGGAGGTGTTTTTACCTTTTTCTAAAAGGGGGTGTTGGGCACCTTTTCTGGGTGAGGTTTTTTGTCAATTTCTCTGATTTAGGGGTGTCACCTTCTCTGTGTAGGGGTTGTCACTTTCTCTGGAAAATGAGGTGTTGTCACCTTCTCTGATTTAGGTGTTTTTTTAAACCCTTTTCTGTGTGAGGTGTTGTCACTTTTCCTTTTGTGTTTAGGGGTTGTTTACCCTTTTCTGTGGGGTGTTGTTTACTTTTTCCCGTGTAGGTGTTTTTCACCCTCTCTGGTGAGGTGGGTTTTTCCCCCTTCCCCTGTGTGAGGTGTTGTCACTTTCTCTGGGGTGAGGGGTTGTCACCATCTTAGTAACGTGTTTTCACCTTCTTTTGATTTAAAGGGGTTTTTCCCCCTTTCCCCTTTTGTGAGGTGTTTTTTACTTTCTCTGGTGGGGTGGGTTTCACCTTCTCTGAGTAAAAGTTTGTCACCTTTCCCCTGATGAGGTGTTTTTTCATCTTCTCTGAGTGAGGTGTTGTTTACCCCTTTTCTGAGTAACGTGTTTTTCACCCCCTTCTCGAGTGAGGGGTTGTCACCTTCCTGAGTAAACGTTTTGTCTCTTTCTCTGAGTGAGGTGGGTTTTCCCCCTTCTCTGGTGAGGTGTTTCTTTTCTCTGTGGAGGTGTTGGGCACTTTCCCCCTGAGGAGGGGTGTCAAACCCTTTTCAAAAGGGGGTGTTGTCTTTTTTCTCTGTGTGGGGGTTGTCACTTTTTCTGAGTAACGTGGTTTTTCACCTTCTCTTTAGTAACGGTTGTCACCTTTCCCCTTTAGGGAAGTGTTTTTTCACCTTTTTCTGAGTGAGGTGTTTTCACCCTTTTCTGGTGAGGTTTTTTTCACCCTTTCCTGAGGGGGGTGGTTGGGCCCCCTTTCCCTGTGTGGGGGTGTTTTCACTTTCTCTGAGTAAACGTTTTTGTCACCTTCTCTGAGGGAACGTGTTGTCACCTTTTTTCTGAGGGAAGTGTTGTCTCCTTCTCTGAGTGAGGTGTTGTCACCTTCTCTGGTGAGGTGTTGTCACCTTCTCTGAGTGAGGTGTTTTCACCTTCCCCTGAGTGAGATGTTGACACCCTTTTCTGAGTGAGGTTTTTGTCACCTTCTCTG
>NC_069414.1:57815224-57829107 GCF_026875155.1 Cherax quadricarinatus
CATATTCGTCGAGTGTTGGTTGTCAAAAGAGGGTGCACACCTGAGGAAGTAAGTGAGTCTTGGAAATAGTAAGGCACCTTGTGAGGAGATACAGAGCATCAGGGGCATAAAGATTGCTTTTTCTCTCCTCCATTCTCATCAGGTCATTAAATTTTTGTCCTTGAGGACTTTTGTCGATGGCCTGGTGACCCAGCGGTGCTCCCAAGAGGTACGTTGGACGGAGTGGTAGTAGAGACTTCTGGGGATTCTTCGCACAGCATTGATTTTTTTCCTGGTTTGCTGTGATGATTTCACACTTGGAGGGATTGGGGGACGGTCCCAAGTCTTCTTCCTGTGTTTTTCACCAGTTACAGGTCCCCTACCGGGACTCTTCAGTACCTGCCAGAGTGCCATCATCCAGGTACCAGATATTGAGGTCGCTGCTTAGGCTGGAAGTTAGTTCTCTTACTGCCAAGCAGAAGAGAATTGGAGCTAGTGGGTACCCTGCTGACACCTTCGATGAGAGAATTTCATGTTCTCCAAACAAAAGAATTGAGGGTTTGCTGTAGCGGTTGAAATGAAGGGAAAAAGACTGGGAAGCGATCCCGAACAGCTGCAAGACAGCATATCTCTTTACCCCAAAATTTAAAAGGGATTCTAAAGTCAAGTTTGACTACGGCCTTGTCTTCTGGTAGGTCCCTGATGTAGGCCCTTGCCGCGTGAGCTGCAGCTTCACTGCCTTGAGGGACCCCAAAGCCCATTGGTGTGGCTGGAGTAAACTGGCAGCTTCTAGGCGAATGTTTCTTGTCCTGCTTTGGCAACGAGACGGCGAAGAGTGTTTCCAACCGCAATGGGTCTGATTTCCCCATCCTTCTTCTTCAAGGCACACAGTGAGGCTCCAAAAAAGAAAGGTTTAATTTCTTCTGGGATTCGCCCAGCCAGGCAGTTGTTGACGAAGTTGTCAACTCGGTGAGAAGAAGTGATGCAGATGCACCGAGTACTGGATTTACCACTCCTTGAGGTGCTGAGGTCGAATTCCAGTGTAACCTCCTGCAGATCCTGCAGGAAATGACACAATCGCCTTATAGACTTCCGATTCAGGCAAAATTAATTGTTCAGTGATAGGGTCTTCCTCAGGGTTGTTGTTGATGGCTATGGGGTCCCTGGTTGGATGCTTGCTCTTAGTGCTTGGGCTGTGTCTCATCTTTGGGGGGTACAGTGTCGTAACTTGTAATTATTTGGATTGCTCCCACTGTGTTTACCTTCTTCAATTTTTTTTTTCTAACCTGTGCGCAAATTTTCTCGTTTTTAGTGGGACTTTTCTTGGGTCTACCTTTGTGATTCCTGCGATGATGGGGCAGAGGGACACAATTATCCGTTTTTTTGGGTAGTTGCGCACTGCCTTGATAACTGACGTGGTTAGCAGTTTGCCTCGTCTCTCAGGAACTGCAAGACAGACATTGCCGAACAGGAGCAGGTTGCGCCATGCTTGGATGGTGCCTCGGGCTTCTAAGTTGGTGGAACCTCCATTCACCTGCTTGAGAAGGTCTGTGAACTTCCCCGCTGCATATGGGCGAGCCGCTTTAGGGATGTTTTGATAGGGGACTGTTAGCAGTGGATATGAATGCCAACAGAAGGTTATCACAAGTGAGGAGGTTTGCCATTGGAATTGTCATCTATAATATATATTATATATATATATATTATATATATATATATATATATAAATATATATATATATATTTTATATAAATATATATGTCGTGCCGAATGGCAGAACTTGCGATCTTGGGTTAAATAGCAACGTTCATCTTGCCATATAGGACAAGTGAAAATTTGTGTATGCAATAATTTCGCCAAATAAAACACTCTGAACCTAACGAAAAAAATATATTTCACTGTGTTTGTTTAGTATTAAATTATGTAAACAAAACTAATATAATTTAGTTGGGTTAGGCTAAAATAAATTAGTCTTTTTATTAAAAAAGGTTAGGTAAGTTTTCTAAGATTCTTTGGTGCAAAATTAAACAATTTTACATTAACATTAATGAAAAAAAATATATCTTTAAACATATAAGAGAAAATTTCAGAAAGGACTTAATTTTAAACTAGTTCTTGCTAATTGACCAGTTTTACATATTCGGCACGACATATATATATATAAAATAATATATATATAAAATATTATATATATATATATGTCGTGCCGAATAGGCAGAACTTGCGATCTTGGCTTAAAAGCAACGCTCATCTTGCCATATAGGAAAGTGAAAATTTTATATCAATAATTTTTGCCAAAATCATTTGAAACTAACGAAAAAAATATATTTCACTATGTTTTTTTAGTTTTAAATTATTGTAAACAAATCTAAAATATATTTAGTTGGGTTAAGCTAAAATAAATTGTTCTTCTTATAATAAGGTTAGGTAAGTTTTTTAAGATTCTTTTGGAGCAAAATTAAAATTTTTACATTAACATTATGAAAAAATATATCTTTAAACGTATAAGAGAAAATTCTGCAAAGGACTTAATTTTAAATGAGTTCTTGCTAATTGACCAGTTTTACATATTCGGCACGACACACACACACACACACACACACACACACACACACACACACACACACACACACACACACACACACACACACACACACACACACATATATATATATATATATATATATATAATATATATATATAATATATATATATATATATATTTTGGAGGGCTAGGAGTACGCAGATCCTCCCAGATTGCTCTACCAGCTTTCCTATCCTCTTCCGTTGCATCAAACGAGTTGATAAGACAAATTCTCCCTGACACCTCAGTGACTCAGCAGGAATAGAAGACCCTAGCTATGTCAGTGCCATCACCGAATGGGAGACTCTTGCTGCTCCAGCACCAAACCCTAGTGCAGCACTGGCTCACAAAACAGTCAAGCTGGGATAGCCCAATTGCTGAAAAGGTGCTTGCCAACATGCTCAGGGCTGCAACATCAGATAGGGAGATTGCCCGCCTCCAGGCTGTGAGTGCACCTCACTCCGGGGACTTCCTCCAAACAGTTCCCATATCGGCAATGGGAACGCGACTCGACCCTAAGACCCTCCGTATTGCAGTGGCTCTGCGCCTTGCTGCCCCAATTCACACAGAATATATGTGTATTTGCGGCGAAGTGCAAGCAGACCAATACGGTCTACATGGTCTTAACTGTTCCAAAACCAAGGGTTGGCATGCAAGACACAATGAGGTCAACGACATCATCAAGAGAACCCTTGCTACAGCTGGATGCCCTGCCGAGAGGGAGCCACGATCACTTGCAGCAAACAATACCCACAACCCAGCAAACCGCCCCGACGGGATCACCATCTATCCTTGGAAGAATGGCAAGCTCTTAGCATGGGACTATACCTGTGTGTCCACACTGGCTGACACCTATATCCATCACAGTGTGGGGGGGACAGGGAGGAGCTGCTGACCACAGGGAGGAGGTACAAGATCAGCAAGTACAGGGACATTAGCCAACAGTATCAATTTGTTCCCAGTGGGATCAGAGACCTTGGGATCATGGGGAAAAAATGCCACACGTTTCCTTAAAGAATTGGGTTCCAGACTCATCGACACCACCGGGGGACCCAAGGGCAGCCACTTTCATGTTCCAGCGCCTCAGCGTCGCCATCCAGAGGGGAAATGCTTGCTGCATACTTGGTTCACGTCCGCCTGGGAAAGGAGCCGGAGGAAATTCATCATCTTTGATACATTGTGCCATTGTATTCATGTTTATGTTTTTTTTCTGTAAATGTATTTTGTTTATTAATAAATGTTCACATAGAATATAAATATGGGGGGGTGGTGGGGAGAAGAAAATATTCAAACAGCTCCGGGGAGAACCTTGAGTTTTCCTGAGGTACTTTTTATTGTCTTCTCTGAGGATGAGGGTCCCCATTCCAGCTATAGAGGTGGTACTTCCCTATATTTTATCTTTTATATATATATATTTTAAATATATAAATATATTTTATATATATATATAAAATATATATAATATATATATAAAAATATTATATCATCAGCAGCACAGTACATAATTTAAGAAGATAACATATTGATAATTCGATTACGTGTATAGATTGTCCACATAATAATTCTGAAATAATTGATGAGCAATATATCATGTTATACTGCCCTTGGCTGCCATTATAAAAGTCTCAATTATTGGGTCTGGTCTGATCTGATACATGACTGTCCTGGATATCGGTTATCAATGTTTACGGTATTTGTGAGCTGCTTATTACGTAAACACATAGATTTAGTTACACTCTCCAGCAGTGTGTGCCTTAGTATGCACTTCCGGGATTATTCTTACTGTCGATTTTCCTTCACACATTCTGCTGCTCCCACACATTTACACTCACCCCACCTGCTGCTCCCACTCACCCACACTCACCCTACCTGCTGCTCCCACTCACCCACACTCACCCTACCTGCAGCTCCCACTCACCCACACTTACCCTACCTGCTGCTCCCACTCACCCACACTCATCCTACCTGCTGCTCCCACTCACCCACACTCACACCACCTGCTGCTCCCACACACCTACTCTCACCCCACCTGCTGCCCCCACATACCTGCTTCACTTACGCACCTACATCCACCCCACATGCTACCCCAACACACCTACACTCACCCCGCATGCTACCCACACAGATTAAATGTTTCTTCCGTTTTGTGTTTGTGTAAATAAATGTATTCTCTGTGATAGTGTATAAAGTGACTCCGACATTCGTGAATAATACTGTAAAATAGACAAATACGAGTGATAGGAACCGACCACCAATTACCAGCTGCAAATAAGACCAGTCCTTTCAACAACCAATCACGTAACACTAAACCTGAAGAGAACCCGGAACTAAATTAGATAACTACTATTTTAATACGACACCACGCAGCGCTGTATAGCCCTTGTGGCTTAGCGCTTCTTTTTGATTATAATAATAATAATACGACACCATTTAGCGAGTGCTTTAGGAAGGGTAGGTGGTGTGTAGACCAAGTGTTTATATATATATATATATATATATATATATATATATATAATATATATATATATATAATATATATATATAATATATATATATATATATATATATATATATATATATATATATATATATATATATATATATATATGTATATATATATGAGATTAAGACAACATTGTGCAACATCTGGTATCTTTATTGTAGACGTTTCGCCATCCAGTGGCTTTATCAATACAAATTCTAGGACATAACTGAAGACAAGTAAACTATGTACAGAAGATGAGGTAAATCAGTCCTCAACCTAGGAGTAGGTGCGAAGAGCACCATAGTCGTGGAGATTCTCTTCAGATTATCTTCAGAATCTCCACGACTACGGTGCTGCTCGCATCCTACTCCTAGGTTCGAGGGTACGATACCTCATCTTCTGTACATAGTTCTACTGTCTTCAGTTTGTCCTAGAATTTGTATTGATAAAGCCACTGATGGCGAAACGTCTACAATAAAGATACCCAGATTTGCACATGTGGTCTTAATCTCATCTTGTCGGTATTATATACCATTCGTACATATATATATATATATATATATATATATATTATATATATATATATATATATATAAATATATATCTATATATAATATATATATATATATATGCAATAAGATCACAGTAAACAAGGTGAATTTCAGAATATGCAAAACAACACTCTGAAAGAATAGAGAAATTCCAAGCGCTTTCGTGACTACTACTCACATTATCAAGAACTATGAAAGTAAAGGAGCCCCAAAAAACAAAAATTCCAGGAATCTATAATAAGGGTCTGGCCAACACCTCACATCAGATCCCACAACGGTTAAACACCTGACGCGCGCCGACCCAACTTGGATAGGTCCTTTGTACAACTCACCCACAAACTATTCTATAAACCCAAGAAAAAATTTAAAATTGATTATTGGCCAGTGTATTATTAAATTCTTCCCAAATTCTATTAATACAAAGGATCTAATTTATAAACCCAATAGGAAATATTCCCATATTATTGTCAAACTAAAACTGCTTTTATGAAACAAGATTCAATAATTCCTGTCGACCATGGACTTGCTTGATACTACATTCTCAACTTTTTTGAAAATCAATTGGATGGTTATAATCTCTACATTAATAAATAGAGATTGGAATCTTGGTCCAGTATTCTAATGCTATATTTATGTTGTTTTATCTTAGTTCGAGATTTTTTTACCAGTTTTGAAACCGGTGATAAGCTTTATCGCAATATTTTACAAGGAATCCATAAGACACAACCATACAGCATTTTGGGGGGAATGTCTTATCAAAGTTTTTTTACTGTAATGAAGTTTTTGAATACAACTTTAATAATTAAAAGTCTTAAGAAGAGAAGCAGATCAACCAAGTTTTCATGTAAGGGTGAACCAATATATTTTTTAGTTGAATAAGGCTGGTTGTCCCCCTTTTGGATTGTAAAAATATTCTAGTCAACTTAAAAAGATTTATCAATTACATTTCTTGGGTAATTTTAAATCATTAACCTATTTCATCAAATATTGGATAATTCCTCATCTATGAACTCAGGACTACAAATTCGTAATCTCTTCAAAGACATTGGGATGGGAAAAAGACAGTTTGACCTCTATCTTGATGCGAGGAATAATTAGTGGACAAGAACATATCTGAAACCATTTAGCTCTATTAGGGAGGATTGTGTTAAGCAACCATGTTTCAAAAATTTCCATGTATGGAATTTCATTGGTATGGCAAGGGGAAATCCTCCTTCACTGTACTTAGTAACCTATCCATGGAATTTTTTGAAACAAGGTTGCCTTAACACAACTCCCTAATTGAGCTAAATGTTTCATATGATTTTGATGATTATTTTTTGTCTGTGCCCAAAAATGTAGATATACACCATTTTTCCTTTGGAAATTTAAATGCTTAGCCCTTCTATTAATCTTTACTGTTGATTTGAAGAAAAAAAACTCATTGCCTTTTCTAGATGTTTTTAATATTAGGGTAATAATGATTTCAATATAAAATTTACAGAAACCCTAACAAATAACTGTTCCTATGTCCCCACTATTATTCCTCACATCCAGAGAAGTCAACTGTCTGTTTTCTCATCTCAATGTTTTTGAGAGCTTTACGAATTGTAGTCCTGAGTTCATAGATGAGGAAATATCCAAAATTATGAAATAAGGTAATGATTTAAAATACTTCCAAGAAATGTAATGTTAATCTTTTTAAAGTTGCAGAAATACTTTTACAATCCCAAAAGGACAACCACCTTAATTCAACTAAAAAGATGTGGTTCTCCCTTACCCATGAAAACATGGTTGATATCCTTCCTCTTCTTAAGACGTTTTAATATTAAAGTGTATTCAAAAATCTTGATACAGTACAAAAACTTTTGATAAAGAATTCCCCCCAACATGCATGATGGATGTTGTCTAAAATATTTCCTTGTAAAATTTTGCGATAAAGTTTATTACGGTTAAACTGTAAAAATCCTCGAACTAAGAATAAAACAAACATAAATATAGCATTAGAACAGGACCAGATTTCCAAGCCTATTTATTCATGAAATATTTTTAACCATCCAATTGTTTTCAAAAAGTTTAGAAAGTAGTAGCCAAGCAAGTCCATGGTCACAGAGAATATAATTGAATCTTGTTTCATAAAAAGCAGTTTTTACAATAATATGAATATTTCCTTTGGTTTATATAAATAACTCGCATTTTGTAATTAATAGAATTTGGGAAGAATTTAATAAATACACCTGACAAATAATAATTTTTAAATTTTCTTGGGTAAATAGTTGTGGGTGAGTTTGTGCAAAGGACCTATCCAAGTGGGTCGGCGCGCGTCACGTGTTTAACCGTTGTGGATCTGTTAGGAGGTGTTGGCCAGACACCCTATATATAGCCTTTCCTTGGATGCTTTACTTTTCATAGCTCCTTGATAATGTGAGTATCACGATAGCGCTCGGAATTTCTCTATTTCTTTCAGAGTGGGTTGTTTTGTCATATATATATATATATATTATATATAATAAAAATTATATATATAATATAATATATATATATATATATTATCTATACTATATATATAAAATATATATATATAAAGTAATGTGTATGCAATGAGAACTGCAGTGCAGAAAGAAAGAGCATGCTTCTTATTCTATATAAATCTTTACAACTTGTGAGTAGCATCATCCACTGACTGTGTCCCTTCATGGCCGTAAATATGTA
Source organism: Cherax quadricarinatus (assembly GCF_026875155.1). Taxonomy (NCBI): domain Eukaryota; kingdom Metazoa; phylum Arthropoda; class Malacostraca; order Decapoda; family Parastacidae; genus Cherax; species Cherax quadricarinatus. Next base: position 57,823,515 of record NC_069414.1, read on the forward strand.
GAGTCAACTCGGCCTGACTTTACATCCACCTTTCACTTTAATTATCAAATAATTTCTTTATAATGAGAATGTGTTATTGAGTGACATTGTGTTTTGTATTTTAGTGAAGATTTCACTCACCTATACGTGTTTGCATGGGTCTAGTCATAAGCTCCTGGCTGTTTTTTCTAACTTGCAGCGGCTTGCAAGACCTCATTTCCGCTGTCTAAAGAGGCTCTCTGTCTACCTACCTTTAAGCTAAGTATGGGGAACTTTTCCCGCACGTTACTCGAGGTTTTTCAACTTCCTGACCACCCGAGGGCGGAAGAAATTCTTTCCAACATCTTTTGTAGCTCGTCTTTGTCTTTAAACGTATACAGCACCAACCGAGTACCCGGACTTACTTTAATACGCTAAGAACCATAATGGATTATTATTGCTAATTAAACGTATTTTTTATGAGAGTTATTAACAGTACCCTCTGGTAATGTTAATAACTTTCATATCACTAAAAAAAATATTTGAGGTTTTGAAACAGACGTAATCTTGTCCCTAACAATTGCGCGTATGTTTTTCTTGCCATTGTAAAAAACACGTATATGTTTCGACATTACAGACTTTGTATCTCAGTACAGTATCATATACTTGAGAAAATGCACCGCGTCGTTAATTGTGGGTTAATGATAAGTATCAACATTAACGTTAAACACATTAGGCAGTGATGTCGAATAACTAACAGTGGCAGCAAAAATAACATAAGAGCATTGTCAACGCAGTCTTACCTTTTAATACGACCTGAAAAAAATGAGAGCCAGTAAAAGAGTGCAACACATACAGTATTCTAAACCAGGGTGTTTATTTCGAAACAAATCAAAGAAGAATTACAGGTTTGTGGAGCTTTCGTACGATCCATAATGAAAAAAAAAAAATTAAAAATCACTGTTAATAACAATGCAGACAAATATCGTAAGGCTATGCGAATACAGCTTACTTATATTTTCTCACATTTTTATCTAAGTGTGTTTTCAATCATCTCTCAGTCCTCTTAAAAACATATGCACGTTTGTGTTTGTGTATGTGTGATGGAATAACTGTTATTTACACAACTCCCCACCACACATTGGTTGGTTCTCTGATTTTTAAATTTAAAAAGCTTACGGGGCTGTTCGAGGGTCTTTCACGTACGTGTGCATGTAGTGCTGCATGTAGGCTGCTGTACGTGCGCTTTAGTGCTGCATGTTGTGCTGCAGTCCCCCCTTATCCACCATCCAGGTTTCAAATTCCTAAAACAAAAATTAATTTGAATAATGAATGTACTGAGCTTAAAATTAACCTTTTTTTCATTACACTGCTGCTCTGACGCCCCAAAAGAGGCAAAAAACCTGTGCAAGGTAACCCGCGTCGTACCCCCATTACGAATTTTACTCAGGTACAAGTTTCTCGGGGTAAATATAATACTAAAGACAGATCTGATAGGTTCGGGGGGGTCTTAAAAGCCCGCCTTCTTTGTTAAATAATTTTTGTATTTATTTAACTTGCAATAACAAATTTTTAAAATACGCAAATGCGTATTCTTCGGAGATAACATTTTAGAATTTTTGTAACACGAAATATTTGCATTTTAATTTTTTTTTTTAATCAAAAGAACGCTAACACTCGAAAGGATCTACAGCACCAAGGAAATGAGAGGTTTTTCAGGCTCGATCTAAGAATGTTAGATAAAAATGTTTCTGTGATAAAGAACCCGCCCGACATCCCCATGATGGGGCATCCCATGTAAACTTAAACTGTTACACTCACTTAACATTTTTTAAAAATAACTTTGGCGTAAAATGTGTTTCTACGGAAAAAAAGCTATTCACTTGTAACACACAGGTGGTTGGGGTTTGCTCAGTATTTTTGATGCCAAAATTTACTTGGGGAAAAAATTTTAACTAAATTTCCCTTGTTGCACTAATATTTTTTTAAATACTTCGCACAGGACAGTTAAAAAAGGTTAATAAGTTTTACATGTTTCTTTCTTTTGGAAAATTTATGTTAAAAATAAATTTTGAACTGCTGATTTTAAAGCATGAAAAAGTTATAGATTTAAATATATTTACTCTGGCTGAGTTTTAAATTTCCAATTGATTTTCCACCTCGGCTTTTTTACACTAGGTGTTATTTTCTGACACTACTTATTTTATGCTTTCCGGGGCCTCGCTGCACACTTTTTCCATTGTTTTTTTGTTTTTGGGGGGGTTTTAGCGAACCGTATGTAATACGACAAATGCAAAATTTTTAACAAAAGGAGCGTTTGGATACTCTTAAGATATTTTTTTACTCACTACAGTCTTTTTAAACCAACAAAAAAAACATGAGCCACTTAGGAAAAAAACAGATGAAAAGGGGGATTGTGTGAGAAATATTTTTTCCTTTAGATATGTATTGCCCCCTGGGAAAAGTTTTTAAAAGCATTTTCGAACGTAAAAACTGTTTTTTTGGGCAACATTACGCCTAATCAAAAAAAATATCATTTTCCAGCCTAATGTCCTCAGTGAAAGGAAGCATTTTAAAATTTCACCTCAAAATCTTAAAAAAACAGATAAAAAGAGGGTTAATGAATGAGGGGTTAAAAAGAAGAAATTTGGGGGATACTCAACAACCCAGAGGGAGAAAATCTATAAGGACATAGTATGAAATCAAATACAACCCATAAAACCAAAGCCCGGGGATCTCCCCGACAGCAAGTGGAGTGAGGACGTTAATCAGGGCTTGAATGCTTTTTCGGATTGATACCAAGGGAGATTCCAAACCCAAAACCTAGTCTTTTTTCCCACTGTTTCCCCAAGCCGGGGATCAACAACAGAGACAGAACTGCATAACGAGGGAGAAACCGGGAGAATGCAGATGTCTCAAGCTAGTGCCCTACACCAAGGCATTTTTTTAAAAAATTTTCCCCCAGATGGTAAATTTTTTGGGAAATTTAATTATTCTGTCTGAAATTTAACTTTGTTAATATCTAGTTACAATTTAATGATTTTCTTTCATATTAAAATTCAATCTTTGTTCATGATTTCATCCCCAAGGGATAAAACATGTTAAAACCATTTAATATTTTAATTTACTATAAAAACCATTTAAATAAATAACGAGCAGCAATAGTCTACATCTGAATTATATACACTTACATCAGGAGAAAAAATAAAAGCAAATTGAGAAATTTGCTTTTACTTCAATGACATATTGAGATTAAAAACTGTGCAACACTTTTGGGTATCTTTTTTTTAAAAGTTTCGACTATCCGTCGGGTTTCTTCAGTCAAATACAAAGACAGCATGTGTAGTAGTGAGAGTAAGATGATGTAATCTACAAGGTTAATGGAGTAATTACACGATCTTCATTTCACTACTACACATTTCAACAGTGAAGACACCCAACTGTCGCACATGTGTCTTAATCATTAACTTGTCAGTATTTTAAACAATTTTCAGCATTTTAATAACACCTAGAGAGGGTTTCGGGGGTCAATTCTGAGTAATTTGAGAGAGATATCTTCAATATCCCTTATCCCGTAATCCCAGCCTCAGTGCACCGGGTTCAGTACTCTAGACTCAGTGCACCGGGTTCAGTACTCCAGACTCAGTGCACCGGGTTCAGTACTCCAGACTCAGTGCACCGGGTTCAGTACTTCAGACTCAGTGCACCGGGTTCAGTACTCTAGACTCAGTGCACCGGGTTCAGTACTCTAGACTCAGTGCACCGGGTTCAGTACTCTAGACTCAGTGCACCGGGTTCAGTACTCTAGACTCAGTGCAACCGGGTTCAGTACTCTAGACTCAGTGCACCGGGTTCAGTACTCCAGACTCAGTGCACCGGGTTCAGTACTCCAGACTCAGTGCACCGGGTTCAGTACTTCAGACTCAGTGCACCGGGTTCAGTACTCCAGACTCAGTGCACCGGGTTCAGTACTCCAGACTCAGTGCACCGGGTTCAGTACTCCAGACTCAGTGCACCGGGTTCAGTACTCTGGACTCATTGCACCGGGTTCAGTACTCTATACTCAGTGCACCGGGTTCAGTACTCTAGACTCAGTGCACCGGGTTCAGTACTCTAGACTCAGTGCACCGGGTTCAGTACTCTAGACTCAGTGCACCGGGTTCAGTACTCCAGACTCAGTGCACCGGGTTCAGTACTCCAGACTCAGTGCACCGGGTTCAGTACTCCAGACTCAGTGCACCGGGTTCAGTACTTCAGACTCAGTGCACCGGGTTCAGTACTCTAGACTCAGTGCACCGGGTTCAGTACTCTAGACTCAGTGCACCGGGTTCAGTACTCCAGACTCAGTGCACCGGGTTCAGTACTCCAGACTCAGTGCACCGGGTTCAGTACTCCAGACTCAGTGCACCGGGTTCAGTACTCCAGACTCAGTGCACCGGGTTCAGTACTCCAGACTCAGTGCACCGGGTTCAGTACTTCAGACTCAGTGCACCGGGTTCAGTACTCTAGACTCAGTGCACCGGGTTCAGTACTCTAGACTCAGTGCACCGGGTTCAGTACTCCAGACTCAGTGCACCGGGTTCAGTACTCTAGACTCAGTGCACCGGTTCAGTACTCTAGACTCAGTGCACCGGGTTCAGTACTCTAGACTCAGTGCACCGGGTTCAGTACTCTAGACTCAGTGCACCGGGTTCAGTACTCTAGACTCAGTGCACCGGGTTCAGTAATCCAGACTCAGTGCACCGGGTTCAGTGCACCAGACTCAGTGCACCGGGTTCAGTACTCTAGACTCAGTGCACCGGGTTCAGTGCACCAGACTCAGTGCACCGGGTTCCGTGCACCAGACTCAGTGCACCGGATTCAGTACATCAGACTCAGTGCACCGGGTTCAGTGCACCAGACTCAGTGCACCGGGTTCAGTGCACCGGGTTCAGTGCACCAGACTCAGTGCACCGGATTCAGTACATCAGACTCAGTGCACCGGGTTCAGTACTCCAGACTCAGTGCACCGGGTTCAGTACTCTAGACTCAGTGCACCGGGTTCAGTGCACCAGACTCAGTGCACCGGGTTCAGTACTCCAGACTCAGTGCACCGGATTCAGTGCACCAGACTCAGTGCACCAGGTTCAGTACTCTAGACTCAGTCCACCGGGTTCAGTGCACCAGACTCAGTGCACCGGGTTCAGTAATCCCGACCAGTGCACCGGGGTTTAGGCAAACCCGACTCAGTGCACCGGGTTCATACTCCTAGACTCAGTGCACCGGTTCAGTGCACCAGACTCAGTGCAACCGGTTCCGTGCACCAGACTCAGTGCACCGGATTCAGTACATCAGACTCATGCCCGGGTTCAGTGCACCAGACTCAGTGCACCGGGTTTTAGTTGCACCGGGGTTTATGCACCAGACTCAGTGCACCGGATTCAAAACATCAACTCAGTGCACCGGGGTTTAGTACTCCAGACTCAGTGCCCGGGTTTCAGTCTTAACTCAGGCACCCGGGGTTTGTACCAGCTCAGTGACCGGGTTCAGTACTCTGGGTCAGTTTAACCGGGGTTCGTACCTTTGACCCCCCGTGCCCCGGGGGTTTAGTACCTTTGACTCAGTGCACCGGGTTTTAATTTTCTTGACTCAGTGC
>NC_069414.1:57829607-57889607 GCF_026875155.1 Cherax quadricarinatus
GAAAAACCTCCACTACTGTATGCCTCTCTCTCTCTTTCTCTTTCTCTCTCTCCACTGCGTGTGGAGGCGTGTATCAAACAGGAGGAGGCTGATATTAATCCTTGAACATACAACTGCCACGAGTTTCCTCGCAACATGAAATAAGCCTAGTTCGCTAGGCTCATGTTGTTTGTAGGATCTGGGTTTTCGTAACAAGTAGTCAGTATCCTGGTCCAATTATCCAATGGAATTCAATAAGAATTATTAGTGCTTCAGGATTACAACTGGTAGGCTACTAACTAGAGAAATTAAAATTTATTAAGTTTATTAATAATAATGTCTAGAGGTGTAAGATCAAAGTAAATTAAATTAATCATTTGAATATAATATAGGATACAAGTTCCTACACTTCTCTCGTGTACAGTAGTATTGTGCTGAAGGCACGTATCACATTTATACATCTTAAGTACCGTCTGGTACATTAACATTTAATAAGATATTAAAAATATGTACAAGTTAGTTTGTGTGTATGTGTGTAAGTGCTCTAAGTAGTTCGCTATGTCTCATGACTCGACTAGACTTAAACCAGTGACTGATAAAGTCCTCACATTAACTAACTTCTTGACCACCTGGCAATCAGAACAGCTTGCTTGAACAATAAACGACCGCTAAGCCCAATAGCAATATAAGCAACTGCGACACAGAATCAGGATCAAGGAGATAATATAATGACACTAAGTAGGGACCATCTGCAGATCCTCCACAAAAGTCACAAAACTCCATGCTACTGAATCTAAGTTCAGCATAAGAAAATCCCCGACTGTGACAGTACACAGATACCGTACAATTAGGTCAGAAGCTACAGCTCAAGACCTGAGCTTCTCATAGTGTCTATGAGACACACAACCTCAGTACAACGTCGAAAATCAGTAAGTCTAGACAATGTTCTGTGAACAGTTCTACAGAACCAACAACAAAAAGCGACAGGAGACGATCTTCCAACAAGGGCCAATAAGGGAGAGTTAGGCACGTCTTGTCAGGAATACGTCCCAACCACCAAGAGAGTCTAGCCCAACTGACTACTTCAGGCGAGTGTGAACACCCCCCCTCGATCACATGATTGCTCCTTGGACAGTTGCTGCCAGCAACACCGAGAGCCGGCAGAATAACGAGCCACGATGGATAATTACAGTAGTTAGACACTCAAGACTTGAACTATGAGCACATAATAATAATATATGAATGTTACATCCTACCTAACAATATAACTAAGTCAAATAATAATATAAAGCAATATATTACGATTTAGCTATTATCGCAAATATAAGCATATGTAAAATTATATGAAAGGCAATATACTTTATATACATGTGACCCATTCAGGGTTGCAACAGTCCTTTTACATAAAAATATATGTGCATAGTAAATATTACACTGGATATTTGACTGTAGGTGTTTCTGATGGATATCTTTTGAAAGATGCTGAGTTATTACTGGGTAATAACATTAATTCAATTATGAGTCCAAATCCTACAATGACTAATTCCTCTCCAATGTTGGCCATAACTCTGGCAGAATCCCAAGGGATCTCTAATGAGAATGCTAACCTATCCTTGGACGACTCTGATCTCTGAATAACCAGTTTGTTTTACGAAGAAAACTGGCCAGGGCCTCATAAATTTAGTGAACAGACCCAAATCAAACTCTCCTATTCCAGTGTTGCAGGATTTCCAGATGTTCTCTGTTTCCATGCCCGAGGGACGTCCTTTCGAGAGGAGCAGCGAAAAGACACTTCTCTGAATTTTGCTTTTCTGGCAGCAATGGGTAAATCCTTCTCAGATCACACAGTCAAATATAAAATTGAAAACGACTTCTTAATCTGTACTGAGATTGGTAGGTGGAGGAATGCAAAAGACAGGTTGTAGTTCCAAAAATATTAAATATAGCTCATAACTCTTCATTAGGAGGCCACTTTGGAATTACTACAACCCTGTATAGTATACTAAAAGAATTTTATGGGCCAAAGTTAGGGCAGGATGTGAAGAATCGTATCCGCTGCTGTAGAGAATGTCAGCAAGTAGGAAAATTTGGATACCCCATTAAAACCTTTTGCAGAGTGAGTTAATCATAGACTGTGTAAGTCCACTACCTAAGTCCATATCTGGGAATCAGTACTTGTTTACTATTATGGATGAAGTAACTAGACACCCAGAAGCAATCCCCATGTATAGTAGCAATACTAAAGCAATTCTTAAATCACTAACTAAGTTTATTTCTTGCTTTGGCATTCCTAAATCGATTCATAGTGATCAAGGTACTAACTTCACTGCCAAAGCTTTTAGGGAAGCATTAACTAGGCTAGGAATAATTCACAACTTATCCACTGCCTATCATCCTCAGTCCCAAGGCGCCTTGGAAAGATTCCATCAGACATTAAAACCCACGATGAGAACTTATTGTCCTACAGTCTTGTTTTACTACAGACTGGGATGAATCACTACCTTTGTTGCTGTTTTCAATAAGAGAAACTGTGCAGGAGTCTACAGGGTATAGTTTCGTTTGAGCTGATCTTGGGCACAATGTATGAGGTCCTCTTCGGGTGCTCAAGGAAGGATGGATGGGGGAAGACGCCTGCTCAACACTCTACATCCGTTCTTCAAGATTGCAGGTGGCATGTCAGCTGGCTAAGGCTAACCTGAAGGCAGTTCAAAACACGATGAAACAGAGGTATGACAGAAATTCGAAGTATCGCTCCTTCCATCCAAAAGACAGGGTGTTGGTACAGGAACCTATACCTGATCACACCTTAAAAGCTAGTTTTAACATGACGTATGCAAACTGTAAGTAAATTATCTGATGTACATCATGTGGTATCTCCCCTTGACAAGACCTCAAAAACTAAATCGTACCACTTTAATAAAATTTAAGCATTTAATACACCAGATAAAGTCCCAATAATGACTCTGTACTCAGCCTCTGTAGATGACCCTGACTCTTTGCACTCTGTTTCTGAGATTAACGTAAAACTTCCCAATTCGGTCCTCCTCAAGGGCCCTAGCCTTGGTGAGGCTATCCAAGAGTCATGTAACAAGTTTAACTACACTCCTACAATCTTACCCTGATATCTTTTCAGATGATCCGAAAAAATGTACACTAGGATATCATGACGTAGATGTTGGAATCTCGAAACCTATTAAACTCTCCCCCTACAGAGCTTATCCTGAAAAACAGAGGCTACTTCAGCAAGAGGTAGACTTTCTGTTAGAACATGGGTTAGTGGAGGAGTCATCTAGTCCATGGGTTTCACCGTGCATCCTTGTTAAGAAAACTGATGGAGATTTTCGCATGTGTACAGACTACCGTAAGGTGAATGAGGTTACCATTCCAGATGCTTACCCTCTGCCACGTTTAGATGACATAATCGACTTCATGGATAAGGCTACCTTTGTTTCTAAATTAGACCTTCTTAAAGGTCAGGTACCTTTGGAAGATAAGCAAAGGAAATTTCAGCTTTCGTAATCCCAGGAGGTCATTATAAATATACAGTAACCCCGTTCGGAATGAAAACTCACCTGCATCATTCCAGAAACTGATCCATCAGGCTATTAAAGGACTTGAAGGCACGGCAGCTTATCTAAATGACAGTTATAGTGTCGGATACTTAGGACCAACACATTTTTTAGGCTTAAGGCTCTCTTTGAGACCTTCCAGAGTTTCCACTTAACTGTTAATTTATCCAAGTCATCCTCTGGCCAGTCTATTTTTAAACTTTTTGGGCCATGAAGTAAGTAGTGGAAAAGTGGCCCCAAAATTTACTAAAATTCTTGCCATTGAAAATTATCCAGTACCTCAGGATAGAAATCCCCCCAAACGTTTCCTATGTATGTTAGGATTTTTTGAAGATTCTGTAAAAATTTTGCAGATATGTTAGCCCCTCTAACCTCACTTACCAGTCCAAAGTCCCCTCTAATTGGACCTCAGAGTGTCAAGACTCGTTCAACAAACCAAATTACTTCTTTGTACTGCACTAACCCCTGTCTCCTGATTTCTCCAACCCTTTCACATTACAGGTTGATGCTTGTGAATCTGGGGTTAGGGGAAATACTTTGCAATCTGGGACGAGGGGTTGCACCCTGTGGCTTATTTCTCCCCCAAAGCATCAGCCAACCTCTCAGGTGGTCACAGTCTATAGGCCCACAACCCCTCTGGTCTACATTCAACAAATGAAGAACCACAACACAAGACTCATGAGATAGAGTTTCTGGCTGCAACCTTATAACATAAAAAATTTGTCACAACCCCGGTAAAGAAAATACGCTGGCGGATGCATTATCTCGCATTAAATTATTAGGTTAGGATGAGTTTAGGACTTTGGTAAAAACACTAGCTTTTCTCCCCTTTTTGTATTTAACCAATATTTTAATGATGTGTTTTTTTTTTTTACTAAAGGGATATTTTGCTACCGACTGCAGGTATTTTGGGACCTATGTTAGCCCTACTGTCTGCTGTCTCACTCAAAAATTTGAGTTTGGCTTTATGTCGAAATAAAAGCTGAGCTCTATTTTAATGAGTTGGATGGTTGAGGGAAAGGGAAAAGGCCCAGTTTTCCATGATAACCTGTGCCCCGGTGGCACTTTTTAAAACCTTTTATCGGGGGAAGCCTAACCAGCACCTTCTTGGGTTTGGGGTTTTTGGCATGCAAAAGTATGAACCTTTAAAAAGTGTTATGTCATATTTCTTCCCCAACAAGCGAACCATTCACTAGGTCTGACGATCGGGACCCAATCGTCAGATCAGTACCTAGGTTCAGCCAATCATATTGTAGATCTAGCAATTGTGAAGGTGGCGTAGTTACCACTCACCTTTTCACCCATGTCATTTCATTCTGCTGCGGGTTAAGCACGGTTGTCTTTTTTACTCTTGGCTGCTGCTCTGCCTTGACTACCGTGGCGTTTCACTAATATCTATATATTGTACATAGTGTATATAGTGTACATACTTCTGCTTATATTTGGTGGAAGGTTTAATATAATTCAAAGTTTTCTGCTGTGTTTTTATTGCTCCAAGCTCTCTTTTTACATCCAGATACAGGTCTTGATTACCTGGGTCGTAACACCGATGACACTGTGCTTTTGGGAAAGTTGCAGAGGTTGGTAAACGAGTTTGGTAGGATATGCAAAGAATAAAATTAAAAAATGAATATTGGAAAGAGGAAGGTGATGAGGAATAACAAAAAAATTAGGTGACCAAAGATTAGAAATCACATTTGAGGGAGAGAGTGTGAATGAGGTTAATGCTTCAGATATATAAGAACATAAGAACATAAGAATGAAGGAACACTGCAGCAGGCCTTACTGGCCCATGCGAGGCAGGTCCATGTTACCCCCCGCTTAGCCCAAATGACCCACCCAGTAAGATCACATCTACTTTAAGGAAGGAGCACGGCATCAACCTAGTAGCACAAGCTAGTGGGTCCAACTCACAAACCACCCACACCTATCATGTATTTATCTAACCTATTTTAGCTTCAGAGTTTGTTCCACCCTCATCCACAACTCTATTACCGATCCAGCCCTTCCTATATCCTTCCTTAATCTGAATTTATCACAACATAAAACCATTCCTCCGAGTCCTGTCATGGCTAATATTATCATCATGCCATTAACATCCCCTTTATTCTTCCTGTTTTAGATTTATACACCTCAACCATATCCCCTATAATCTATACCTTTCTGGAGAGTGTAGAGTCGGGGCCCTCAGTCTATCCTCACAGGGAAGATTTCTGATACATGGGAGCAACTTTATCATCCTTTTCTGTACGTTTTTCCAGTGCATTTATATCCATTCTGTAATACAGTGACCAGAAGTGTGCAGCATAATCTAAATAGGATGTGATGTATCAGCAAATGGATCATTGAAAGATAGGTGAATCATAGAGCTGATGAGGGGAAAAAGGTGAGTTGTGCACTTAGAAGTCTGTGGAGACAAAGTACTTTGACCACGGAAACAAAGAGAGGAATGTATGAGAGTATAATTATACCAACACTCCTGTATGGGTGTGAAAGATTGGTGGGAATGGTTTCAACGAGGAGAAGACTGGGGGCATGGGATGTCATGTCTAAGAGCAATGTGTGGTTGAATTTAATGCAGAGAATTCGTTGTTTGGAAATTAGAAGGAGTTGCAGGATTACCAAAAACATTATCAGAGGGGTGAGGATGGGTTGTTGGGAAGTAGTTGGACATGCAGAGAGAAAGGAGAAAATAGAATGACTTTGAGTGTATAAATCTCTAGTGGAGGGAAAAGGGGGGTAGGGGTCGGCTTAGGAAACGCTGGGGGGAGGGGGGAAAGGGGGTATTGTTGTGAGAGGGTTTGGACTTCCAGAAAGCATGCAAGAGGGATGTTAGATAGGAGTGAATGAGACAGATGGTTTTAGGACTTGATGTGCTGTCAAAGTGTAAGGGAAGATTTTATGAAGAGATTCAGGGAAACCGGCAGCCGGACTTGAGTCCTGGAGATGGGAAGTACAGTGCTACACTCTGAAAGGGGGGGTGTTAGTGTTGTAGTCTTATAACTGCAGTGTAAGCGGCCTCTGGCAAGTCAGTGATGGAGTGAATGATGATGAAAGTTTTTTCTTTTTCGGGCCACCCGCATGGTGGGAGACGGCCGATGTTTGATAAAATAATAAATAATTAATTGTATATATTATATTATATAATATATATAAAATATATATATATAATATTATATATATATATATATATATAAAAGATGGGGTCCACCCTGGGGCAAATTGGACTCATGGAGAAGTGGATAAAAAAAGGCTTCAAGGAAAAATATTGAATTTCTTACTGAAGATGTTTTAATATTCCACTTCCCCTACCACCCCATCTTTTTATTATTTCTTACCAATAGGCGTAAATTTTTTTAAAATAATATGGTACAGAAAAATTTAAGCGATACATGCTAATACAAGATGACACATATAGTACATGAGATGTGAGAGATACATGTCTAGTACATATTGTTACGTGTTTGTTTACTGATTATAATGCGAAAATCTCATCCAGCTCCTCAGAGCTGGGGTGCATGCCCAAAATACAGCAGGCATTACCCCTCTGAACAGTAGCAAATGAGTTGCTGGAACAGACAACTAGCTACCCTGAGATCCCTAGTTACCCTGATGATTTTGCCTAGCTCCTTAAGAACTTTGGGTGCACTGTTTCCCCATGAACTAAGTCTCTGAGCCTATGGGAAAAAAACATATAAAGATGGGCAAGTTCTCCTATTTTTTAGACTTTTGGGGGACTCCCTAAACGGCGGCTGCCCCTTTTTCTCCTTGGTTTTGGGAATAAGTATCGCCTAGTAGACCCCAGTGAGTCCCACACACCTGCTTACCGTTTTCGGGCTGAAGGGTAATCCCATCTGGACGCTTTGGCGCCATAAATCTGATGTTGGGGGGCTCCCTTATGCGGGGCATCCGGTTGTGGGCCCCCTTTTTGTAATGTTTTAACCTCCCATGTTTTGAAATCTTTCCCTCGGTTTACGGCAAAACAAACCATGGTCCCGAATCCTGTGCTTCTACCACAAATACCTGTGTTGGGGAGAATAGGGGGGGGCAAGTCGAAGGGAACCCCAATTTGAGGTGGTCTGGGGGTCGAGGGGTGTGCCAAGGCTGGATTTTGGGAACACCCAACAGAAAGTCCCTTGTACGAGGGCTCCCCCAGGAGGCGGGCTCTACCCTTCCCTGACACCCTAAATCATTGTTGAGGCTGTTTTTCTCACTTTTGGGCCATCCAGTGGGACTTTTTGTAGTTGGGGGGGGGAGCAGGTCTGGTTTCAGACCCCGTTAGTTTTACCCCCAGATCATGGCTCAGTCAATGAACTTTTGATTGGTCTCCAACTTGTCCCAAAATGTTCAGGGAAAATCGTGCTAAAAGCCCTCTGAATGCTTTAGGACAAAGACGGGTAGTGCAATCTGTGAGGATTTGCGGAAACAAATCCTCCTAGTCTGACGGGGAAGTGTAGTTGGTTCCACTCCCCGTCTTCTAGGTAAGGTTAAGTACTTTTTTTAAAACTGCCTCGGGGATACTGTCTATTCGTGCTTAAAGGGGTTATCATTGAAGGTGCACATCTAGGAAATAGTAAAACCTGGGCAGACTCAAGCATTTTGTGAGAAGGTACAAGGTATCGTTTGTGTAAAGTTGTGTATTTCGTTGTTCCATTCCCCTAACTCTTCCAATTTCTTCCGAGAATTGGTAAAGGGCATCATTTCCCCCACAGGGCCCAAGAAACGCTTTTTTTGGGGGAATGACTGTATCCGGGTAGTTTGGATCTCACTGATTTATCCTTTTTGATTGATGAGATGATTTACTTTTGATGGATAAAGATAAACCCCTTTTTCCTTCCCCGTGTAAATTTTGGGTTTTTTAAGACCCCTAAGAGGGACCCTCTTACCTCTATTTCCATCATCCGGGAAACCCAAATTTTTAGCTCCTGTCGTCTGCTGTGATTTCCCTAACTGCTATACAAAAGAGAAATGGTGAAAGAGGTTTCCTTGTGGCACCTCTGATAAGTATTTCATGCCCCCAAAAAGAGCATGATCCCCCTTTCTAAATCCAGCTAAACAAAGGGGGTTGGCGCACTACCGTCTCCGTGAGGGGGTGACCTAAAAAATTTAAAAAGAATTTTTTTTTTATTACGGTAGTCAATTTACAGGAGAAGGGGTTTCTGGCCCCTTTCTCCAGAATTTTTTTCTCCCCTTATTACATATGGCTTATGGAGGGAGGATTCTTCTCCATTTCCACATGGAGATGAAAGGAAATAAAGAATACCAAGAACTATTAAGAAAATTAAAAAACAACTCATGTGGGTGTGTATACTTAGTGTGCATACATGTGCAGTGTGACTTACGTATAACGAGAGGTAACAAGATGTACCTGTAATCTTGCGTGTTTATAAGAAAGAAAAAAATACACCAGCAATCCTACCATAGTGAAATCAATTACAGGTTTCCGTTTGACACTCATTTGGCAGGATGGTAGTACCTTCCTGGGTGGCTCCTGTCCACCAACCTACTACCACAGGAAGGTAGTACCTCCCTGGGTGGTTCCTGTCCACCAACCTACTACCACAGGATGGTAGTACCTCCCTGGGTGGTTCCTGTCCACCAACCTACTACTTTGAAAACACTGGCTATCTCCCACCGAAGAAGAGAGATCCGAAAACGAAGAAGCACTTCTATCATTCACTCTGTCACTCTCCTACCAGAGGCGCTCTTATACTACACTTCAGATACCCCTCCAAAATATAAATAACCCCGCCCCGTAATAGTGAGTGTGGCATGAATAGCGTGGGTCATTTTCTACTGAAAAAGCAGAGTGAATTTTTTTTACGTAGTTAAGCATAGTGTAACTCAATGATATTATTACACTCTTTTTTAGAATGCTAAACCTATAGGGATCATAGATTACAGTGTTTGGGAAACAGAAGGATAGTTTCAATTCCTTTTATAAAGAGCTCTTTACCTGCATGTAGATGCTGGTAAAGGGCTCTTTAGTTTAATTTAGTTTATGTCACTTGTATAATCTGGTAAGCCATTTGGTATATTAGTTTCAAAAACACGTGGTCCAACAATGTTTCATAAACTTAGTCATCATTATATTCTACTGTTTTCGGAGAATACTTCTTTTACAAGTCCAGGTAAATGAAGCCTACTAATGAAACTAACATCTAAGAATACTGAATTATAACTCTGTTGAAACTTTCTCTGATAATTAAGAAAGGCTCATTGTAGGTTAATCCAAAATCCAATTCTATACTGCCACTTTAAAGAGTCTGCCAATTTGTATTTAATGAGATGTGCTGATAAAACCAGCTGAGACGCCGGCAGCGGCGGCACCACCAGTTCTTGCCTCACACAGAATTATCATAATGACGGACTCAGCCACGAACGTTTTGTTGTTTTTCGAAGAGTTTCTGCAGAGGAAAACCTGATGGTAGGAGTGATAATACATTAAATTACAAGTATACGAAGGCTGGTGTGATCACAAAACTGAAGACTGAAGACTTCAATAACGCTAAGGAAAACTTTTTCTTGGTCTAGATTTAATCGGGAATTTTTATTATTTATGGATTAGATAGGCTTAGCTAGTATCCAGGCTTAAGTGAAATACTAATATGGCAGGATAAGGAAAACCTAAGTCCTAAGATTATGATGGGGTCCCAGGAAGAAATTTAAAAAAAAATATTAGGAAATGGTTGAATTAAAATATGCCAGTATCAAAACATTTATTTCGATTATGCAAAATACTAATGCACATATCTGCTTAGCAATGTTCACAGTCTAGTGAAACAATGCTTGATCAAGCTCCTGGTGCTGCCACTAATCCTTTACTAATAAAAAAAAAAGATAAATGTTGATGTCACAAATCAATCAAATTAATTTTATTCTTTTTTTATTATGCAAATAGCTGTTTTATTTTGATTTTAAAATTTTAATTATTTTAAAAATTCGAAGAAAAAATAAAAATAATCGGATAAAATAGGTACACAATAATGTAAAGAAAAAAACATTCAAAAATTTTGGCACTTGCTGACGTTTTGAAAAAGAAAGGGAATAATGGCATCGGGGCCCCAGCTTTAAAGTAAATACCCTTAAATTTGATAAAAAATTTAGTTTTACTTGGGTCTGGGCATGATCCTAGAAAGATTTTTCCCCACTTTTCCAAAACTAAAGCTCTGTTTCCCTTCAGTGCACTAAACCGGGTATTGCACTGACCCCTTTTAAAAAACCTCTTGAGGCAGAAGGGCTTTAACCCAACTTCACTGCGAGACCAAATAGGTTTTTAATTTAAACCCCTTGCCAAGGTCTGGGATATCGCACAATTACTGTAGAAACATGTATGTTTGCACCCAAAATGCCAAAGGGAGCTCCAGATCAACATTTATGAGGGAAAAAAAAGTAAAAATTTAAACCTAGTCTCACCATCTAAAATTTTTAATTAGCAATACAAAAAAAAAACAGCCCCTGAGACAAAAAAAACCCCCTGTATCAATGTTTCAGGGGCCTAAAGACGATGAGCTGCATCTTTTTATTAAATTTTAAAAATACAAACATTTTTTGTTATTGGTTTTTTTACGTTGTTTACAATTTAAAAAAAAAAAAGGTAAATAATATTTTATGATATTTGACGAGGTAGAAATTTAAAAAAGTCGGGATTGTTAATTTTCAAACCCTAAAATTTTTGTTTGTTTTTTTTTCTGGTTTGTTTGGAAAATTTCATTTCTTTTTAAAAAATACTCTTTGAATATGAAAGGGAAAATATTGTGATAAGGGGCCCTGCGGTGCAAGTCTTTTTGATCAGGGATAAATTGCAGCCCTCAGGGGGGGAAAAATACATAAACGGGTTACGATGGTACCTAAAACTTTTAACTAAAAAAAAACTAATAAGAATTTTCAAAGTAAGTCAGCCAAAGGCCCCCCCAGTCTGATGCCCAAAAAGTTTTGGGTGGCAGTTTTTTTTAGACTAAGCCCCGCGCGGGAAAGAATTGTCTGTTTCCTGCCGAAATTTTTAAAACCCAACCTATCCTCCCAGTGAAAAAATGGTTAAAACCCCGTTTTCCCCAAATAATATTCGTCAAGGCTGATGGTTTAAAAGGGCCCAAGAAAAGGCATCCTCATTTAAAGGGCCCACAGAAACCAATTCCATTTTTCTTAATTTCTCGAATAAAATTAAAAGATTAAAAGGAAAAATTAAAACCTTTCTTTATTAGTTTCACCAAATATTGTTTTTAAAAAGTTGTTTACTTGAGACATTCCCCGGGTTTTTTGGGCCCGGAAAAAACAGCATTAAAAATTTACACAGTTTTGTCACGGGCAATTTAAAAATTTCACGTTTAGTAAGTTAGTTAATTGGCTAATTTTGGCATTTTATTTTCAGAACTGGGGCTGTTTCCCTTCAAGGCGGGTGGCCCGAAAAAAAAAACTTTCACTACATCATTTGTCTTCCCAGAGGCGTGCTTACACTAAAATTTTTTAACATTCCCAATATTAAACCAACTTCCTTAAAAAGTCCCAGACATTTCTTAAATTCTCCGGGGGACTCAATTTAGGCAGCCGGTTTCCCTAAATTTCCCCTTTCCCATAAATGTTGCCTTGCTTACACTCCAACAGCAGTCAATTTTAAAAAAGAAGCCCCAGGGCACACAAAACCTTATTTCCCCTTCCCCTCCCCTTTCCGGGCCCGGGCCCCTACCACGCCTTTCTTCCACTACAGATTTATGCATCTCAAAAGTCTTCTTTTTGTTCCAACTTCTCTACTTTTCAGAACCATCTCAGAAAACCCCCCTACCCCTTAATTTAAATTGTTTTGATAACCCTTTGCACCTTTTCCCCTTAATCCCCAAAAACCTTCAGATTCTCTGCATTAATTCCACTACACGTAGCTCTCAGACATGACATCTCCACTGTTTTCCCAGTTTCCCCCTGTTCAACATCACCCCCCTTGTTCCCCCCCCAAATAAAAAGCGTTGGTCAAATTTATTCCCCCAAAATTTTTCCCTTTTTCCTTCATGGATAAATTTTCTTTGCCCTCCAGGGGACCCCTGGGGTGAAAATACTCCCCTTTTTTTCCCTCGTAAATTGAAAACGTCGTTTTCATGGGAATCATCTGCTGAAAAGTCCATCCCAATTTTTAAAAACATTCCCCCCTTCCATAAGTCATTTTTCCAATCTTTCGTTACCCTTTTTTTTTTACCCTCAACACCTTACTTTTTCCAATTTTCGTTTTTAATTTTCTTTTTTTTACATATCCTCCCAAACTCTCCCCCCAACCCTCTGCAACTTCTCTTCAAAATCCCCCAAAAAAGCACAGTTTGACATTCCCACTTTGGGGGAAGATTCTTTATTTTTTAACCCCCTTTTACCTTTCCAACCCCCGGGGGCATTCATTTCTTTACAACGCCATCTTTTAAATATTTTTGAAAAACCCCATGGTAAACATCACATTCCCTTGGTCAAGGTTTCTTTTACGGGAAAAATAATTTCCTCTTATTTAAAATTCTAATTAAAGCCTCGCTGCCCCGTAAAAGTTCTTCCTGCTTTCAGTAACCTACCTAAAATTTTCCTTACATTTGAAACATTTTGCCACATTGCTTCTCTGCCCAACCCTATTAAAACCCTTTTTCCCAAAATCCAAAATTTGCCCAAAAAAAACCAAATTTACTTTTATCTAATACTGTTCCCCTACACGTTTTCCCACTGTAAACACTTGGTCTCCACCCCCCCTCCCCGTCCTAAAGCCCCCTTGTTATCTACTACCCTGCTTTTCCGTCTTACTCTTAATTTTTTTAAATGAAAACTTTTCCCAAACATTTTACCGGGTATACTCTTCCTCACTCCTAAAAGGGATGTTTTCCTCCTTCCCCTTTATTCCAAAAATAAACAGCTTCCCTATCTTCTTTAACTTTTTAATAATTCCAAAAAATTTTCCCCTTATTTTCCCGGGCACCTCTAACTTTTCCATATAATAATCCCCTTTTTCTTTTTTTAAACTATCAAATCCTTTTAGTTCCCTAGGCTTCCTAAAATTATTAATCTCATTTAAAAATTTTTTTCTATTTTGTTTAAATTTTCACCCCCCTTTTCTTTTTTTGCTTTTTTTTAAACATTGCTTCATATTCTTTTCCCCTCTTTTTTTTTCTTTCCTTATACTTTTCCCTTCTTTGAATCACTTTTATTTGAAAAAAACCTCTATATGCTAAGTTTTTCTCTCAAAATTACTCTCTTTACTTCATTATTCCCCCTTTGCTCTTCTTTCGCCCGGCCCGCCATTTTCCTGAAACCACAAACTTCTGTTGAACCCTCTCCCCTTACATTTTTAAACTTCCCCTTTACATTTTTTCCCCCCCATTGGCTATACTCTCACAAGCCCTTTCTATCCTCCAATATTTTTATCTTCCCCTAACTGCCTCCTCGTTTAGTTTTTACCCCTTCACCTTTCTTACTTGCTGCTTAAATTTTGCTTTGTTTTACCTTTCTACCTTTTCCTCTCACTGTAGCTACAGCAAAAAAAAGGTGTTTCTGATATATCTGGGGCCCCCTTTTTTTAAACATATACCCCTTGCGTTACCAAGTTTTTTTATTTTACCAATACTTTGGCAAAAAAAATTACTGTCATTACGCCGATATCATATCCTGAAAAATTATTTATCCTTTTTTTTTAAAAAAAAATGAAATTCCCTTTCCCCAAACCCTTTTTATACAAAGTTCATTTCAAAACCCCCTTTTTAAACATTTACACCGGGCCCTCCCCAAGCTTGCCTACCTTTCCCCTCTCT
Organism: Cherax quadricarinatus; assembly: GCF_026875155.1. Lineage (NCBI taxonomy): Eukaryota > Metazoa > Arthropoda > Malacostraca > Decapoda > Parastacidae > Cherax > Cherax quadricarinatus. Next base: position 57,843,925 of record NC_069414.1, read on the forward strand.
AAATGTTTTTTTTTTTTCCATTTTAGCATTTGGGGCCCCCTATCAACTCTCTCATTATTTAAAATTCCTAACACTCCCCTTATCTCCAAAATCTCTCTCTCTCTCTCTCCTCTCTCTCTCTCTTTTTTCCTCTACACCCTCTTTTTCTTTAGGTGCATACACTTTTTTTTGCCCCACTTTTGTACCCGAAAATTATTTTAATCCACAAACCCTTAAATTTTATTCACTTTTTTTCCCCTCTTTATAAAAACTAAACCTTTAACCATTATTCCTACCATTTCCTCAGCTCTAACTCTCCCCGGGGAATACTCTTGTTTTTAATCCCTTTTATTTTCCCCCGACTGAAACCCCCCCCACCCCCTTCAGTGTTGTTTTGCTTAGATAGGATACCCAACTTCTTTTCTTCAAAAACATTTGTAATCATTTCTTTTTTGTTATCCGTACTACTCCAACCTTTAAAACACCCAATTTCTAAAAAGCTTTTCTTTTACTCGCTTTTGTTTTTTTAATACTAAAAGGGGTGTTAATATTAGTGCCTTCACATTATCTTTTTTTGCTAAAAATTTGGGGAAGACACAGTTTATGCTTTGACCTTCGAGAGTGAAGCAATGTAATTATATTTTTCCTCGGGAAAACTGAGACAAAAAAAAGATTTAGGTTTTTCCAAGACTTCTCCTTTCTAATGCCCTTTTAACTTACCCCTCGTGATCCAAGACCAGGTGGTGCAAAAAGGGAGAAAAAAAGAACCCCATTTCGGGGATTTATTTTGATAATTTTAATATGGAAGTTTGGGAAACCCCCCCGGGATTGATGAAAAATGTTGGGACACTGCGTACTTTCCCCAATTTTAAAAAATTTTTAATTTTTTCAGGATTTTTTAATTTCCCCCTCATACGGGTGACGTTTATCAAATTTAAAAATTTAGGTGTCGTCCGAAAGGGGGTAGATGAAGTTTTTTTTAAAAGATTTTTTTTTTCTTTGCCCTAAATTTCCCACGGTTTCGGGAAACTTGAGAATGTCTCTTTGATGGGACTTAAACTTTCAACTCGGGGTATCTTAAATAAAAGGTTTTGAGTTAGTGGGGGTTATGGATGTAAAAAATTTCCCAAATTTTCATAACTGAAAATAAAAAACTGTTTCTGTATGATAACATGACCCTTTAAACTGGAAGTTTCATTATTTTACATGCATTATCTCCCGTGAAAACAGTATCAGAAAAATTGGTTTCCGTTCTAAAATTTGGGAAAAATCTCGGTTTCCCAAAAAATTCATTTCTGATGTAACGAGTTTACCGTAATCATGCATACTTTGCTTATTATTTTCAAAAAAATATTACATACTTTGTTTAGTTATTATTTTAAAACTAATGGTAAACCCACAAGGGTTTATTTCAACCTTCTTACTCTGCCTAAGTAAACCCCAATTTTTCCCTTTTTTTGTTAATAAGGAAATTGGGGGTTTACGAAGTTTTGTATTAAAAACAGGTAATGCTTCTTTTGGGGACTAGTCCTGTGTAAAAAGGGTGTGTTAAACTTACGAAGGACGTCGGATTGATTTTGGGTCTCCGTAGATGCTAATTTTTTTAACTTAATTTGGGCTTTAAATGTGGTAATGGCTTCCCTTATAACTTGTTTAAGGGGCCCTCCCCTTTTTTAGAATTAAAATTTGAAAGGGTTTTTAAAATTGGTTGGGGCCTTTTTTTTTAAAATTTTTTAAATCAAAATTTTTGATGTCTCGTAATGTGTCCTGAAGTCCCGAATCACATTATCTTCAAAAATTTAAAAGGGAAATACCTTAAATTTTCATGTTAAATTTTAGAGAATAAAAAAAAAATATTACTGCGGTAAAAAAAAAGGAATAATTTTTAAAAGAAAAACCCACCTTTTTGTTGGGATTTTAAAAAATTTTATAAATTTATAATTGTCTTAAAACACCCTTTAGAAATATTTACAAATGCACCAAATTTTAGGGATTTTTTTTTTTTTAACTTTTTTTTCTACAGACTTGGAGGGCCCAATAAAATATAAAAAGCAGTATTAAAAAACGCAGCATTAAATCGCTGTCCTGACATTTTTGTTTTTTGATACATGATATGTCAAAAAATTTTTGAAAGTGGGGGAATTTTCTTTATCCCCTTTCAGGGATTCCCTATGAATAAAATTAGGAAACTCTGTTGCAACCTGCCCCTGTCTCGTGCTTAAATTAAGGTACAGAGGCCCAGTGCACTGAGCCTAGTGCCCTTTAGCCCAGTGCACTGGCCTTTGTGCACTGAGCCCAGTGCATGAGCCGGTGCACTTTGTCTGGTGCACTGAACCCCGGGGGACTGAGTTGGAGTATTTAACCGGTGCATGAGGTGGGGGATTATGGGGGTAAGGGATATTTAAAAATTTTCTCTCTCAAAAATTTCTCAGAGTTTAAAAAATTCAGTTATAACATGAACTGTCAAATAAATATCTAGAGGTTTATGAGCGTGCTTCTAGTGTGGGGAACTTTCCATAGAGAGCACCGCTGTCATATAAAAAATTTATGAGAAAAAAATAGGGGGCATTTCTTTTTTTTTTTCTTTGGGTGCCAAAGACTTGAAAAAGGGCCCGGTTATACCTCGAGCAAAAAGAAGTTTCAGCGAAGGGTTTAAATTATTTTCTCGGTGACACTGTGAATTTCTGTTGAAAATTAAGTTTGATATTGTCCCAATTTTTACTGGAAAAACTTGGGGGGTTAGTTTTCCCAAAATTGCACACGAAAAAATCCCCTCCCCGTGAAAGGAAAAGACTCGCCCCAACGATGTAAAAATTCCCCCCCAGTTTTAAAAACAGGTGGGACCACTAGCAAGATAAGAAGGGAAAACCCCAATAAGTGTGAGGGACCCCAAATTGTTTGACTGCCTCCCAGTATTTAAAAAAGGGGGAAAATTTCCATTTGCCCAAACTGTCTTCAAGAAGGCACTGGAAGGCACCTAAAGTCAAATTTCCCGGGCCAGCCGGGCTGTGGTTCATTTCTTCGGGTTGCGTGCTGCCCGTAGTAACAACTTGGTTTGGGAGGCCCTTTATTTCCCCCATGGACCCGGTTTTCAGACCCGGGCCCCGGGGTCGTTTTACCCCGGGGCCCCCTCCAGGTGTTATTTTAAAAAGTTTAAAAAAGGGATAAAAAACCCACAAGTTGTGGGTTAAGACACAAAGGGGGACGGTTTGGGGGTCTTCATTGTTGAAAAAGTTCCTCCTACACAGTAGGCTTTTGTTTGGGCAAATTTCAGAGGAAGAATGGTAGTAGGGGAAAATGAATTTTTTGTAATTACTCCACTAACCTTTTAGTTACCCTTTCTTACTATCACTACTACACCTGTGTTTTGTATTTTACTGAAGAAACCCACTTTTTGTAGGCGAAAAGTTTTTTAAAAAATTTTTATCCAAGTTTTGAACCAAAGTTTTCTTAATCATCAAAAAGTCATTAGAATGTAAAAAACAATATTTCTCAATTTTTCTTTATTTTTTCCCCCCGACTGTAAGTGTTTTAATTACCAGATGTTGAAATTGCATGCTCTGTTATGTAGTAATGGGGGGTTTTTATGTAATTTAAAAAATTAAATGGTTTATCATGTTTTAAAACCCCTTTAGGATGTAATCAATGCAAAGATTGAAATTTTAAAACATTGAAAAAAACATCATTAAATTGCTAAAAGGGGAAAATTTAAAAAAGTTTTAAAATTTTATGAAGAATTTTTTACTAACTGAAATTAATTAACCCTCTGTGGAGGGTTTCTTTTAAAAAAAAAGCCTTGGTTAAAAGGGGGCACTAGCTTGAGACTGGTTTTGCAGTTCTCCCGGTTTCTCCCTCGTTATGCGTTCTGTACTCTGTTGATTGTATGCCCCGGGCCCGCGGGACACGGGGGAAAAAAACTAGGTTTTGGTTTTTGGGAATTTTGCCTTTTGGTTTTTAAACCGAAAAATGCACTTAAAACGTTGGGTTAAGTCCTACCTCCCCTTGCTGTCCTGGGGATCCCCCGGGGATTGGTCTGTTATGGGTTGTATCTTGATTTCATACTTTGTCCTTCATAGAGTTCTCCCCCCTGGGGTTGTTTAGTGATCACCCAAAAAAAAATTTTTTTTTATTCTCCTAAATTCCCTTAAACCCTCTTGTTCATCTGTCTTTTAAGATTTTGAGGTGTTAAAATTTTTAAAGCTTCCCTTTTTTGAGGGAAATTAGGCTGGATAAATATGTTTTTGAAATTTGGCCGTAAGGGTTTCACCAAAAACAGTTCTTACGGGTTCGAGGAAAAAGCTTTTATAAATGTTCCCGGGCCGCAAATACATATCTATAAGGAGAAACTTTTTACTCACACAAACCACCTTTACTCTGTTTTTCTTTTCCTATAGTGGCTCATGTTATTCTTTGTTGGATTAAAGTAGCTGCTAGTGAAATAAAAAATATTTTTAAGAAATATCCAAACGTCCTTTTTGTTAAATTATGCTTTGTCGTTTTACATTTTCGTGTTCGCTAAACCCCCAAAAAAAAAGGAAAAATGGAAAAAATGTTTCAGCAGAGGCATCAAGGAAAAATAAAAATAAGAAAAATAGTCAGAAAAAAAACTCCTTAGTGGGAAAAAGCCGAGGTGGAAAATCAAAATTTGGGAAAGGGTAAAACTTTAGCCAGAGTTAAATATATTAAGGGCTATAACTTTTTTCGTGCTTTAAAATCAAACGTTTCTAATATTTTTTTTTAACATAATTTTCAAACGAAAAAAAAAACATGAAAAAAATTTTTAAAACCTTTTTTTTAAAAGTTTCCCGCTGACGAAAGGGTTTTGAAAAACAATATATAGTTTAAAAAAAGGGAAATTTTGTTAAGTTTCCCAAGTAAAAATTTTGGCATACAAAAAACTGAGCAAGCACTAAAAACCCGTGGTTACAAAATGAAAAGCATTATTTTTAGGGAGAAACACATTTTACGCCAAAGTTATTTTTTAAAATTTTGTTTTAAGTGAGCTGTGAACAGTGTTGAAGTGTTTTCATGCACGCCCCATCATGGGGGAAGTCGGTGACGGGTTCTTGATCACAGGGAAAAATTATTACTAAACTTTTTTAGTCGATTGGGGCCCCCCCCCCCCCAACACCCACAAACCCCCCCAAACACCCCCCCCAAAAAAATTTTTCCCCCCCCCCCCTTTCCAAAAAACCTTTGTTTATCCCCCGAAGGGTTTCGTTCTTTCTATTTAAAAATTAAAACCTTTTTCGGGTTTAAAAAAATTCAAAAGTTATTTCAAAAAAATACGAATTTCGATTTAAAATTAGCTTTTGGAAGTTAAATTTAAAAAAAAAAACGTATATTTTAAAAAAGAATGAGCGGGGGGCATTCAATTTTTCCTCCCTTTTAACAATATCAAAAAATCTTTTAAATAGTATATTTATTAAAAAATTTTTTTTTTAGGAATTTAACCTGGGGGGGTTCAGGTGGTTACCTTGCACAGGGTTCGAGCCTCTGGGGGGGGTCAAGGGAGCAGTTTAAAAGCAAAAAAGGTTAATTTTTCCCCCTTTGAAAACATTAATTAAAAAATTTTTAAAAGGGAAAAAACCCGGTGGTGGGTTAAAGGGGAAATCAGCCCATCACACTACAACAACCTACTGCAAGTTTTAAAGAGGGACTGGAGGTGAAAGGGGAAAAACATTGTAAAAATTTTTAAAAAAATTAAATAGGAGCATACCAAAAAATTTTTTGGATTGTTAAAAAACCCGGTTTTTTTTTTTTCCAAAAACACAACCCCCAAACCAAATTTTTTTGTTTTGTTTTAAAGAGGTTTCTGAGGTTTATTTTTTAAAACCTCTTTTTTTGGATTTAAAAGGGGAGGGGAAAAAAAATTTTAAGTTTTTCGCTGCCTTAAGTTTTTTTTCCCGCAATTTTTTAATTTCGTTTTAAATTTTTAAAATTTTTTTTTCAAAAATTTTGAAAAGTAGAAAAAACCCCAAAACCCGTAATGCAAAAATTTATTTTTTCGAAAAAACCCCTTTTTTAGAAATTTCGTTGTTTCCAAAATCTTTTTCTCTATTTTTAAAATTTTTTAAATTTAAAAGGCGTTAAAACTTCTTAAGGAAATTTCCTTTGCTTTTGGCACGTTTAAGTTAATTTGGGGGGAATCCTGCAAGTTTAAAAAAAGCGGGACTGTTGGGAAAAATTTTTTCCCCCAACCCCATTAACGACGCGAGGGCCGGATGCATTTTCAAGATATATTTGATACTGTATGAAATCCAGTCTGTAATGTCGAAACATATACTGTGCAATGGCAAGAAAACAACGCGAAATTGTTAGGCAAGATTACGTCTGTTTCAAAACCTCAAAATAATTCTAAGTTGATCTTGAAGGTTAGTACATTACCAGAGGTACTGTTATAACTCTCATATAAATAACGTTAATTAGCCATAATAGCCATTATGGTTCTTAGCGTATTAAGTAAAGTCGGGGTATCGGTGGTGCTGCTAATACGTTAAAGACAAAGCGAGCTACAAAGATGTTGGAAGAATTTCTCAGCTCAGGGGTGGTCAGGAAGCTTGAATAACCTCGGAGTAAGTGCGGGGGAAAAGTTCCATCTTAGCTTAAAGGTAGGTAGACAGAGAGCCTCTTAGTCCAGCAGGAAATGAGTCTTGCAAGCCGCAAGTTAGAAAACAGCCCCAAGGAGCTATGATCAAGAACCCATGCAACCACGTATAGGTGAGAAAATCTTCACTAAAATACAAAACACAATGTCACTACAATACACACATTCTCATTATAAAGAAATTATTTTGTTAATTAAAGTGAAGAGGTTGTAAAGTCAGGCCGAGGTTGACTCCCCCCCCCCCCCCCCCCCCCCCCCCCCCCCCCCCCCCCCCCTACATATTTCAGGCCATGATAGGACAGTCAGTGGATGTGCTACTCACACAGTTGTAAAAGATTTAATTATAGAAATAAGAGCTGATCTTTTTCTTCTGCCACTGCAGTTCTCATTGCTACACATTACCTAATATTATATTTATATATATATATATATATATATATATATATATTTATTTATTTATATATTATATATATATTATATATATATAATATATATATATAAATTTGCAAACAACCACTCTGAATGAATAGAGAATTCCGAAGCGCTTACGTGACTACTCACATTATCAATGAGCTATGAAAGTAAAGCTTCCAAGGAAGCTATATAAGGGGTCTGGCCAACACTCACTATCAGATCCCACAACGGTTAAACACGTGACGCGCGCCGACCCAACTCTGGATCGGTCCTTTGCCACAACTCACCCAAACTATTCTCCCCCCCGCCACATTTAAAAATTATTATTTGTCCAGTGTATTATTTAAATTCTTCCAAATTCTTTAATTTATAAATGGATTTATTTTAGATAAACCAAAGAAATATCATTTTATTGTCAAAAATGCTTTGTTTGAAAACAAGATTCAATTATATTCTGTCGACCATGGACTTGCTTGATATACTTTCTCTACTTTTTGAAATCAAATGGATGTTAAAAGTATCTTACATGAATAAATAGAGCTTTGGAATCTTGTCCAGTTCTAATGCTATATTTTAAGGTTGTTTTAATTTTAGTTCGAGATTTTTCACCAGTTTGACCGTAATAAACTTTATCGCAAAATTTTACAAGGAATCCTTATAGACACATCCTTCAGGCATTTTGGGGGGAAATTCTTTATCAAAAAGTTTTTTTACTGTATCAAGAATTTTTGAATAACAAACTTTTAATATTCCCCGATAAACTCCGCGGGAAGGGATATCAACCCAAGTTTTCATGGTAGGGGGAGAACCAACATATTCTTTTGTTGAATAGGCTGGTTGTACTTTTTGGATTGTAAATAAGTATTTCTAGCAACTTAAAAAGTTTTATCAATTACATTTCTTGGTATTTTAAAATCATTACTATTTCATAATTTTGGATATTTCCTCATCTATGTACTCAGGACTACAAATCGTAAAGCTCTTTCAAAAAACATGGATGAGAAAACAGACAGTTTGACTCTATCTTGAGCGGAGGAATAATAGTGGACATGGACAGTTATTTGGGTAGGTTTTCTGTAATATTTTAAATTTGAATTCATTATTACCCTAATAATTAAAAACTTCTAGAAAAGGCAATGAGTTATTTTCTTCAACCAACAGTAAAGATTATAGAATGGGACTAAGCTATTTAATTTCCAAGGGAAATGGTGTATATCTACATTTTGGGCACAGACAAAAAATATCATCACATATCTGAACCAATTTAGCTTCTATTAGGGAGGATTGTGTTAAGCAACCTTGTTTCAAAATTTCCCATGACATAGGTTACTAGAACAGGTGAAGAGGATTTTTCCCATTGCCATAACCAATGGGAAATTCCATACATGGAATTTTTTGAAACAAAGGTTGCTTAACAAATCCTCCCTATTAGAGGCTAAGGTTCAGAGATGTGATGGATATTTTGTGTTCTTATGCCCAAATGGTGATATACCCATTTCCTTGAAAATTAAAAAGCTTTAGGCCCATTCTATAAACTTTACTGTTGTGTTTGAAGAAAATAATATCATTGCCTTTTCTAGATGTTTTTAATTATTAAGGGGTAATAATGATTCAAAATTTAAAATTTACAGAAAAACCTACAAATAAACGTTTCCTATGTCCTCTATTTATTCCTGCATCAAGATTGAGTCAAACGGTCTGTTTTCCCATCAATGTTTTTTGAGAGATTTACGACATTAGTAGTAATGAGTTCATAGATGAGGAAATATCCAAATTTTATGAAATAGGTAATTGTTTTTGTAAAATACCCAAGAAAGAAAGTAATTGATAATTCTTTTAAAGTTGCTTGAAATACTTTGTACAATCCAAAAAGGGACACAACCAGCCTTTATTCAAACTAAAAATATGTTGGTTCTCCTTTACCATGAAAACTTGGTTGATATGCCTTCTCTTCTTAAGACGTTTAATATTAAAGTTGTATTCATAAATCTTGTTACAGTAAAAAAACTTTTGATAATGGAATTCCCCCCAAAATGTGATGGATGTTGTCTATAAGAATTCCTTGTAAAATTTGCGATAAAGCTATATCACGGTCAAACTGGTAAAAATTCTCGAACTAAGATTAAAACAACATAAAATATAGCATTAGAACTGGACTAGATTCAATGCTCTATTTATTCATGATAAGAGATTTAACCATCCTAATTGATTTTCATAAAAGTTGAGAAAGTAGTATAGCAAGACATGGTCGCTGGAATAAATTGAATTCTTGGTTTCATAAAAAGCAGTTTTGACAATAATATGGAATTTTTCCTTTTTTGGTTTACATAAATTAGATCCATTTGTAATTAATAGTATTTGGGAAGGAATTTAATAATACTACTGGACAAATCCAACCAATTTACTTTTTCTTGGGTGTATGTTTGTGGGGTTGAGTTGTTCAAAGGACCTATCCATAGTTGGGGGTCGGCGCGCGTAAGGTGTTTACGTTGTGGGATCTGATAGCTTGTGTTGTTGGCCAGTACCCATTATATAGCTTCCGTGGATGCATTACTTCATAGTTCCTTGATAATGAGAGTTAGTCACGGAAAAGCGTTGGATTTTCTCTATTCTTGCTGAGTGGTTGTTTTGCATATTTGAAAAAACACCTGTTTACTGTGATCTTATTGATATATATATATATATATATATTATATTATATATTAATTATATATATATATATATTTTTATATATTTATTATTATTATATATATATATTTCATATATTATTATATAACTATATATATATCTGTGTTTACGAATTGGTATACTAATACCGACATGATGAGATTAAGGACACGTGTTGCACATCTGGGTATCTTTTTTGTACGACGTTTTCGCATCCAGGTGGCTTTTTCATACAAATTCTAGGACCATAACTTGAAGACAGTAGGGAACTATGTACAGAAGATGAGGTAATCAGTCCCTCAACCTAGGAGTAGGTGCGAAGAGCACCGTAGTCGTGGAGATTCTGATGATAATCTGAAGAGAATCGCCCGGGACTATGGTGCTCTCGCACTACTCCTAAGTTGAGGGACTGATTACCTCATCTTCTGTAAATAGTTCTTCTGGCTCTTCAGTATGTCCTAGAATTTGTAAGTGTTAAAGCCACTGGATGGCGAAAACGTCTTCTACAATAAAGATACCCAGATGTTGCCACATGTGTCTTATCTCATTTGTCGGTATTATATACCATTCGTACCATATATATTATATATATATTCATATATATATAATATATATATATTATATATATATCTATATATTTATATATATATATATATATATATATTATTATATCATAATTTATATATATTTATGATATATGCAATAAGATCACAGTAAACAGGTGGATTTCAGAATATGCAAAACAACCACTCTGAAAGAATAGAGAATTCCAAGCGCTTTCGTGACTACTTCACATTATCAAGGAACTATGAAAGTTAATGCATCCAGGAAGCTATATAAGGGGTCTGGCCAAACACCTCACTATCAGATCCCACAAAACGCGTTAAAACCTGACGCGCGCCGACCCACTTGGGATAGGTCCTTTGTACAACTCACCCACAAACTATTACCCAAGAAAATTTAAAAATTATTATTTGTCCAGTGTATTTTAATTTCTTCCCAAATTTATTTATTTACAAAATGGAATCTAATTTATGTAAACCAAAGGAAATATCATATTATTGTCAGAAACTGTTTTTATGAAACAAGATTCAATTATATCCTGTCGACCATGGACTTGCTTGATACTACTTTCTCAACTTTTTGGAAAAATCATTTGGATCTGGGATGGTTTAAATCTCTTACATGAATTAAATTAATAGAGCATTGGAATCTTGTCCAGTTCTAATGCTTTATTTATGTTGTTTTAATCTTAGTTCGAGATTTTTACCAGTTTGACCGTTTGATACGATTTATCGCAAAATTTTACAGGAATCTTATAGGCACATCCATCAGCATTTTGGGGGGAATTCTTTTATCAACGTTTTTTTTACTGTATCAAGATTTTTGAATACAACTTTAATATTAAAAGTCTAAGAAGAGAAGGCATATCAACCAAGTTTTTCATGGTAAGGGAGAACCACATTTTTTAGTGATAAGGTGGTTGTCCTTTTGGATTGTAAAAGTATTTCTAGCAACTTTAAAAGATTTATTCAATTACATTTCTTGGGTATTTTAAATCATTACCTATTTCATAAAATTTGGATATTTCCTCATCTATGAACTCATTACTACTAATTCGTAAATCTCTCAAAAACATTGATGGGAAAACAGACAGTTTGACTCTATCTTGATGCGAGGAATAATAGTGGACATAGGAACAGTTATTTGTAGGTTTTCTGTAAATTTTAAATTTGAATTCATTATTACCCTTAATAATTAAAACATCTAGAAAAGGCAATGAGTTATTTTCTTCAAACTCAACAGTAAAGTTTATAGAATGGGCTAAGCTATTTAATTTTCCAAGGAAATGGTGTATATCTACATTTTGGGGCATAAGACACAAAATATCATCAACATATCTGAACCATTTAGCTCTATTAGGGAGGATTGTGTTAAGCAACCTTGTTTCAAAAAATTCCATGTATGGAATTTCCCATTGGTATGGCAATGGGAAATCCTCTTTCACCTGTTCTTAGTAACCTATGCATGGAATTTTTTGAAACAAGGTTGCTTAACACAATCCTCCCTAATAGAGCTAAATGGTTCAGATATGTTGATGATATTTTTTGTCTTGTGCCCAAAAATGTAGATATACACCATTTCCTTGGAAAATTAAATAGCTTAGCCCATTCTATAATCTTTACTGTTGAGTTTGAAGAAAATAACTCATTGCCTTTTCTAGATGTTTTAATTATTAAGGGTAATAATGAATTCAAATTTAAAATTTACAGAAAACCTACAAATAACTGTTCCTATGTCCACTATTATTCCTCGCATCAAGATAGAGTCAAACTGTCTGTTTTCTCATCAATGTTTTTGAGAGTTTTTACGAATTTGTAGTCCTGAGTTCATAGATGAGGAAATATCCAAAAATTTATGAAATAGGTAATGATTTAAAATACCCAAGAAATGTAATTGATAAATCTTTTAAAGTTGCTAGAAATACTTTTTACAATCCAAAAAGGGACAACCAGCCTTATTCAACTAAAAATATGTTGGTTCTCCCTTACCATGAAAACTTGGTTGATATGCCTTCTCTTCTTAAGACTTTTAATATTAAAGTTGTATTCAAAAATCTTGATACAGTAAAAAAAACTTTTGATAAAGAATTCCCCCAAAATGCTGATGGATGTGTCTATAAGATTCCTTGTAAAATTTGCGATAAAGTTTATTACGGTCAAATGGTAAAAATCTCGAACTAAGATTAAAACAACATAAATATAGCATTAGAACTGGACAAGATTCCAATGCTCTATTTATTCATGTAAGATATTTTAACCATCCAATTGATTTTCAAAAAGTTGAGAAAGTAGTATCAAGCAAGTCCATGGTCGACAGGAATATAATTGAATCTTGTTTCATAAAAAGCAGTTTTGACAATAATATGAATATTTCCTTTGGTTTATATAAATTAAATCCATTTATAATTAATAGAATTTGGGAAGAATTTAATAATACACTGGACAAATAATAATTTTTAAATTTCTTGGGTAGAATAGTTTGTGGGTGAGTTGTGCAAAGGACCTATCCAAGTTGGGTCGGCGCGCGTCACGTGTTTAACCGTTGTGGGATCTGATAGTGAGGTGTTGGCCAGACCCCTTATATAGCTTCCTTGGATGCTTTACTTTCATAGCTCCTTGATAATGTGAGTAGTCACGAAAGCGCTTGGAATTTCTCTATTCTTTCAGAGTGGTTGTTTTGCATATATATATATTATTATATATATATATATATATATATATATTATATATATATATATATATATATATATATATATATATATATTATATATATATATAATGTAATGTGTATGCAATGAGAACTGCAGTGCAGAAGAAAAGAGCATGCTTCTTATTCTATAATTAAATCTTTACAACTTGTGAGTAGCAACATCCACTGACTGTGTCCTTCATGGCCTGAAATATGTAGAGTCAACTCGGCCTGACTTTACAACCTCTTCACTTTAATTAACAAATAATTTCTTTATAATGAGAATGTGTGTATTGTAGTGACATTGTGTTTGTATTTTAGTGAAGATTTTCTCACCTATACGTGGTTGCATGGGTCTAGTCATAGCTCCTGGGCTGTTTTTCTAACTTGCGGCTTGCAAGACTCATTTCCTGCTGGTCTAAGAGGCTCTCTGTCTACCTACCTTTAAGCTAAGTATGGAACTTTTCCCCGCACTTACTCGAGGTTATTCAACTTCCTGACCACCCTGAGGCTGAAGAAATTCTTCCAACATCTTTGTAGCTCGTCTTTGTCTTTAACGTATAGCAGCACCACCGAGTACCCGACTTACTTAATACGCTAAGAACCATAATGGCTTATTATGGCTAATTAACGTTATTTTTATGAGAGTTATTAACAGTACCTCTGGTAATGTTAATAACTTTCAAGATCACTGAGAATTATTTGAGGTTTTGAAACAGACGTAATCTTGCCTAACAATTGCGCGTTGTTTTCTTGCCATTGCACGTATATGTTTCGACATTACAGACTTGGATTTCATACAGTATCATATATCTTGAGAAAATGCACCGCGTCGTTAATGTGGGTTAAGGAGAATTACAACAGTAACGTTAAACATTGCAGTGATGTCGAATAACTTAACAGTGTCAGCAAGAAATAACTTAAGAGCAGTTGTCAACGCGTCTTACCTTTTAATACGACTGAAAAAATGAGAGCCAGTAAAGAGTGGCAACACATACAGTATTCTAAACAGGGGTTTATTTCGAAACAAATCAAAGTAGAATTACAGGTTTGTGGAGCTTCGTACGTTCATAATGAAAAAAAAAATAAAAAATCACTGTATAACAATGCAGAAAAATATCGTAAGGCTATGCGATACAGCATACTTATATTTTTTCTCACTTTTATCTAATGTGTTTTCAATCATCTCTCAGTACCTCTTAAAACATATGCACGTTTGTGTTTGTGTATGTGTGATGGAATAACTGTTATTTACACACTCCCCACCACACAGTTGGTTGGTTGCTCTGATTATTAGATTTAAAGCTTACATGCTGTTCGAGGGTCATTCACGTACGTGCTGCATGTACGTGCTGCATGTACGTGCTGCATGTACGTGCTGCTTGTACGTGCTGCATGTTCGTGCTGCATGTCACCTGTATACCACCAGTCCAGGATTCATTAATTCCTAATACAAAAATTAATTTGAATAATGAATGTACGTGAGCTTAAATTATATCCTCTTTGCATATACACTGCTGCTCTGACAGCTCCAGAGAGGCATAAGAACCTGTGCAAGGTAACCACGCGTCGTACCCGCTCAGGTACGAATGTTACTCAGGTACGAATGTTTCTCAGGTACGAATACTACATACTCAAGACAGATCTGATATGTGTTCAGAGGGTCTTGAATGCCTCGCTCATTCTTTGTTAAATATACGTTTTGTATGTTTATTTAACTTGCAATAAGCTAATTTTAAATACGCAAATACGTATTCTTCGGAGATGAACATTTAGAATTTTTGTAACACGAGAATAGTTGCATTTAATTTATATTTTAATCAGAAAGAATCGCTACACTCGCAAGGATCATACAGCACCAAGGAAATGAGAGGTTTTCAGGCTCGATCTAAGAATGTTGAGATAAGTAATGTTTCTGTGATCAAGAACCCGTCACCGACATCCCCCATGATGGGGCGATGCATGTAAACACTTCAACACTGTTCACAGCTCACTTAACATAATTTAAAATAACTTTGGCGTAAAATGTGTTTCTACCTGGAAAATAATGCTATTCATCTTGTAACACACAGGTTGTTAGTGCTTGCTCAGTATTTTGTATGCCATAATTTACTTGGGGAAACTTAACTAAATTTCCCTTGTTGCACATATATATTGTTTTTCAGATACTTCGTCAGCAGGTACTGTTAAAAAAGGTTAATAAGTTTTACATGTTTCTTTTCGTTTGAAAATTTATGTTAACAATAAATATTAGAAACTGCTGATTTTAAAGCACTGCAAAAGTTATAGACTTAATATATTTACTCTGGCTGCAGTGTTATCTTCCAATTGATTTTCCACCTCGGCTTCTTACACTAAGGTAGTTATTTTCTGACTATCTTACTTATTTTTATGCTTTCCTTGATGCCTCTGCTGCACACTTTTTCCATTGTTCTTTTGTTTTTGGGTTTAGCGAACACGATATGTAATACGACAAATGCATAATTTAACACAAGGAGCGTTTGGATACTCTTAAGATACTTTTTACTCACTAGCAGCTACTTTAATCCAACAAAGAATAACATGAGCCACTATAGGAAAAGAAAAACAGATGTAAAGGTGGATTGTGTGAGTACAATAGTTTCTCCTTATAGATATGTATTTGCGGCCCAGGAACAGTTTATAAAAGCATTCTCGAAGCGTAAGAACTGTCTTTGGTGCAACATTACTGCCTAATCAAAAACTATCAGTTATCCAGCCTAATGTGCCTCAATGAAAGGAAGCATTATAATTACACCTCAAAATCTTAAAAGACAGATGAACAAGAGGGTTAATGAATGAGGGATGAATAAAAGAAGAAATTTGGGTGATCACTCAACAACCCCAGGAGGGAGAACTCTATGAAGGACATAGTAGTGAAATCAAGATACAACCCATAACAGACCAATGCCCGGGGATCTCCCAGGACAGCAAGTGGAGGTGAGGACGTTAATCACGTCTTGAAGTGCATTTTTCGGATTGATACCAAGGCAGATTCCAAACCAAAGCCTAGTCTTTTCCCACTGTGTCCGCAGGCCGGGCATACAATCAACAGAGTACAGAACTGCATAACGAGGGAGAAACCGGGAGAACTGCAGACAGTCTCAAGCTAGTGCACCTTACACCAAGGCATTTTTTTAAAGAAATCTCCACAGATGGTAATTATTTGCAGTTAGTAATTATTCTGTCATGAAATTTAACTTTGTTAATATCCAGTTAGCAATTTAATGATGTTCTTTCAATGTATTAAAATTTCAATCTTTGTTCAGTGATTACATCCTCAAGGGATTAAAACATGATAAACCATTTAATATTTAATTTACTATGAAAAACCATTACTACATAACAGAGCATGCAATAGTCATACATCTGGTAATTATATACACTTACAGTCTGGGGAATAATAAGAGCAAATTGAGAAATATTGCTTTTACATTCTAATGACATATTGATGATTAAGACACATGTGCAACACTTGGGTATCTTAATTTTTCAAACGTTTCGCCTATACAGTCGGTTTCTTCAGTCAAATACAAAGACAGCAGGTGTAGTAGTGATAGTAAGATGATGTAATCTACAAGGTTAGTGGAGTAATTACACGAAATTCATTTCACTACTACACATTCTTCCTCTGTATTTGACTGACGAAGCCTACTGTGTAGGAGGAACGTTTCAACAATGAAGACACCCAACCGTCGCACTTGTGTCTTAATCATCAACTTGTCGGTATTTTATACCATTTTCAACATTTTAATAACACCTGGAGAGGGTCTCCGGGGTCAACGAGCCCGGGGTCCGGTCTGTAACCAGGTCTCATGGTGGATCAGGGCCTGACCAACCAAGTTGTTACTACTGGCAGCACGCAACCCGAAGTATGAACCACAGCCCGGCTGGTCAGGTATTGACTTTAGGTGCCTGTCCAGTGCCTTCTTGAAGACAGTTAGGGGTCTATTGGTAATTCCCCTAATGTATACTGGGAGGCAGTCGAACAGTCTTGGGTCCCTCACACTTATTGTGTTTTCTCTTATCTTGCTAGTGGTACCCCTGCTTTTAACTAGGGGGAATGTTACATCGTTCGGCGAGTCTTTTCCTTTCACAGGGAGTGATTTTCGTGTGCAAGTTTGGAACTAATCCCCCTAAGATTTTCCAAGTAAATATGATCATATATCAGAACTTAATCTCAACAGAAGATTCACAGTGTCACGCTGAGAGAAGTAATTTTAACTTCGCTGTACTTCTGTTGCTCGAGGTATGAACACTGTGCCTTTCAAGTCTTTGGCAGCCAAGAAAAAAAACAGAAATGCCTCTATTTTTTCTCATAAATTGTTTATATGACAGCGGTGCTCTCTATGGAAAGTTCACACACTAGAAGCACGCTCATCACCTCTAGATAGTATTTGACAGTTCATGTTATAACTGAATATGTTTTGATCTCTGAGTAATTTGAGAGAGATATCTTCAATATCCCTTATCCCATAATCCCAGCCTCAGTGCACCGGGTTCAGTACTCCAGACTCAGTGCACCGGGTTCAGTGCACCAGACTAAGTGCACCAGGCTCAGTGCACTAGGCTCAGTGCACTAGGCTCAGTGCACTAGGCTCAGTGCACTAGGCTCAGTGCACTAGGCCTCTGTACCTTAATTTAAGCACGAGACAGTGCAGGTTGCAACAGAGTTTCTAATTATATGATCATAGGGAATCCCTGTAATGGGATAAAGAAAAGTTCACCACTGCATAAACTTTGACATATCAGTGTATCAATAAACAAAAATGTCAGGACAGCGACTTATGCTGCGCTTTTTAATACTGCATTTATATTTTATTCGTCTCCAAGTCTGTAGAGAAAAAAGTTAAAAAAAAAAAAATCTTCCTGAAATGGTGCTATTTTGTAAATATTTCTTAAAGTGATTAAGACAATTATAAATTTATCAAATTTTAAAATGCCACAAAAAGTGTCGGTTTTCATCATTATTCCTTTTTTTTTACCGCAGTAATATTTTGTTTATATTCTCTAAAATTTAACATGAGAAATATGTATTTACCTTTAATTTGAAGATAATGTGATTCTGACTTCATGACACAGTTACGAGACATCAACAGTTGAGTTAAAAATTTAAAAAAAGGCACCAACTCAATCTAATAAACATTCTGAAGTTTATTCTAATAAGAGGATGCCTTCACAAGTTATACATGGAAGCCATTACCACAGTGTAGTCAATTAAGTTAGAAAATTAGCATCTACGGAGACCCAAAATCAATCCGACGTCCTTCGTAAGTTACACAGCCTTTACGACAGGACTAGTCATCAGAGAAGCATTATCCTGTTATTATACAGAAACTTCGTAAATCCCAATTTCCTTATTAACAAAATAAGGAAATTGGGGTTTACTTAGGCAGAGTAAGAAGTGTTGTATGACCCTTGTGGGTTTACCACTTAGTTTTGATAATAACTAAACAAAGTATGTAATAGTTTTGTAATAACTAAGCAAAGTATGCATGAGTTACGGTAAACTCGTTACATCAGTAATGAATAATTGAAACCGAGATTTTCCAATTCTAGAACGGAAACCATTTATCTGATACTGTTAGCACGTGAGATAATGCATGTAAAATAATGAAACTTCCAGTCATGCTCATGTTATCATACAGAAACAGTTCTTATTTTCAGTATATGAAATTGGCAAATTTTCACATCCATAACCCCCACATAACTCAAACCTTCTATGTAAGATACACCGAGGTTGAAAGTTTGAAGTCGATCAGAAGAGACATTCTCAAGTTATCGCACTGAAACCGTGGAACTTTAGGGCAAAGAAGAAAAAAAATCTTAAAAATACTTCATCTACCTCCTTTCGGACGACACCTAATTATTAAATTTGATAAAGCGTCGACTGTATAGAGGAGGAAATTAAATGATCATGGAACAAATTATGTATTGTTTAATAATGTGGTAATGTACTGCAGTGTCTCAACATTCATTCATCAATCCAGGTTACAAGACTTACCATATTAAAATTATCACTATATAATATCCTGATTATGGGGTTCTTTTGCTCTGTTAGCACCACCTGTCTTGGAGTCACGAGGGCTAAGTATGGACATTATGATGGAGATGTCTTGGAAGACATAAATCTTTTTCTTGTCTCAGTTATCTGAGGAAGATATAATTACATTGCTTCACTCTCGAAGGTTCAGAAGCATAAACTGTGTCTTCTATTTCTAGTCAAATAAGATAATGTGAAGGCACTAGTATTAACACCTTCAGTATAAAATACTAAAAGCGAGTAAAAGAAAAGCTTTATAGAAATTGGATGTTTCAATGTGTGTGGATGTAGTACGGATAACAAGAAAGAAATGATTACAAATGTTATGAATGAAAAGAAGTTGGATATCCTAGCTCTAAGCAAAACAACACTGAAGGGGGTGGGGGAGGTTCAGTCGGGAGAAATAAATGGGATTAAATCAAGAGTATCTGAGAGAGTTAGAGCTGAGGAAGTGGTAGGAATAATGTTGAAGGATCAGTTATATAAAGAGGGAATATAAGTGAATAAATTCAAGGATTATGTGGATTAAAATAAGTGTCGGATACGAAAAGTGGGTCATAATAAATGTGTATGCACCTAAAGAAGAGAGGAGTGTAGAGGAGAGAGAGAGAGAGAGAGAGAGAGAGAGAGAGAGAGATTTTGGGAGATAAGCGAGTGTGTAGGAACTTTTGAACTAAGTGAGAGAGTGTGATAGGGGACCTAAATGCTAAAGTGGAAGAAACATTTAGAGAGGGAATGGTAGGCAAGCTTGGGGAGCCAGGTGTAAATGATAAAAGGGAGGTATTGACTGAACTTTGTATAAAAAGGAGTTTGGTTATAGGTAATACATTTTTTAAGAAAAAGAGGATAAATAAGTATTCAGGATATGATATCGGGCGTAATGACAGTAATTTGTTTGCCTACGTATTGGTAGATAAAAGACTGTTGGGTAGACGTCAAGGTGTATATGTTAATAAAGGGGCCACAGATATATCAGATCACTTTTTAGCTGTAGCTACAGTGAGAGTAAAAGGTAGACGGTATACAAGCAAAATTGAAGCAGCAAGTAAGAGAGAGGTGAAGGTGTAAAAACTAAACGAGGAGGCAGTTAGGGTAAGATATAAATATTGGAGGATAGATGGGCTTGTGAGAGTATAGCCAATGGGGTAGAACATGTATGGGGTAAGTTTAAGAATGTAGTGGTAGAGTGTTCAACAGAAGTTTGTGGTTACAGGAAAGTGGGCGCCGGACGAAAGAAGAGCAATAGGTGGAATAATGATGTAAAGAGAGTAGTTAGAGAGAAAAACTTAGCATATGAGAGGTTTTTACAAAGTAAAAGTGATGCAATGAGGGAAGAGTATATGGAGAGAAAAACAGAGGGTAAAAGAATAATGAAGCAATGTAAAAAGAGAGCAAATAAGAGAGTGGGTGAAATGTTATCAACATAGAAAAAGATTTGTAGTGAGATTAATAAGTTGAGGAAGCCTAGGGAACTAATGGATTTGATAGTTAAAAATAGAAAAGGAGAGTTATTATATGGAGAGTTAGAGGTGTCAGGAAGATAGAGGGAATATTTTGAGGAATTATTAAATGTTAATGAAGATAGGGAAGCTGTGATTTAGTGAATAGGGCAAGGAGGAATAACATCTTGTAGGAGTGAGGAAGAGTATACCTGGTAAAATGTATGGAAGAGTTATCATTGAAAGAATTAAGAGTAAGACGGAGAGCAGGATAGTAGATGAACAAGGAGGCTTTAGGACGGGTAGGGGGTGTGGAGACCAAGTGTTTACAGTGAAACGTGTAGGTGAACAGTATTTAGATAAGAGTAAAGTGGTTTTTGTGACATTTATGGATTTGGAAATGGCTTTTAATAGGGTGGACAGAGAAGCAATGTGGCAGATGTTACAAATGTAAGGAATTTGAGGTAGGTTACTGAAAGCAGTGAAGAACTTTTACGAGGACAGCGAGGCTCAAGTTAGAGTATGTAGTAGAGGAGATTATTTTCCAGTAAAAGTAGACCTTAGACAAGGAAGTGTGATGTCACCATGGTTATTCAATATATTTATAGATGGCGTTGTAAGAGAAGTGAATGCTCGGGTGTTGGCAAGAGGTATGGGGTTAAAAGATAAAGAATCTTACACAAAGTGGGAATTGTCAAACTGTGCTTTTGGGAGATTCTGAAGAGAAGTTGCAGAGGTTGGCGGATGAGTTTGGTAGGATATGTAAAAGAAGAAAATTAAAAACGAATATTGGAAAAAGTAAGGTGTTGAGGATAAAAAAAATGGGTAACGAAAGATTGGAAGATGAGCTTATGGAGGAGGTGAATGTTTTCAAATAATTGGGAGTGGACTTGTCAGCAGATGAGTCTATGAAAGACGACGTTGAATTGACGAGGGAAAAAAGGCGAGTATTGCACCGAGGAGTCCGTGGAGACAAAGAACTTTATCCATGGAAGGAAAGAGGGTAATTTGGGAGAATAAAGTTGTACCAACGCTCTTATATGGGTGTGAAGCATGGGTGGTGGATGTTGTAACAGGGAGAAGACTGAAAGCAGTGGAGATGTCATGTCTGAGAGCTACGTGTAGTGTGAATATAATGCAGAGAATCTGTAGTTTGGAGATTAGGAAGAGGTGCAGGATTATCAAAACTATTATCCATAGGGGTGAGGAGGGGTTACTGAGATGGTTCGGATATGTAGAGAAGTTGGAACAAAATAGAATGACTTCGAGAGTGCATAAATCTGTAGTGGAAGAAAGGCGGGGTAGGGGTCGGCCCAGGAAAGGTTGGAGGGAAGGGTAAATAAGGTTTTGTGTGCGTGGGGCTTCTTTTTTAACTTGACGTGCTGTTGGAGTGTAAGCAAGGCAACATTTATGAAGGAATTCAGGGAAACCGGCAAGCCTGACTTGAGTCCTGGAGATGTGAAGTACAGTGTCTGCACTCTTAAGGAGAGTTGTGTTAATATTGCAATGTTAATATTGTAGTGTAAGCACGCCTCTGGCAAGACAGTGATGTAGTGAAAGTTTTTTTTTCGGGCCACCCTGCCTTGATGGGAAACAGCCGATGTGCTGAAAATAAAATGCCAAAATTTGCCAATTAACTAACTTACTAAATCGTGAATTATTAGTTGCAGTGACAAAACTGTGTAAGTTGTAATGCTGTTTTCCGTCCAATAACCGGAGAATGTCTCATGTAATCAACTTTAAACCACAATATTTGGTGAATCTAATAAAGATGGTTTGAATTTTCTTCTAATCTTCTAATTTTATTCGAGAAATTAAGAAAACTGGAATTGGTTTCTGTGCCTTAAGTTGAGGATGCATTTTCTGGTCCACTTCAAACCATCAGCCTTGACGAATATTATTTGGAAGACGGTTTTAACCATTATTTCACTGTGGAGGATAGGTTGGTTAAGGTTCGTCAGGAAACAGGACAATTCTTTCCCGACGCGGGTCTTAGTCATATAAAAACTGCCACCGAAGCTTTTGGTCATCAGACTGAGGCCTTCGGCTGACTTACTTTTGAAAATTCTTATTAGTTTCTTTTAGTTACAGTGTAGGTACCATCGTATCCAGTTTTATAGTATTTCCCTCCCTGAGGACTGCAATCATCCCTGATCTAACAGACTTGCACACGCAGTCTCTTATCACAATATTTTCTTACATATTCAAAGAGTATTTTAAATAGAATATGACTTTTCCAAACAAACCAGAAAAAAAATAACAAACATAAATTTGAGGATTTGAAAATTAACAATCCTGACTTTTTTAAATTACTACCTCGTCAAATATCATACATATTTTTCACCTTTTTTTTTCAAATTGTAAACAACAGTAAAAATATCCAATAACTAACAAATGTATTGTGATATTATATTTAATATATGATGCAGCTCATCGTCTGTTAGCCCATGAAACATTGATACTGCTGTTTTGTTTGTCTCAGCGCTGTTTTTTTCTGTATTGCTGAATAAATATTTCAGATGTGAGACTAGGTTGATTTTCACTTTTTGTCCCTCATAAATGTTGATCTGCAGCTCTTAGGCATTTTGGGTGCAAACATACATGTACTACAGTAATTGTGCTGATATCACAGACCTTGTGCAAGGGTTAATTAAAGCCTATTTGGTCTCGCAGTGAAGTTGGCTTATAGCTCTTCTGCCTCAAGAGGTTTCTAAGGTGTCAGTGCAATACCTGGTGAGTGCACTGAAGGAAGCAGAGCTTGAGTTGTGGAACGTGGGAAATATCTTTCTAGGATCATGCAGAGACCGAAGTAATCTACTTTTTCATCAGAAGTCAAGGGTATTTACTTAATGCTGCCCAGATGCCATTATACCCGTTTCTTTCTCAAGCGTCAGCAAGTGCCAAATTATGAATGTTTTTTCTTTACATTATTGTTGTACCTATTTATCCGATTATTTTTATTATTTCTTCGTAATGTAAAGTAATTATAATTGTATATCATATAAAACAGCTATTTGCATAATAAAAAAAAGAATAAAATTAATTTGATTGATTTGTGACATCAACATTTATCTTTTTTTTTATTAGTAAAGGATTAGTGGCAGCACCAGGAGCTTGATCAAGCATTGTTTCACTAGACTGTGAACATTGCTAAGCAGATATGTGCATTAGTTTTTTGCATAATCGAAATAAATGTTTTGATACTGGCATATTTTAATTCAACCATTTCCTAATATTTTTTTTTAAATTTCTTCCTGGGACCCCATCATAATCTTAGGATTTAGGTTTTTCTTATCCTGCCATATTAGTAATTCACTTAAGCCTGGATACTAGCTAAGCCTATCTAATCCATAAATAACAAAAAATCCCGTATAAATCTAGACCAAGAAAAAGTTTTCCTTAGCGTTATTGAAGTCTTCAGTCTTCAGTTTTGTGATCACACCAACCTTCGTATACTTGTAATTTAATGTATTTTCACTCCTACCATCAGGTTTTCCTCTGCAGAAACTCTTCGAAAAACAACAAAACGGTCGTGGCTGAGTCCGTCATTATGATAATTCTGTGTGAGGCAAGAACTGGTGGTGCCGCCGCTGCCGGCGTCTCAGCTGGTTTTATCAGCACATCTCATTAAATACAAATTGGCAGACTCTTTAAAGTGGCAGTACAGAATTGGATTTTGGATTAACCTACAGTGAGCCTTTCTTAATTATCAGAGAAAGTTTCAACAGATTTATAATTCAGTATTCTTAGATGTTAGTTTCATTAGTAGGCTTCATTTACCTGGACTTGTAAAAGAAGTATTCTCCGAAAACAGTAGAATAGAATGATGACTAAGTTTATGAAACATTGTTGGACGACGTGTTTTTGAAACTAATATAAAAAATGGCTTTCCAGATTATATAAGTGACATAAACTAAATTAAACTAAAGAGCCCTTTACCAGCATCTACATGCAGGTAAAGAGCTCTTTATAAAAGGAATTGAAACTATCCTTCTGTTTCCCAAACACTGTAATCTATGATCCCTATAGGTTTAGCATTCTAAAAAAGAGTGTAATAATATCATTGAGTTACACTATGCTTAACTAGGTAAAAAAAATTCACTCTGCTTTTTCAGTAGAAAATGACCCACGCTATTCATGCCACACTCACTATTACGGGGCGGAGTTATTTATATTTTGGAGGGGTATCTGAAGTGTAGTATAAGAGCGCCTCTGGTAGGTGAGTGATAGAGTGAATGATAGAAGTGCTTCTTCGTTTTCGGATCTTTCTTCTTCGGTGGGAGATAGCCAGTGTTTTCAAAGTAGTAGGTTGGTGGACAGGAACCACCCAGGGAGGTACTACCATCCTGTGGTAGTAGGTTGGTGGACAGTAACCACCCAGGGAGGTAATACCTTCCTGTGGTAGTAGGTTGGTGGACAGGAACCACCCAGGAAGGTACTACCATCCTGCCAAATGAGTGTCAAACGGAAACCTGTAATTGATTTCACTATGGTAGGATTGCTGGTGTATTTTTTCTTTCTTATAAACACGCAAGATTACAGGTACATCTTGTTACCTCTCGTTATACGTAAGTCACACTGCACATGTATGTACACTAAGTATACACACCCACATGAGTTGTTTTTTAATTTTCTTAATAGTTCTTGGTATTCTTTATTTCCTTTCATCTCCATGTGGAAATGGAGAAGAATCCTTCCTCCATAAGCCATGTGTAATAAGGGGAGAACAAAATTCTGGGAGCAAGGGGCCAGTAACCCCTTCTCCTGTAAATTGACTACTCGTAATAAGAAAAAATTTCGTTTTACTTTTTAGGTCACCCTGCCTCAGCGGGAGACGGCTAGTGCGTCACATCCCCTTTGTTTCAGCTGGATATAGCAAGGGATCATTGCTCCTGTTTGGAGGGCATGAAATCACATTATCAGAGGGTGTCCAGCAAGGAAATCCTCTTGCACCATTTCTCTTCTGTATAGCAGTTAGGGAAATCACAGTCAGACTGACCAGTGAGCTAAACATCTGGTTCCTGGATGATGGCACAATAGCAGGTAAGAGGAGTCCCTCTTAGGTGATCTTACACAAGTGATGACACGGGGACAGGAAATGGGTCTCATCTTGAGTCCATCTAAATGTGAAATCATCTCATTCAATCAACAAGTGATAAATGCAGTGAGATCCAAACTACCAGGAGTATCAGTCATTGCCCCTAAAAATAGCGTTTTGCTTGGAGCACCTGTGGGAAGTGATGCCATTGACACAATTCTCAGGAAGAAATTGGAAGAGTTGAGGAGAATGGAACAACGAATACACAATCTTGACACAAACGATACCTTGTACCTTCTCACAAAGTGCTTGAGTCTGCCCAGGTTGACATATTTCCTAAGATGTGCACCTTCATATGATAACCCTATAATGCACGAATATGACAGTATCCTGAGGCAGATTTTTAAGAAAGTACTTAACCTTACTCTAGAAGACGGGCAGTGGAACCAAGCTACACTTCCAGTCAGACTAGGAGGCATTTGTGTCCGCAAGTCATCACAGATTGCACTACCTGCTCTTCTGTCCTCATGCATAGCATTCAGAGGGCTTTTAGCAGCGATTCTCCCTGAACATTTTAGGGACAAGATTGGAGACCAGGATCAAAAGTTCATTGACTGAGCCATGATCTGGGATAATCTAACGGGGTCTGAAACCAGACCTGCTCCCCCCAACAACTACAAACAGTCCTACTGGGATGGCCCAATAGTGGAGAATACAGCCTCAACAATGATTCAGAGTGTGTCAGGGAAGGATAGAGCCCGCCTCCTGGCAGTGAGAGCCCCTCGTACAAGGGACTTTCTGTTGGCTGTTCCCAACTCCAGCCTTGGCACACGCCTCGACCCACAGACCATCCTCATTGGTGTTACCCTTCGACTTGCCGCCCCTATTCTCGCCGAACACAGGTGTATTTGTGGTAGTGAAGCAGCAGACCGATTCGGGTACCATGGTCTTGTGTGCCGTAAATCCGAGGGAAAGATTGCAAGACATGAGGAGGTTAATAACATTATCAAGAGGAGCCTCACAACCGGATGCCCAGCAGTAAGGGAGCCACCCCAACTATGCAGATCTGATGGCAGCCAGAAGCGTCCAGATGGTATTACCCTTCAGCCTGGACACACGGTAAGCAGGTGTGTGGGACTACACATGGGCATCTATCTAGGCTGATACTTATCTCCAATACACAAGGGAGGAAGAAGGGGCAGCCGCCAGTTTCAGGGAGTCCCAAAAGTCTAGAAAATATGGAGAACTTGCCCATCATTATATGTTTGTTCCCATAGGCTCAGAGACCCTTAGTTCATGGGGAAACAGTGCATCCAAGTTCCTTAAGGAGCTAGGCAAAACTCATCAGGGTAACTAGGGATCTCAGGGTAGCTAGTTGTCTGTTCCAGCAACTCAGTGCTACTGTTCAGAGGGGTAATGCCTGCTGTATTTTGGGCATGCACCCCAGCTCTGAGGAGCTGGATGAGATTTTCGCATTATAATCAGTGACAAACACGTAACAATATGTACTAGACATGTATCTCTCACATCTCATGTACTATATGTGTCATCTTCGTATTAGCAATGTATCGCTTAAATCTTCTGTACCATATTATGTAATAAAATACGCCTATTGGTAAGAAATAATGAAAAGATAAGGTGGTAGGGGAAGTGGAATATTCAAACATCTTCAGTAAGAAATTCAAATATTTTTCCTTGAAGCCTTTTTTTATCCACTTCTCCATGAGTCCCACAATTTGCGCCAGAAGTGGACCCCATCTTTATATATATATATTATATATATATATATATAATATATATATATATATATATATATATAATACATTAATTATTTATTATTTTATCAAAACATCGGCCGTCTCCCACCATGTCAGGGTGGCCCGAAAAAGAAAAACTTTCATCATCATTCACTCCATCACTGACTTGCCAGAGGCCCGCTTACACTGCAGTTATAAGACTACAACACTAACACCCCTCCTTCAGAGTGTAGACACTGTACTTCCCATCTCCAGGACTCAAGTCCGGCATGCCGGTTTCCCTGAATCTCTTCATAAATCTTACCTTACACTTTGACAGCACATCAAGTCCTAAAAACCATCTGTCTCCATTCACTCCTATCTAACATGCTCTTGCATGCTTTCTGGAAGTCCAAGCCTCTCACACACAATACCTCCTTTACCCCCTCCCTCCAGCGTTTCCTAAGCCGACCCCTACCCCTCCTTCCCTCCACTAGAGATTTATACACTCAAAGTCATTCTATTTTCTCCATCATCTCTGCATGTCCAAACTACTTCAACAACCCATCCTCAGCCCTCTGAATAATAGTTTTTGGTAATCCTGCAACTCCTTCTAATTTCCAAACAACGAATTCTCTGCATTAAATTCACACCACACATTGCTCTTAGACATGACATCTCCACTGCCTCCAGTCTTCTCCTCGTTGCAACATTCACCACCAATCTTTCACACCCATACAGGAGTGTTGGTATAATTATACTCTCATACATTCCTCTCTTTGTTTCCGTGGTCAAAGTACTTTGTCTCCACAGACTTCTAAGTGCACAACTCACCTTTTTCACCTCATCAGCTCTATGATTCACCTCATCTTTCAATGATCCATTTGCTGATACATCCACATCCTCATTTAGATTATGCTGCACACTTCTGGTCACTGTATTACAGAATGGATATAAATGCACTGGAAAACGTACAGAAAAGGATGATAAAGTTGCTCCCATGTATCAGAAATCTTCCCTGTGAGGATAGACTGAGGGCCCCGACTCTACACTCTCTAGAAAGGTATAGGATTATAGGGGATATGGTTGAGGTGTATAAATCTAAAACAGGAAGAAATAAAGGGGATGTTAATGGCATGATGATAATATCTAGCCATGACAGGACTCGGAGGAATGGTTTTATGTTTGATAAATTCAGATTAAGGAAGGATATAGGAAAGCACTGGATCGGTAATAGAGTTGTGGATGAGTGGAACAAACTCTGAAGCTAAAAATAGGTTAGATAAATACATGAGTAGGTGTGGGTGGATGTGAGTTGGACCTAACTAGCTTGTGCTACTAGGTCTGATGCCGTGCTCCTTCCTTAATAGTAGATGTGATCTTACTGGGTGGGTCATTTGTCTAAGCCGGGGGTAACATGGACCTGCCTCGCATGGGCCAGTAGGCCTGCTGCAGTGTTCCTTCATTCTTATGTTCTTATGTTCTTATATATCTGAATGCATTAACCTCATTCACACTCTCTCCCTCAAATGTGATTTCTAATCTTTGGTCACCTAATTTTTTTGTTATCCTCATCACCTTCCTCTTTCCAATATTCATTTTTAATTTTATTCTTTTGCATATCCTACCAAACTCGTTCACCAACCTCTGCAACTTTTCCCAAAAGCACAGTGTCATCGGTGTTACGACCCAGGTAATCAAGACCTGTATCCTGGATGTAAAAAGAGAGCTTGGAGCAATAAAAACACAGCAGAAAACTTTGAATTATATTATCCTTCACCAAATATAAGCAGAAGTATGTACACTATATACACTATGTACAATATATAGATATTAGTGAACGCCACGGTAGTCAAGGCAGAGCAGCAGCCAAGAGATAAAATAGACAACCGTGCTTCAACCAGCAGCAGAATGAAAATGACATGGGTGAAAAGGTGAGTGGTAACTACGCCACCTTCACAATTGCTAGATCTACAATATGATTGGCTGAACCTAGGTACTGATCTGACGATTGGGTCCCGATCGTCAGACCCTAGTGAATGGTTCGCTTGTTGTGAGAATATGGACATACACCGAATAAAGGTTACATACTCTTTGCATGCCACACCCCCACCCCAAGAGGGCTCAGGTCTAGGCTTCCACCTCCATGGGTAAAAAGTGCCGCCGTGGCACAGTATAATGGAACTGCCTTTCCTCTCAACCATCCAACTCATTAGATAGAGCTCAGCTATTATTTCGACATAAAGCCAAACTCTAAATTTAGAGTGAGACAGCAGACAGTAGGGCTAACATAGGTCCAAGATACCTGCAGTCGGTAGCAAAATATCCCTTCAGTAAAAAAAAAAAACACATCATTAAATATTGGTTAAATACAAAAAGGGGAGAAAAGCTAGTGTTTTTTACCCAAAGTCCCTAACTCATCCTAACCTAATAATTTAAATGCGAGATAATGCATCCGCCAGCGTATTTTCTTTACCAGCGTTGTGACAAATTTTTATGTTATAAGGTTGCAGCCAGAAACTCTATCTCATGAGTCTTGTGTTGTGGTTCTTCATATGTTGAATGTAGACCAGAGGATTGTGGTCACTATAGACTGTGACCACCTGAGAGGTCTGGCTGATGCTTGGCGGAGAAATAAGCCACAGGCTGCAACCCATCGTCCCCAGATTGCAAAAGTATTGCCCCTACCCGAGATTCACAAGCATCAACCTGTAATGTGAAAGGGTTGGAGAAATCAGGAGACAGGAGAATTAGTGCAGTACAAAGAAGTAATTTGGTTTTGTTGAACGAGTCTTGACACTCTGAGGTCCACTTAGAGGGGACTTTGTGACTGGTAAGTGAGGTTAGAGGGGCTACCATATCTGCAAAATTTTTACAGAATCTTCTAAAAAATCCTAACATACATAGGAAACGTTGGAGGGATTTCCTATCCTGAGGTACTGGATAATTTTCAATGGCAAGAATTTTAGTAAATTTTGGGGCCACTTTGCCACTACTTACTTCATGGCCCAAAAAGTTAATAATAGACTGGCCAGAGGATGACTTGGATAAATTAACAGTTAAGTGGAAACTCTGGAAGGTCTCAAAGAGAGCCTTAAGCCTAAACATGTGTTGGTCCTAAGTATCCGACACTATAACTGTCATTTAGATAAGCTGCCGTGCCTTCAAGTCCTTTAATAGCCTGATGGATCAGTTTCTGGAATGATGCAGGTGGGTTTTCATTCCGAACGGGATTACTGTATATTCATAATGACCTCCTGGGATTACGAAAGCTGAAATTTCCTTTGCTTATCTTCCAAAGGTACCTGACCTTTAAGAAGGTCTAATTTAGAAACAAAGGTAGCCTTATCCATGAAGTCGATTATGTCATCTAAACGTGGCAGAGGGTAAGCATCTGGAATAGTAACCTCATTCACCTTACGGTAGTCTGTACACATGCGAAAATCTCCATCAGTTTTCTTAACAAGGATGTACGGTGAAACTCATGGACTAGATGACTCCTCCACTAACCCATGCTCTAACAGAAAGTCTACCTCTTGCTGAAGTAGCCTCTGTTTTTCAGGATAAGCTCTGTAGGGGGAGAGTTTAATAGGTTTCGAGATTCCAACATCTACGTCATGATATCCTAGTGTACATTTTTTCGGATCATCTGAAAATATATCAGGGTAAGATTGTAGGAGTGTAGTTAAACTTGTTACATGACTCTTGGTTAGCCTCACCAAGGCTAGGGCCCTTGAGGAGGACCGAATTGGGAAGTTTTACGTTAATCTCAGAAACAGAGTGCAAAGAGTCAGGGTCATCTACAGAGGCTGAGTACAGAGTCATTATTGGGACTTTATCTGGTGTATTAAATGCTTAAATTTTATTAAAGTGGTACGATTTAGTTTTTGAGGTCTTGTCAAGGGGAGATACCACATAATGTACATCAGATAATTTACTTACAGTTTGCATACGTCATGTTAAAACTAGCTTTTAAGGTGTGATCAGGTATAGGTTCCTGTACCAACACCCTGTCTTTTGGATGGATGGAGCGATACTTTGAATTTCTGTCATACCTCTGTTTCATCGTGTTTTGAACTGCCTTCAGGTTAGCCTTAGCCAGCTGACATGCCACCTACAATCTTGAAGAACGGATGTAGAGTGTTGAGCAGGCGTCTTTCCCCATCCATCCTTCCTTGAGCACCCGAAGAGGACCTCATACATTGTGCCCAAAGATCAGCTCAAACGAACTATACCCTGTAGACTCCTGCACAGTTTCTCTTATTGAAAACAGCAACAAAGGTAGTGATTCATCCCAGTCTGTAGTAAAACAAGACTGTAGGACAATAAGTTCTCATCGTGGTTTTTAATGTCTGATGGAATCTTTCCAAGACGCCTTGGGACTGAGGATGATAGGCAGTGGATAAGTTGTGAATTATTCCTAGCCTAGTTAATGCTTCCCTAAAAGCTTTGGCAGTGAAGTTAGTACCTTGATCACTTTGAATAGATTTAGGAATGCCAAAGCAAGAAATAAACTTAGTGATTTAAGAATTGCTTTAGTATTGATACTATACTTGGGGATTGCTTCTGGGTGTCTAGTTACTTCATCCATAATAGTAAACAAGTACTGATTCCCAGATATGGACTTAGGTAGTGGACTTACACAGTCTATGATTAACTCACTCTGCAAAAAGTTTTATTGGGGTATCCAAATTTTCCTACTTGCTGACATTCTCTACAGCAGCGGATACGATTCTTCACATCCTGCCCTAACTTTGGCCCATAAAATTCTTTTAGTATACTATACAGGGTTGTAGTAATTCCAAAGTGGCCTCCTAATGAAGAGTTATGAGCTATATTTAATATTTTTGGAACTACTAACCTGTCTTTTGCATTCCCCCCACCTTACCAATTTCAGTACAGATTAAGAAGTCGTTTTCAATTTTATATTTGACTGTGTGATCTGAGAAGGATTTACCCATTGCTGCCAGAAAAGCAAAATTCAGAGAAGTGTCTTTTCGCTGCTCCTCTCGAAAGGACAGTCCCTCGGGCATGGAAACAGAGACATCTGGAAATCCTGCAACACTGGAATAGGAGAGTTTGATCTGGGTCTGTTCACTAAATTTATGAGGCCCTGGCCAGTTTTCCTCGTAAAACAAACTGGTTATTCAGAGATCAGAGTCGTCCAAGGATAGGTTAGCATTCTCATTAGAGATCCCTTGGGATTCTGCCAGAGTTATGGCCAACATTGGAGAGGAATTAGTCATTGTAGGATTTGGACTCATAATTGAATTAATGGCCAGTAGTAACTCAGCATCTTTCAAAGGATATCCATCAGAAACACCTACAGTCAAATATCCAGTGTAATATTTACTATGCACATATATTTTATGTAAAAGGACTGTTGCAACCCCTGAATGGGTCACAATGTATATAAAGTATATTGCCTTTTCATATAATTTTACATTGCTTATATTTGCGATAATAGCTAAATCGTAAATATATTGCTTTATATTATTATTTGACATAGTTATATTGTTAGGTAGGATGTAACATTCATATATTATTATTATGTGCTCATAGTTCAAGTCTTGAGTGTCTAACTACTGTAATTATCGCTCGTGGCTCGTTATTCTGCCGGCTTCGCGGTGTTGCTGGGCAGCAACTGTCCAAGGAGCAATCATGTGATCGAGGGGGGGTGTTCACACTTCGCCTGAAGTAGTCAGTCTGGGCTAGACTCTCTTGGTGGTTGGACGTATTCCTGACAAGACGTGCCTAACTCTCCCTTATTGGCCCTTGTTGGAAGATCGTCTCCGTCGCTTTTTTGTTGTTGGTCCTGTAGAACTGTTCACAGAACATTGTCTAGACTTACTGATTTTCGACGTTGTACTGAGGTTGTGTGTCTCATAGACACTATGAGAAGCTCAGGTCTTAAGCTGTAGCTTCTGACCTAATTTGTACTGGTATCTGTGTACTGTCACAGTCAGGGATTTTCTTATGCTGAACTTAGATTCAGTAGCATGGGAGTTTGGTGACTTTTGTGGAGGATCTGCAGATGGTCCCTACTTAGTGTCATTATATTATCTCCTTGATCCTGATTCTGTGTCGCAGTTGCTTATATTGCTATTGGGCTTAGCGGTCGTTTATTGTTCAAGCAAGCTGTTCTGATTGCCAGGTGGTCAAGAAGTTAGTTAATGTGAGGACTTTATCAGTCACTGGTTTAAGTCTAGTCGAGTCTTGAGACATAGCGAACTACTTAGAGCACTTACACACATGCACACAAACTAACTTGTACATATTTTTAATATCTTATTAAATGTTAATGTACCAGACGGTACTTAAGACGTATAAATGTGATATGTGCCTTCAGCACAATACTACTGTACACGAGAGAAGTGTAGGAACTTGTATCCTATATTATATTCAATTGATTAATTTAATTTACTTTGATCTTATACCTCTAGACATTATTATTAATAAACTTAATAAATTTTAATTTCTCTAGTTAGTAGCCTACCAGTTGTAATCCTGAAGCACTAATAATTCTTATTGAATTCCATTGGATAATTGGACCAGGATACTGACTACTTGTTACGAAAACCCAGATCCTACAAACAACATGAGCCTAGCGAACTAGGCTTATTTCATGTTGAGAGGAAACTCGTGGCAGTTGTATGTTCAAGGATTAATATCAGCCTCCTCCTGTTTGAATACACGCCTCCACACGCAGTGGAGAGAGAGAAAGAGAAAGAGAGAGAGAGGCATACAGTAGTGGAGGCAAAAATCCTTGTATCCTTTATTAACCGAGAACCACCCTGTATTGCTGATCACTGAAGCACCCGAGTGGCTTGGCTTAGCCCACTGACACACAAAGTCTGAGATATGCAAGCTAGACTGTTATTTATCTGACAGCAGCTTCTCCTAGACATATGTACGTCCTTCTTCAGATAATTATAATCTCCGGTTGCCTCCTAGCCTGGTCACTTCTGTTTGCAGGTCATAGATATCATTACGAGTCTCAGTGGTAAAGTCACTGAGCGAGAGCACTTGTTAACCACCGATAATGTAACTAAAACCACGAGCTGCTGACCATGTGTGTGCATGGTCAGCAGCATGTGTACTTGTGTGTGTGTGTGTGTGTGTGCACCACCACCTGCATCAACAACAAAGTTAACAATAGCCTTAACAACAACAACGACATCGTTAACATCATAACACCAACCACCGTAGCAAAATCTGCAACAAAATGATCAAGAACATCAACAACTGCAGCAAAATCAACATTTACTGCAGCAACATCAACAATAATAACATCTACAGCATCAACATCAACATCTACAACATCAACACCACCATTACATTAATGGATGTGAATGTATAACCAATTCTGAAATAAGTCATTTACTCGGCGATAGATACTCGGCTGGCAACGTCCTGTACAGTTATAAAATCAAATATATTTTTCAGCATTCACACAGTCTAAAAATAAACTTCATTTTTCATGCAATTTTTTTTTTTAATTTTTATCACAGAGTCCGACAGATTAACCTTAATGAAACTCACAAAAGATATGCTTCTATGGCGGGACATAAACCTGACCATGACGCTTTAAAAAAAATTTAGTGTTTTTAATTCGGCTTAATATTTATTAGTTATAGGTTTTAATACAGTGTTAATATCTCCAATATGGCTGAAGTTGGTTTACACAGCTTTAAAACTTCCTTTTAATTTCTCAGCTCGATAGAACTGTTTGTTAATGATCCTGAAGTGTACATATGACAGTCCAACATTCGTGACGTTAACGAATTAGAGATCACACTGGCCAATGCCATGTTAAATCTACTAGGTAAAAAAGACTAAATTAATCTACCCAGGCCACTGACACAGTGAATCTTCTAGGTGAGACGCAACAAAGGTTAAAATTTGAATTCGATCAAAGGAACCATTCTTCATTGATCTAACGACTTGTATTTGTATATTTGTCACTGTATTTTATTTATTGAATAGAAGTAAATATCACAATTTATTTAATAAAATCTACAAACTGGAGATTATGGAGTCCAATACAACGGACTGACATTATTCAGAAATTGAAAATTCTTCTAGCAGTTATCGCCTCTGTTACAACCACATCTTTCCATCGGTAATAATTAACCTCATCTTCCTGTGGATACACATAGTAGGTATATTAATATATATTTTTATATTTTGCTGGAGAGAGATTTTATCCCTGCCACACGCGTTATTCCATTTGCATACAGTGAGGTAGAAGCTGCTGGGATTATGGAATACAGAGATACGTTTCTCAGATCGCGTAGCCGTTGAAATACGTCTATTTATATTCTAGTTTAGCGCTTGCATTCGTCCTGTAAATCCTGATTGAATGCCGAAAATATCTGGTGCGCCATCAGTCATACAAGCATTTTTCCATGACAGTTCCTCATCCTCGAAGATATATGGCTTTCTGGTAAGACATTCAGACAAAATTGGGCATTAGCTTTTGTTTTGTTAGAAATTAGAACAATAATTGCTTTATAGGGTAAAATTTGTTGTAAAGTTGAGTGTAAAGAAAATTTGAGGTTTACTGCACTTTGTTGAGATATTTCGACCACCAGAGAATTTATCGGTTCTGAAGAAGATGAAGAGAAAGAAAGTGTATATGCTGGAGAGACGTGTAGAGATGGGCGGGTAATGTCATCTTCAGAAGTAAAGTTGCTTCTTAAATGGAACCTAAACGTTTAAAATTAGGTGGGTCAGTAGGACGACCTCAGCTCAGCTCTTCATAGCATAGTTTTGTGTAATAGAAGAGTAATATCCGGTGAGCTTAAGTTTGTCCAGAATCTGAAAAATTAGGTATGGACCAGATTTCTGTGCGTTGGCAATCAGAGCATATTCTAGTCATTGTGAACTTCTTTGATAATTAGTTTTACGTTGAGAAAGTTCATCAGAGGCCAAAAAACATTTCGACAGGTGACATCATTAGCCCATCTTTATATTACACGTCTCTCTTGTCTATAAATGCTCTGCTTTTACCTATCTCTGTGATAATTGATGAAGTACCTGGCTGACGATTTTCCACAAACCACGTAGTGTCATATTAACTTACTTGTTTGCATATTCTACCATTTATTATACATATGCAAAGGGATTTTTTGATGGAATGAAAAATGACAGGTTGTAGTTGTGTTAAAGACAATGTGGATATTTGATTCGTATCATGACTTCAGTGTTGCAATGATCATGCACCGAATGTGATTAGGAGTAGTGTGTCGGGTTCTGTGAGGTTCTCTGAGATGTGCAGTAAGAGGCTGCCTGTGTAGTACATTGATAGGCTCTCTGAAGTGTACAGTAAGGTGCACTTTGAGAACTAGCGTACTGTAGGGAATAGTTCACTGTATGAAAAGTTGCTCTGTACGAAAAGGTGCGCTGTGAGGATTGGTTGGTGTACTGTGAAGAAAAGTACACTATGAGGTCTAGTATATTGTGAGAAATGGAAAGAAAGGAAAGATGAATTGTGGTGAAGAGTGATTTACTGTGAGGAAAGGTCCACTGTGATTCTCGTGTACTGTGAGGGACGGTGCACTGTCAGGATTAGTTCACTAAAAAGGACTCATGCACTACGAAGACTCGTGCAGCATGAGGACTGGTGTACTGCAAGGTCTTTCCAGTAGTTAGGATATCGTAACTTCTCTGAAGACTTCCTCGTGCTTCACTGACTCCGGCATCTCGCTCAGCAATGAGGAGCTCGCTGAACTGTGAGGAACATTACTCAACGACGTACCCAGAGATCTCCCACAATGTTATCCAGAGACCGGGGAAACAACGTGCTTGGTGCTATTTTATCAACTATTCCGAAGATGCCATAATTCATATCAGTCCTCAAATGAAATGACTAAATTCATTCATAATAACGTGATGTTTTGTTATTTAAATAATTTTATAAATTTTGTAAATGGTCTTCGATGGAATAAAGTGATCTAAATGCTTTTCAGAAGAATTTAAATGAATCTTATTACATAATTTTTTAAAAAGGGTAAACTAAACTGAAGCACATATCCTAAGAATGTTCTTAAATATACTGTTTTTTTTATTGTAACATTATTATTAGATGATATTTAGACCCATAACTAAAAATGAATTATTCAGACCAGATAGAATCACTCACCACAAACACCTCACTTCATATCCAGTGACTGCAACACAGTCAACAGCTCCACGAACTTATACCAAGTGAATGCAACAAAACAGTCAACACTACAATCAACATCACTGGCACCTACCTAGGTGAATGCTAATAAAACACATTAGTTTAATCATCATTATCAGCATCTTTATGCCTACAAGAAACCACGTCCTCCTGTATATTGTTGGATGTTTCTCTTCTTCTTACATAGGAAGAACATAGCCATATACCAACAGTAAGACATGTTCCTAATACTACAAAACTTACTAAGTCTACCTAGATGCTTGGGTTAAAAAAAGAAAAAAAGACAGACTCAGCCTCATCAGTTTCATCCAGGGTTGTTTCTTTTTCGGGTTATTTGTCTTTAAATTCTCGACAATTTCGCACCACTGGCGACAACAGTGTTCTGAGCTGGTCTACAATAAATTGCTCTCTGTAAAACCGCATCTGGGTTTCTGGCATCTTGCCACCGCTGTTATAATTGGGAGAGTACTGTTTCTCCGTTTACGTATCGGCCGTACACGTCTCACTCACGGACATCTCATGGGAAAAAATTCCGGCACCGGTCCACGAGGATAGTACAGTTGCATTGCCAGTTCATCATACCTTAATTGATTGTCCTGTCTGTCAACTGGCACACAGAAGTCACTTCCCACTTCTTCACCGCCCCATCACCCTCTACCTGACCTATTTGTTTCATTATTCAAATTAATTTGTGAAATAACTGGAAACTATCTCATGTAAACAGAAATAAATCACCATGTTTGACTTTATTCGGTTGTCTTAGGTTACATATACATAATTTTTGTATATCCTGAAGACCAGTGTAAAACAAAAACTTGTACGTTTAGTTTCCCAAGTTTTAATAAAACTTAATTACTTACGTGAATACTTAAACTTTAAACGTCGGTAATCTTATTTAGAGAAAAAATTTCTATATATTTCAGCTTGTAAGGGGTACCAACTATCATCCTTCAACGATGACAACTTGAGAATACAAATCTTGAGGGGATTCAAACTTAATATTTGGGTGTATTTTAGGCCATTCGTCCCTCCTAGACAATAAGAGTACCACTTACTTTCAGTTTAGCTATAAACAAGTTTATTCTCAGAAGGTTTTAATTAGTTTTGAGCTGTGCATGTCCTCACTTGCCATTTTATTGAAGAAACTGGAACAATAGTGTCCATGTGATAAATTGAGAATGTCAGATCTGAATCACTTCAAATCCTCTACGCTAATTAACTGCATTAAACTCTTATGCCACACACTGAATTAATACTTCCACGTGCATTTACGCATAAGGAATATCCGCTAGGAATTTTTATTCACCTAAGAAAAGCGTTTGACACAGTAGACCACGGCATCCTACTCCACAAACTTGACCACTATGGTATAAGAGGCCATGCGCTTGCATATTTTAAATCCTACCTTTCTAATAGGCATCAGTATGTCACCATTAAAGTCACAGCCTCATCAATACGGCCACTTGATACTGGAGTTCCGCAGAGAAGTGTCGTTGGACCCCTGCTCTTCCTCATTTACATCAATGATCTTCCAAACCCATTCTCTTTGCTGACGACACGACCTATGTCATCTCCCACCCTAATCTTGCCACCCTCAACACCATTGTTAACGAGGAGCTGCTCAAAATATAGACTTGGATGACAGCCAATAAACTTACACTTAACACTGGCAAAACCTACTATATTATGTTTGGTAGCAGAGCAGGTGTTGCGCAACTTAACATTAAGATCGACAACACTCTAAATGCCAGACATAATGAGGGCAAATTCCTTGGCCTATACCTCGACAACAACCTAAATTTCAGCACCCATATCCAACACATAACAAAAAAAGTATCCAAAACGGTGGGGATCCTCTCCAAGATACGATACTACGTGCCGCAAACTGCCCTTCTCACGCTATACCATTCACTTATATATCCATGCCTCACCTATGCTATCTGTGCTTGGGGTTCAACTGCAGCAACACACCTAAAGCCAATAATAACGCAACAGAAAGCCGCAGTAAGAATAATCACTAAATTCCATCCCTGGCAATCCCCCCCCCCTCCCTACTCTTCATAGATCTAAACTTTCTCCCTGTTCAGAACATCCACACTTACTACTGTGCAATCTATATCTACAGGACCTTAAATTCCAATATTAACCTTGACCTAAAACGCTTTCATGATAGTTGTGACAGGATCCACAGGCATAACACCAGACACAAACATCTCTATGACATTCCCCGTGTTCGACTAAACCTTTACAAAAATTCGGTGTATTTCAAAGGGCCTAAAATCTGGAACACCCTACCTGAAAACTCTAGAACTGCAGACACATTCATCACTTTCAAAGCTACAGTTAGAAAACATCTTATCTTCCTGATACACCCCGACAACTAACTACATGATAACCATCTGGTGGTTCACAATTACACTCACTCACCCACTGACTATAAACCCAGAAATACTAATCTTAATCTTAAAATAATAAATCCTAGCTAGCCATAAGTTTGCCTATGATACTCCGATAAAGACACTTTGTATTGTGCCAAAACAAAAGCATTCACATTGCTAAACTCACAAATTATGATGTAGTCACTTAGCCTTAATATCATAATTTGTAAGAATTTAATGTTAAGAATTAATCTAAGTCTGCCCGAACTGCCTAGCCATGCTAGGTGTCCTAGTGGCCCCCTCTGTAATTAGTATTTTGTAACATGTAAACCACACAATACCCAAAACCTGTAAACCCCACATTGTAACCCTTATAGAGAATAAACTTGAATTGAATTTAATTGAATTGAATTGAATCCCTTGGGTTACGCAATACTGGAATACTTTTCGCGGATCTCATAGCGACTGAAATACTTCGTTATTACCCCCTCAAAGAGGTTCCTTGATACCGGAGAGGGGATTCTTGATCTAGGGAATTGGATCTATCCTCTAATTCCCTGAATTAAGTCCGATTGCCTCCCATCATACCCCCCCCCAGACGCTGTATAATTCCCTACGGGTTTAGCGCTCCTCATTATATTAATAATAACATTGTTATTATTAGGTATTCACGAAGGAAACCTTAAGGTTACTGCCAGAATTTTTTTCCCTCCAACTTTTCGTTTTTACTAAATTTAGCTAGTAATTAGAGAACGACTCATCTGATCGATTTTAAATTTTTAGTGACTGTGTACGGAGTGTGGAGAAGATTCTTGGCACAATTGGCATGTGCAGGAACTCTGTGATCAGAGTTATGGAACTCGTTCGCAGCATCCAGTAATGGCTTTGGAATCTTCATAATTATGCCCTCAGTGGCCCAAGCTTCAGAGATACAAGAAAGTTGTCTAGTAATTTGACGACGAAAGACAATAAAGTTACTACATTTGGCCATTTTGTGTGAAAAATTGTGTGGAATTTTTATTCCCGTTAAATAACGCTAAATAAATTTCAGTTTACCTCTTCTGAACGGCTTCAAATTTAATAGTTTCATCTTACGGCCAGGATGGTATCCATTAAATTTTGTTCATGTGCACACAGATTTGTCATTAGTTAATAATGCTTTAAATCGTTGGAATTCCCGTCTTGACTGGAGAAAATCTGTTCCGTTCGACTTCAAATTTTCTCCACTGGTTGGGTTCCCTGAGGGCAGTTGTTATAAACAGTGATAATTATGTACAGTAAATTAAGAATGCTTCTGATCCGCTTCAAAATATTACTGATGATACATTCCATAAGAAGGATGATAATGACATCCCATAAGGTTCACATTTGAAATTTTACTGATATTGTTAGTAAACTTGAAATCGTTGGAATCTATCTCAAACTTTTACCTTTATTGACCTTTGTTATAAAGGAATCTTTGCTTTCCCTTGGCAATTTAATTTAATAATTAATTTCCATGTGATAATTATAGAATGCCTCTTCTGATCGACTTCAAACTTCAAACGTTGGTGTATCTCAATCAGATTTTTTTATTTATATTTGGATGTATTGTTGCCAATTTTTAAAGCAATTTTTTCAAACTAAATTCTAAAAAAATATAAATGTTTTTTAAGATCGAATAAAATTTAAAATAGCATTAAAATGAAAAAAAATGATAAAATAAAAAAATCGCATTCTTCAATTCATTTTTAAATTTAAAAAGAATCGATATACTTTTCTCTCTCCAAAATTTCGTTCATAACTCAAGGACGCCTTATTCAATCTCCTTCAAATTTTCAAGGCTGGTGTATTGTATGTAGGGCAAGATTCAAGGGACCATTTACAAGCCTGGTAGCCCTGTGTTCAGTGATGAAATAAGACGTTCCCTGATTTTGTTCTCGTGTGATTAATGGAGAAAACCTGTAATCGGCGCTGGAAGTTCACCGTTATTATTGATAATGTATGCAGAAATTTTTAGGAAAGTTTAATTTTTAAGAGAGTTCGACCTATTTGGCAAATTCGGCTTATTATGTACGATATATAGCGGCCTTATTTCATTATTTTGCTTGATGTTGATAAGGGGCTCTTGATATAAGGTACTGAGGTACTGGACTTAGCCTCCTGTTTCTTGGAATCGAATCTGAATGCCTCCCATTTCATCGAGCGCTTTATGATTCCATATATTAAGAGATATATGATCCTTATTTATTAAGCACTTTCTCATGATTAATATAAAAAATTGTGAACAGCATAAATCTTTAATAACCTATTAATCATACGAATTGGATGAAAAATGTCTTGGCTTTGGGCAGTGTGGGTTGTGTTGGATTCTCAGCAATAACTCGAGAATACTTCTCCTAGTCGGCTTTAAACTTTTAATACTGATGTGTTTTCTTCAAAGTAAGCTTTGCCTTCATTTTAGGTTCTCAGTTTTAATATGCAAATTTTATCACTGAAATCGGTTTCTGTGAAATAACTGGTGATTGCCTCTTCGTATCAAAAACAAATCAGTGTTTGACTTTATTGTGTTTTCCTATGTTAAATATATTCAATTTTTATTTAGTATAAGATACTTAATTACTTGCATGCATTCTTACTTAAACTTTAAATGTTTGGTAAGTCATAGTAAGAGAGAAGTCTGGATTTATTATTGTTTGTGTTGCTCCCAATTTATGGAAGAAAATGTGAAAATTGTAATCTAGTATTCATTAGATAATTCTGATCTGATTCAGATTTACCGCCATGTTTGCGTTATTTTGCTCCGAAGGTCCCAATTTGCCTTCTTGATTAATGTTATTGATTTACTTTACGTTAATGAAGAATGCCTTGTTTAATCGGTGTCAAAAATATTTTTACTCCGATACATATTGTAAAAAAGCTGACACCACATAAGTTCAGATTGTTTAAATGTAAATTTGAAGTTGTGATGACATTGTTAAAAAAAATGGAATCATGGAAACAGCAATTACTGAAGAATGCCATTTTCGACAGGCTTCAAACTTTGTATAGATGAGCTTTACTAAAAGAAAGCTTGACTTTCAATTTGAGCTATGTAAATCTTAAATTGCTTCTTCTGGTCGGCTTCCAACACTTAAGTGTTGCTGTATCATAGCTGGAAGTAGTTTTGTACTGAATTTTAGTTTTGTACATTCCAGTTCACCAGTTTTATAGTATTATGAAAGTGAGCATCTTTAAAAAAATAGTTTTTCTTAAAGTATTAGAGAAAATTTTAAATCGACTAGAACTACAAAATAAAAGAGAAATAATGAAAACTTGTGTTTTTATAGCATTTTCAGTTTTCATGAGGTTAATGAACCTTCATAGTGGGTGTGACTGGCGTGTGTTGTGACTCAGGTGAGTTGGTGAAGTTTACCCATGGTGTGTTGCAGGTTCTTTTGGTCATGAGTAATCGATCCCGAAGGGGGACCCAAACATATTTTCCCTAGGGTTTTCAGGAGGCTCTTTTGAGCCCCAAAGGCTTATAAAAATTACATGCTCCTATTGTCAAACATAACAACCAAATAAGACACAGACATGAATGATTCATCATTTTATATGCTTTAGGGCATGAAAAATCTGACTTCACCATTTTTTTTAATGTGCCTGAAGGACACTAGTTATTTTTTTCCCTAAAAATCTCGAAAAAAATATTATATTTCCATGCTGGCCACAGGCCTACGGGAGATCATATTAAGTAACACTTCAACATAAACATTTTACAGCTTTGCATTAGCCTTCAAATGAGACCAAAATGGCCATCGTAAAATGACGTACAGCAGAAAAAGAGTGAATGGAAGGATTATTGTTAATCTTTAGTCCAACAGAAAAATAATTAAGTAATCACTATATCAGAAGCAACTGAAACAGTCATAATAATACAACACTATAAAAACGTTTGCAAAGCGCTACTGTGGAAAATACTGTATATTTTCCGAAAATACAGTGTATTTAGTATGTAAATTGCTGAAATATATTGTAGTTAATAAAATTAATTTGCAAATAAAAAAGGAACCAGCGAGAGTGTTAGCGTCGCTTGGGAGGGAGGAGGAGGCCATTGTTTTTGAACTGGGGAAGAGAAACGTTAGTGAAAATCGGAAGAATTTTTGTCGCCCTAGAGGTTAAATTGTGTTTAAAACCTCTCAAATAGGAGTAGAAATTGTTGGAAGTCCTGCTGAATGTGATAAACAGGCAACTAGACAGGACTCCGTAATTAGATGGGAAAAAGATAAAATTACCCAGTTGAGTAATGTCTATTTATGTTGAAAATTTGGGCCAGTATTTTTCTTCATATTTTAGGCAGGGGTTTGTGCATGACACACCAAGTAATCTCCAGACAAATTGGTGAGTGTTATTATTATAAATTCTCCTTCTGTTACATAAATGTGTATATGTAGTCATTTATTAAATTTAACATACAGTCCACATACTTTATATTAATGTTTTACCAGAATTCCTGGTGATATTTATTTCATTGAAATTAATATAGGCCCAGAGTAACTTGTGGGATGGTATGAGGGTAGTAGTTCGAAGGGAGACATTCTCTGGTGAACTAGGTGTATCAAAATATTCTACATGCCTCAGAGTTGTAA
The DNA here is from genome assembly GCF_026875155.1 of Cherax quadricarinatus. Lineage (NCBI taxonomy): Eukaryota > Metazoa > Arthropoda > Malacostraca > Decapoda > Parastacidae > Cherax > Cherax quadricarinatus. The sequence continues at coordinate 57,888,292 of NC_069414.1, forward strand.
CAATTGGTAAGAAATAATTATCTTTGTTACTTTTATTAAATTACTGGTATGTATCTAATGAGATTCATCCAGGCAATTTTAATTTTCCACAGCTACTGTGGATAGTCTCTTTGTGTTGCATCTGCATGACTGGCTACATTGTTTTCGACAATCACATTTTGTCAGCTCCTGGCACACCAGTGCAACTTGTGGGATATTAATCCACTGTGGAACAAACTACTCTTCATTTTTCCCAAACATGTAGTCAGGGGGTCTTGCTCTCGAACTAGTGAATCATGGACAGATATCCAAATTCTGGTCTGAGCGAGAGCCCATTTGACAGTGGTGGTATAAAGTATTCTGAATCTGTGGTATAATCTCTACATTTGACTGGTAAAACTGCTGCCTGAGGTGATTCGTCGAACTAGTACCTCATCCATAGAGCTGAATAATGAAATGTTCAGGGGAAATTGAAGAGCTGACTTTTTATCTTCAGTTCACTCAAGGGACAGAAAAGCCCATAGCCTCAGTGATATCATCAAGGTACTTCAGCAAGGCTTTGAAACAAAGAAATTTTGAGCGGCCTCTAAAGGCAGTAGTTGAAGCACAGTCAGTGTCTGCTAAAAAGAAAACAAGGCACTACGTATTTTTTACATAAAGTTTGAGCAATGTCTGTATCTGACAGGTGGTAACAGATGTGATTTCCAGGAGAGGAAAATGCTAAGTAAGAATGATCCCACCATCAAAGTCGAAGGTCATCACAAAATATTTCAGGGACTTATCCTCAGAGCATGAAAAATGTACAGCACGAGCCGTGTGTCAGCTTCCTCTTGGTAGAATTCTCCACCTATGTCTTGGCCTGGTCCATTAGTGCTTGACTCTTTCCATCATTGCTGGAGATGTATAGATCTGAAGAGCAACTGAGGTCTGAATAGTATCTTCTTGAAGATACTAAAAGAGTTTAAATTTATTATTTTTACTGTCTTTGAGAAACTCAGACTAATTTTAAAGGTATTTTAGGTTCTTTTGGGTAAGAATGTCTTGGTGATAGTAAATAATCCTTGAACATTCTTTGGGTGGATAATTTAGCCTGACAAATTTGAGGAATTGTTAAGTATTCATCAGGCAAAGTTATTTTATATCACACAGATTCTGGAAATTAGATTCTCTCTTTCTTCATTCAGAGCACTGAGTGAATGAAACATTGCAATTGCGGTACCATGCTATGATTTCCGACCACATAGTTTATGACTAATCATGATCAATGTAATCGACGGCACTCGCTGTGAAAACTCCACGACGGAGGCCACGAGGAGTGATAATTTTCTCAGTAGAGA
>NC_069414.1:57894607-57914607 GCF_026875155.1 Cherax quadricarinatus
AAGTGTGGGACTTTTACAATATTGGTCTTATACATAACAGTAAGGCCACCCACATCCCTTCTGTGTTGAAAGCTGTGCTGAAATGAGATATATCCAGGATTAGTCCAGGCGAGAGATGAGACGTCTTGCTCTGTTCTCTACTCTGTCAAGTAGTCGCAGATGAGAAGGGGGGCAGGCCAACCAAGAAAGTGGAGCATACTCAAGGTGTGAGCCATCTTGTGCCTCGTACAAAATCTTGCAACCCCTACTGTCAAGCAGATGCGAGATACGGTGAAGTGCTGTAAGCTTCCTGACTGCTTTGTTTGGAAGATTTACAACGTGGTTTTTCATGGTCAGTTTGGAGTCAAATTTCACCACAAGGATGTCAACTTCTTCCCCAGGTTCCAACACCCTCCCATTCATCCTTACTACTGCACTGACATTACCATTTTGGTGCCTAGAGATCATCATCATTTGTGTTTTCTCAGGTGCAAATGTTACTTGTCATCTATTTCCCCAAGCTGATAACGATCTGAGCTGGTGATTGATGTAGCTTAGAGCAGCTGGCATTTCTTATCTTGGATAAGTGAATGTCAGTGTACAGTCATCTGCATATGCATGTGATTCTGGGATGAGATGAAGAAGGTCATTGAAGTAGACATTCCATAACAATGGTCCCAGAACACTTCTTCGTGGAACACTTGCCCCGATAGCTCTCCAGCTCTCCTCTCTCTCTTCTATCTCCCCCTCTCTCCCCCTTCTCCCCTGTCTTTCCCCCTGTCTCTTCCCTCTCTTTGCCCCCCTCTCTCTCCCTTCTCCTCTCTCTCTCTCTCTCTCTCTCTCTCTCTCTCTCTCTCTCTCTCTCTCTCTCTCTCTCTCTCTCTCTCTCTCTCCCTCTCTCCCCACTTTTCTCTTCTCACTCCCCCCCTCTCTACTACCTTTCTCTTCCCTCTATTTGCCTCTCTCTCTCTCCCTCCCCCTCCCCCTCTGTCCTCAAAAAAATAAATAAATAAATAAATAAATGGTGGGGACTTGAAGGAACCAGGAATTAGATGAGAATGGTTCTGGTAGGTTGAAGTGGATGGAGGAGCAGTGGAAAAGGATGGAAAAAGAGTGGGAGAGAAAATTAGGAGAGCTTTCTGCACAAATGGAGACAGAGCTTTCAGAGAAATTGGAAAAGAAGTTGGAGAAGGAGAAGAAGAATTGGGAGGCACAAGTCGAAACTGCAGTAGCCAGGATAAGGGTCCTAGAAGATGAGGTAAACAGGCTGAAGCGAGTTACAGGGGTATTGACCAAAGAAGACACGGCATATGAAGCTGGGAGGCCGAACAGGAAGGAAGGAAATATGAATTATTTTAGGGTCATATCAGACTGCCAAGCAGGGCCAAGGAGTAAAAGGGGAGAGCAGCTGGGCGCAGATGGAGAGAGTGATAGGTCAAATGCAGAGGCACAACCATGCTACCAAGAGCTGGAAAAAACAAGGGAGAAAATGGCCACGTACAGACAGGAACCAGAGTCACAGAGGGAAAGGCAGTGGGAGGAGGAAAGGGCAAAATCAGTGTTTATTCATGGGCTTCAGGAGAGCGAGGGAAGGACACACATTGAAAGATGGGAGGCAGAAAGAAAGGAGATTGAGAACATCATCACAGAAATAGGTGAAGAAGACATGGATGAGATTGTAAATTTTCACAGAATATGGAGTACTTGAAGGGGAGAAAATGACCGATCAAGTTGATTTTCAGGACAGAAACAGTGTGGAACAGGATCCTCCAAGAGAAACCACGGTTGAAGTACTCGGCAGAGCACAAGAGGGTGTTTCTAGACAGAGACAGAACACAATCAGAACGACAGCAGCTGAGGGAGAGGACAAAAAAGCGAAAGGAGCTAGGAAGGGAGACAACGACAGAACCAGCAGAAGTCAATCAGAGCAGGACAGAGCAACAAGGGCAAGCACACACAGAACCATCCCCAGAACCCCACAACCTATCACACCATCCCAACACAAACTACAATCCATACTCACAGCTCCCACCCCACACTCAGATATAGAATCCCACAGTACACTACCAGGTCCCCCACCCTCACAGGCCCCCCAAACCATAGTGTTGGAGAGGAAACTGAAGGTATGGTACACAAACGCTGATGGAATAACAAATAAGTGGGAGAAGTGGCACGAAAGAGTCAAAGAGGCATCACCAGACATCATAGCTCTCACAGAAGCCAAGCTTACAGGTATGATAACAGATGCCATCTTTCCAACAGGATACCAGTTCCTGAGGAAAGACAGAGGGAACAGGGGGGTGGAGGAGTGGCATTGCTGATCAAAAACTGATGGAATTTTGATGAGCTGGAGAGAGGAGACAGAGGAGAAGCAAGTGATTACATAGCGGGAACGCTTTAGTCTGGAAGACCCAAGATGGTAATTGCAGTGATGTATAACCCACCACAGAACAGCAGGAGGCTAAGGCAAGAGTATGATGAGAGCAATAGAGCGATAGTTGACACACTTGCTGCAGTGGCTGGAAAGGCTCATGCGTGCAGGGCAAAGCTACTGATCATGGGTGACTTTAAGCACAAGGAAATTGATTGGGAGAACTTGGAGCCACATTGGGGCCAAAATACATGAAGGGCTAAGATGAGGGAGGTGGTACTGGAAAACTTCATGTACCAGCACGTAAGGGACACTACAAGAGAGAGAGGAGAGGATGAACCATCAAGAGTGGACCTAGTATTCACCTTGAGTAGTGCAGATATTGAGGACATCACGTATGAAAGACCCCTTGGGCCAGCAATCATGTGGTTTTAAGCTTCGAATACGCAGTAGAGCTGCAAGTGCAGGGGAAAGCAGGAAGACCTGGACGAATGAAGCCAAACTACAAGAAAGGGAACTACACGGAAATGAGGAACTTCCTGAACGGGGTTCAGTGAGACAGAGAACTGGCAGGGAAGCCAGCAAATGAGATGATGGAATATGTAACAACAATATGCAAGGAAGCTGAGGAGAGGTTTGTACCCAAAGGTAACAGGAATAGTGAAAAAGCCAGGATGAGCCCATGGCTCACCCAAAGGTGTAGGGAGGCAAAAACCAAGTGTGCTAGGGAATGGAGGAAGTATAGAAGGCAAAGGACCCAGGAGAATAAGGAGAGCAGTTGTAGAGCCAGAAACGAATATGTACAGATAAGAAGGGAGGCCCAACGAAAATATGAAAATGACATAGCAGCGAAAGCGAAATCTGACCCGAAACTGTTATACAGCCACATCAGGAGAAAAACAACAGTCAAGGACCAGGTAATCAGGCTTAGGAAGGAGGAGAGACGACAAGAAACGACCATGAAGCATGTGAGGAACTCAACATGAGATTCGAAGAAGTGTTCAAAGAGGAGACAGAAGGGGCTCCAGAAAGACGGAGAGGTGGGGAACACCACCAAGTGCTGGACACAGTACACACAACCGAGAAAGAAGTGAACAGGCTTCTGAGTGAGCTAGATACCTCAAAGGCAATGAGGCCGGATAACATCTTTCCATGGGTCCTGAGAGTGGGAGCAGAGGCGCTATGTGTGCCCCTAACAAGAATATGCAATAGATCTATCGAAATAGGGAGATTGCCTGAGGCATGGAAGACAGCAAATGTAATCCCAATTTTTAAAAAAGGAGACAGACATGAAGCACTAAACTACAGACCAGTGTCACTGACATGTATAGTATGCAAAATCATGGAGAAGATTCTCATGAGAAGAGTAGTGGAACACCTAGAAAGGAATGATCTCATCAACAGCAGCCAACATGGTTTCAGGGATGGGAAATCCTGTGTCACAAACCTCCTGGAGTTCTATGACAGGGTGAGAGCAGTAAGACAAGAGAGAGAGGGATGGGTAGATTGCATTTTCTTGGACTGTAAAAAGGCGTTTGACACAGTTCCACTCAAAAGATTAGTGCAAAAACTGGAGGACCGGGCAGGGATAACAAGGAAGGCAATACAATGGATCAGGGAATACTTGTCAGGAAGACAGCAGCAAGTAATGGTAAGTAGAGAGGTGTCAGAGTGGGTGCCTGTGACCAGCGGGGTCCCACAGGGCTCAGTCCTAGGATCAGTGCTGTTTCTGGTATTTGTGAACGACATGACGGAAGGAATAGACTCCGAGGTGTCCCTGTTTGCAGATGACGTGAAGTTGATGAGAAGAATTCATTCGGTCAAAGACCAGGCAGAACTACAAAGGGATCTGGACAGGCTGCAGACCTGGCCCATCAATTGACTTCTGGAGTTCAACCCCACCATGTGCAAAGTCATGAAGATTGGGGAAGGGCAAAGAAAACCGCAGACGGAGTACGGCCTAGGGGGGCCAGAGACTACAAACCTCACTCAAAGAAAAAGATTTTGGGGTGAGTATAACACCAGGCACATCTCCAGAGGCACACATCAACAAAATAACTGCTGCAGCATATGGGCGCCTAGCTAACCTCAGAACAGCATTCCAACCTCTTTATAAGGAATCGTTCAGGACCCTGTACACCGTGTACGTTAGGCCCATATTGGAGTATGCGGCACCAGTTTGGAACCCAATCCTAGCCAAGCACGTAAAGAAACTAGAGAAGGTGCAAAGGTTAGCAACAAGACTCATCCCAGAACTAAGGGGTATGTCCTACGAGGAGAGGTTAAGGGAAATCGCCCTGACGACACTGGAGGACAGGAGAGATAGGGGGGGACATGATAACGACATACAAAATACTGAGAGGAATTGACAAGGTGGACAAAGACAGAATGTTCCAGAGATGGGACACAGCAACAAGGGGACACAGTTGGAAGTTGAAGACAGATGAATCACAGGAATGTTAGGAAGCATTTCTTCAGCCACAGAGTAGTCAGTAAGTGGAATAGTTTGGGATGCGATGTAGTGGAAGCAGGATCCATACATAGCTTTAAGCAGAGGTATGATAAAGCTCACGGTTTAGGGAGAGTGACCAATAGTTGCCAGTAAAGAGTCGGGGCCAGGAGCTAGGACTCGAACCCTGCAACCTCAGATAGGAGAGTACACACACACGCACACACACATACACACACACACACACACACACACACACACACACACACACACACACACACACACCACACACACTGCAACCACAAATAGGTGAGTACAAATAGGTGAGTACACGCGCACACACACACACACAACACACACACACACACACACACACACACATACTAATCTAACCAATCTAAACCAAATCTAAACCAAATCAGAACCAAAACCCACACACTGTTTTCTCTGCCACCAACCCCAACATCACAAACCTCACCTCAACAGCTGCTCTGTATGGGCATTCTGACCCCACCCCCTTCATGACAAACCCCACCCACACCACAGCACCCCATAGGCCCCCACGAAGCCTCTCGCTCCCCCAACCCCAATATTCTCCCAAGAACACAGTGATAGAAAAGAACCTGAAGGTTTGGTACTCAAACGCAGATGGAATAACGAATAAATATGAGGAGTGGCATGAAAGAATCAGAGAGAAATCCCCAGACATCATAGCAGTCACAGAAACGAAACTCGCTGAGACAATAACAGATGCAATCTTCCCACAGGAATATCAGATCCTGAGGAAAGATGGAAGGAGTAGAGGGGGAGGAGGGGTTGCACTGCACATAAAAAAACCTATGGGGATTTTAGGAAATGGAAGGCATGGACGTAATTGGAGAAAGGGACTACATAGTAGGTACAATTCAGTCTGGAGAAACTAAAGTAGTCATTGGAGTGATGTATAACCCACCACAGAACTCCAGGAGACCAAGAGAGGAGTATGAAGAAAACAACAGAGCGATGGTGGACACACTGGCTGAGGTGGCAAGCGGAGCTCACTCGAACAGAGCAAAGCTACTGGTAATGGGCGATTTCAACCACAGGGAGAATCTGTGAATCCGAGCAACTTTACCAGCAGCTGAAAGAAGAGCTTAGGGCTGCTAAGCTGGAGATACGGCGATTAACGGAGGAGAACAAGAGGATTCGTAGTAATCCTCCTGTTGTGAGTGCCCAGGTTAAGAGGGGAACTTGGTCAGTGGCCGGGCAACATGGAACCAAGCTGAGGATCAAGAAGACTGTTGAAGAGGCAAAAACAACGAAAAACCAGAAGACTACTGTGGAAACTTCCAACCCATTTTCGGTGCTACCTGACGAATGTGGGTGTTCTACTGGGAATGCCACAACGAGCACCAAGGAAGGATTGGCAGATGTGAGTGAGACATCCCTAGAAACCCCAACGAAAACCATCGAGAACGTCTTGACGAATTCCACAAGTGAAGGTGAAGTGCTACCTAATGAATGTGAGTCGACTTCTCGGAACATCACGACGGACGTCGACAAGGAAGGTTAAAACATTGTTGTTGTAGGGGATAGCCAGATTAGGTACATGGATAGGGCATTCTGCTTGAAGGATAGGAGTAGGAGGCAGAGAGTGTGTTTTCCTGGGGCTGGGATGAAGGATATTGTTAGCCGTCTGCATGACATCATGAGAGGTAATGGGAGAAATCCTACTGTCTGTCTCAGTGCTGGAGGCAATGATGTTGGCAGACGTAGGAGTGTGGACCTGATTAGCAGGTATAGGTTAGCAATAGAGATAATTAGGAGGAAGGGTGGGAACCCTGTCATATGTGACATTTTGCCAAGAAGAGGAGTTGAAAATGAATGGTTGTCCAGGGCAATTGGTGTCAATTGCTGGCTGGACAAATACTGTAAGGAAAATGGGGTAACATTCATTGACAACTGGGACCTCTTCTATGGCAGAAATGACATGCATACCAGGGATGGGGTTCACTTATCTAGGTTTGAGGTGGGAGCACTGGCCAACGCAGTGGAGGGAGCTGTTAGGTCTTTAAACTAGGAATAGTTAGTGTTATGGGTTTTGGCAGGAAAAGAGTGAAGTCCCAGTGTAGTAATATTAGTACTAGGAGAACTAGTAATAGGCAAAATGAGGTGGATATTGGAAAGCCAGTGGCACTAGGTGACAAGGACAGTAATAGGTTTAGTGGAATAACAGAAAGGAGCAGGAAGGGTAAAGAGAAAGGAGTGTCCTTAAATATATATTACACAAACAGTCGTAGTGCTAGGAATAAGATGGACGAGTTGAGACTAGTTGCTAGTGCAGGTAACATTGATGTATTTGCCTTAACTGAGACGTGGCTCAATACGAAAAATCGGGACATGCCTGCGGAATGTCACATACAGGGATTTAAGTTGTTCCAAGTAGACAGAAGTATCGGGAAGGGGGGTGGGGTGGCACTGTATGTCCGAGATCGCTTGAACTGTTGCATAAAAACGGGTATTAAGTCTGGAGTAACACGTACAGAGTCTCTTTGGATAGAATTTTCAGAGGGGCATGAAAAATTGATTTTAGGTGTGATATACCGTTCCCCAAACTTAGATAAGGACCAAGGGAGACTACTATGGGAGGAAATTGTTAAGGCCACAAAGCACGATAATGAAGTAATTCTAGGAGACTTAAACTTTAGTCATATTGATTGGAATTTCTTGACTGGGAATTTAGGATCATACGACTTCTTAGAAGTAGTTCAGGATTGTTTTTTGAAGCAGTTTGTGACAGAACCTACAAGGGAAAATAACCTGCTTGACTTAGTTAGGGCAAACAATGAATCCCTTGTTAATAATTTAGAAATTTCGGAGGAACTTGGTGCTAGCGACCACAAATCAATTACATTTAGCATTGAATGGAAGTATGATAGAAGGGATAACTCAGTAACAGTCCCAGATTTTCGCTTAGCAGATTACAATGGGCTTAGAGAACACTTATCATCTGTTGACTGGGGTAACGAAGAGAGATATCAATATGACAGTTTTCTGAACACCATACATGCTGCTCAAAGAACGTTTATCCCGTATAAAGAAATTATATCAAATAGAAATGGCCCAAAATGGATGAATAATAGGCTGAAATATCAACTGGGGCATAAGAAGGGAATTTATAGGCGTATCAAAAGAGGTGAGGGTCATCTTATGAATCAATATATTGACATTAAGAGGGATATTAAAAAGGGGATAAGAAAAGCTAAAAGGGACTTTGAAATTTGAGTTGCTAGGGATTCTAAAACTAACCCAAAAAGTTTTTTCCAGGTCTATAGAGCAAAGGTTAGAGATAAGATAGGTCGATTTTAAATAATTATTTTCTCTCGGTTTTTACACAGGAAGACACTAACAATATTCCAGTAATTAATTTTTATAGTGGGCTAGAAGAAGATAAATTATGTAACATCACAGTCACTAGTGAAATGGTTGTGAGGCAGATACACAGACTGAAGCAACATAAGTCGCCGGGTCCTGATGAGCTTTTTTCAAGGGTTCTTAAGGAATGCAAAATGGAACTCTGTGAACCATTAACTAATATTTTTAATTTATCTCTTCAAACAGGTGTAGTGTCTGATATGTGGAAGATGGCAAATGTAATTCCTATTTTTAAAGCAGGGGACAAGTCGTTACCGTCAAATTACCGCCCAATAAGCCTGACCTCAATTGTAGGCAAATTACTAGAGTCAATTATTGCTGGGATTATAAGAAGCCATCTCGATAAGCATAGCTTGATTAATGATACTCAGCATGGATTCACGAGAGGCCGTTCTTGTCTAACTAATTTATTAACTTTCTTCAGTAAAGCTTTTGAGGCTGTTGATCACGATAAAGAATTTGATATTATTTACTTAGATTTTAGTAAGGCTTTTGATAGAGTTCCACACCAAAGACTGTTAAAGAAAGTGGCAGCTCATGGCATTGGGGATAAAGTGCTCTCGTGGATCGAGTCATGGCTCACAGACAGGAAGCAGAGAGTGTCCATAAATGGGGTTAAATCCGAGTGGGGATCCGTAACAAGTGAGGTTCCACAGGGATCAGTCTTAGGCCCTTTGTTGTTTATAATACATATCAATGACTTTGATGAGGGTATTACTAGTGATATGAGCAAATTCGCCGATGACACAAAGATAGGTAGGATAATTGATTCAAACGTAGTTGTTAGGGAGCTTCAGGAGGATTTAGACAAACTCTATTCTTGGTCAGAAAAGTGGCAGATGCGGTTCAATGTAGATAAATGCAAGGTTCTGAAGCTCGGGAGTGTCCTTAACCCTAGCACTTATAAGCTAAATAGTGTACAACTTAGCCATACAGATTGCGAAAAAGACTTGGGGGTTATGGTGAGCAGCAACCTTAAACCTGCCTACACAAACCTCCTCAATGCCTCCCTTGCCTCTGGATACTTCCCTTCTCTCTTCAAAGCTGCTACTGCTATCCTCCTTCCTAAACCCAATAAAGACCACTCTGACCCTAGAAACTATCGCCCTATCAGCCTCCTCGAAACTTTAGGAAAACTCTTTGAAAAACTCATCAATCATCGCCTTCGCAGATACCTGGAACACAATTCTCTACTTTCTGATGGCCAGTTTGGCTTCAGAACACACAGATCCACTCAGGATGCCGTTAATATCATTCTCAACTGCATCCACATCAACACAAAACAAAGAAACAGGACAGCCCTGGTTGCAAAAGACGTTGAAAAAGCCTTTGACACTGTCTGGCACGAAGGGCTCAAGTACAAACTCTGCACTAACTTCAACCTGCCTCTCGATACTCGTAAACTCCTCTGCAACTTCCTAGACGGCCGTACCATGAGAATCAAATTCCAAGGCTGTTACTCTGACTACTTCACACTAAATGCCGGAGTACCCCAGGGATCTGTCCTCTCCCCTACCCTCTACATTTTATACACTAACAACATTCCAACACCTGTATACCACAACTCCATCACACTAGCCTATGCAGACGACATTACACAACTTATCACTCATGCCAATATAGATACACTCACACACAAAACACAAAATGAGGTCGACAGGATAGCCATCTGGGAACAAAAATGGAGGATCAAAACCTATGCAGCTAAATCCAGCATTACGTATTTTAATTACAGGAAACGTGATCCTCCATTACCTGTCGAGCTCAGAACAGCTGACACCCGCACTTACATCCCCATCACACAATCTGTCACTGTCCTTGGCGTTAATCTTGACTACCTTCTTCGTTTACACGGACACATTCACTCAAGGCATGCAATAGCTAGTAAAGGCTCTTGCGGGCCTCTACAAGCTGAAACATGCCTCTCAACGCACCAAACTACACCTCTACAAATCCCTAATACGTCCTCTGATAACTTACTCTCTTCTAGCCCTCTCTCTTGCAGCAAAAAACAAACTTACTTAAACTGCAGCGTGTCCAGAACAAGGCGCTGCGCTGGGTGCTTGATGTCAGATTGGAGGACTTCGCCACAAGCGAGTCTCTCCATGCCCAATTAGACATCCCTGCGCTGAATCTGTACTGGAAGACGCTCAGTGACAGACAGATAGACAAACTTGAGACACGACATGACTACTGGACCTCTCTCCTTGACGAAGACATTCGCAGACCCACAAACCAACACAACCTTTTCTACTCCTTGCATGATCCTGCTCCTAACCCTATTTACAAATAACCTTGGATTCGCTGACAGGTACCTTCTATAATAGGTACCATTCTCTGACCCACCTTCGCCTTAGCTTTTGGGTTAAGACATGGCCCAGTTCTACACTCCTCTGTAGCGCTAAACGTCGCATGTCCCTTCCTCCCCGCTCACCCCACAGGAGTCCCAACAGAAGAGCCTGAATTTCTCTTCTCAATATCTGTCCCACGATCGCCTTCGCTGCTGGGTTAAGCCCTGGCTCTATTTCTAAGACTAAGAACACTCCTCTCCAGCACTATTCTTCGTCTGTCCCGTCTTCCCCGCTCATCCCATTTGGGATCTTACCTGAACTTTCGTTCGTTCGTTCGTTCCTTCGTTCGTTCGTTCGTTCGGTCCCAGGAGCAAAACGTTTTCTAATAAATACGTCATAGTGTTTGCTTACGTGTCTTTCTAAACCAACTTGTCGGTATTTATTACCAAGGTTTATACCATACGTAAGCCCCATATACAACACCTGGTTGTGTTTATAAGTAAGCCCCATATACAACACCTGGTTGTGTTTATAAGTCCCATATACAGCACCAGGTTGTCTTTATGTGTCCAGGTGTTATACATGTGTCATAATCAATCCAGTAATCTCCACATGTGTTATTCCTAGCTAGAGCCACTCCATAAACTAGCACTCCTGGAATAGCTCGAGGTATTGTTGGAAATATAGAGATCAAATAGCGGAAATATTTTTTGAAAGTTCTTTCAACAAGTTAAATATCATCGTAAAAACAAGTAAAATCAACATGCAGATAAATTAGACACATGTGCAACTCTTGGGTATCTTTATTAAGGAAACGTTTTGCCACACAGTGGCTGCATCAGTCCATACACAGGAGAAACTTGAAGAACAGCAGGAGAATGAGGTAATCAGTCCCTCATCCATGAGCCGATGTGGTCAGTCCATCTATCTTGAATAGAATACATGTCGGTTCTGTGAACCATTCATCTACAAGTAAAATCAAAATGATTTCCATCTTATAATTGCATTCCTGTGCTAAATTAACTCATCCAAATATTACTCAGGTCTCACTAGAGTAATGATTAGTGAAATATTCTTGTGTTTGTATAGGAGCACCTGACTTTGCTAGACATCCGGCGTGAAGGATCCTTTTCTCTTCTCATTTTCTAAAGTAACCATCACTCATCAGATTATCTCATGATTGGTGCAGAGATGTAGCGGAAGCTCAATTGTTTGACCTCCCATTAGTAGAAAGATGCAGGGACTCACAGCAAGGATAATCATACCAGAGTCTATTCAGTGCTTTAAAATGCTGATTTTACGGTTCATCTCAGTCTAACAGTAAGAGATGGCAGAGGCGCACTCCTAAGAGCAAGGTTACTGCTCTGTTAACAATGTCTTCCTTCCTCCTTGGTCACCATCTCACTGGTCAGCAGTAACCATGGTGTAATAAAGTTGGTAGAATTACCGACAATGTGTAAAGTAAAAGGACACACGTGCAACTAATGTGGCACTTTTATTGTGGCAACGTTTCGCTCTCCAGGAGCTTTATCAAGCCGTTACAAACAGTACATGGACACAGAGGGTATATATAAGCTCAGAGTGAGGTGCAATACAGCCAGGTTGCACTGAACGTTTCTAAAGTACTTTCACAAGCTTACACCAGAGTCGTCATCGCTTCCAGCACTTCAATAAAGGATCTAACCAGGACAAAATCCAAGCACCACGAACCAGTCAATGCAGGGGTTTACACTATACCCTGTGGAGGCTGTGACAAGATTTATGTAGGTGAAACAACAAGAAACCTCGGCACCCGCCTCAATGAACACATTTACGCATGTAGGAACGATAACTTGAACAACGCCTGTGTACAACACCGAAATTCCATCAATCATCTCATGAAATTCAGGGACGCCCAATTAGTGATCAAAGAAGCCAATTTTCTTCACTAATAGCTGTTTCTAATACAATTAAAAAAAACAAAGGCAGCTTCAACATCTCTGAAGTCTTAGCAAGAATCCTCCTGAAAACAGTAAACCCTGCCATCACATGTCTCTCCTGTTAATAATACACATAGCACATTAAATTGAAACAGGCCTTCTCTATCCAGCCTCCAATTGAAATATCTGTCTAGCCTATTTTTATGTTACCCAAGTTATAGCTTTTATATCCTTTTACTCTTGTGCGAGTCAATTGTTCTACATATTGTATTACTACTACTACTACTATTACTATTACTACTACTACTACGATGCACTTCTCGAACGGGGTAAAGATCAAACCAGAGAGTGGGACAGTCAATAACTCGTCCAAGCTAGCACTTGCCGCTGTCGTCGGTGGCAGACTGCAAGTCAAGTTTAATGCGATTCTGTCTCTTATAACTCATAATTTTTATAGCTCGATCGGGCATTAAAATAATTTCTGTCGCTCAAAGAGGCCTTCGTTGTCGTCTGTATTGACGACACCGAGGCTGAAAAAGTCATTACTGCTACAACCACTCTAAGATGATATCAGGGATTTATTGTCTTGACTTCCCCAGCTCTGAGGGCCAGGAGAACTGTGTTCCTCAAGAGACTCGACAGGCTCATCACTGCCCAGGCTACCGAAGAAATCAAGTCGTTCCATTGAAGCACAGAACCCTTGGGTCAAGGTGGAATTCATTACCAAAATACCCAATGCCTCCTCCATGCTGAAGGTCACCTTCAGTGACGTCTACATGGCAGCCAGAGCTCTCGCTGAGGGACTGGCTATTCACTACTTCCACATCAATCCAGCCTTCATCGAAACAGAAAAATTCCATCAAATTCCACAGTGTTCCAACTGTTACTCATACCTACATACCACCAAAGACTGCCCTGCCAAAAATAAGTTCTGTTCCACCTGCGGCCAAGGTCATGACTTTAAGACGTGCACTACTGCCTCTGCACCTAAATGCTTGAACTGCAAGAATGATCACCATACTCTTGCTGCCAAGTGCTCAACTAGACGAGATATACTTAAGAAACAACTCCAACAACAACAACAACAAAAAAAAAAACACTGCACAAGCGACTACATATGCTGCTATTACCAAGCTTCAAGCAGATACTACCAAGATTCTTCAAGCCACGCAAGCTGCATCTACCACTTCTTCGCCAGCTCTTTCTGGGGACTCCACCAAGATTCTTTACTGCATCATGTTTGCTTATGTGCAGAATGTAGCTGAACCTGGTTCCTTCAACACCACCATCAACGAACTCTTCAAGCTCGACCACATGCCTGGTTTCACATTCCCTGCATCTCCACCTTCCACAGAGATCATAAAATTCACTGCAAATGTCGCCAACATTACCGCTGCTCCACCGCTACCACACCTTCCTCCCGACACAGAGATGGACCAATCAGAGACCACCGAGACGCCGACCGATTCCACCAATGAGAGTCCACCAGCACCTGCTTCCACCTCCGTCACAACGGACCAATCAGACGCCTCAGCTCAAACGTCTCAGCCACCAGCCAAGAAGGTTAAAACACAAAAGCCTTGGGATGCAGCCCTACGTACTACCGCCACTCCTTCACAATTATTATTATTATAATCAAAAAGAAGCGCTAAGCCACAAGGGCTATACAGCAACACTCCTTCACAAGAAGTCGTTTGCTTGCCTGGTGTAAACTTCTACACAACCAACCAGAATGAGAACGCAATGTACACTCCAGAAATTATTCAACGCCTCCACAACGGGACAGTCAAGTTCACCTGCGACTCAACTCGATCATTCACCACTGAATCCCTGATCAACCTACTCTCAAAAAGTCACCGCTTTGTGGCACTCGACTACACCACAAGGAAGAAATTCAGGACTCTCCAGAATGGGGCTGCCGAAGACGGTACCCTTATCTAGCAGGACTGTCAATGATCAATCATCGTGAAGGCAAGTTTCCCCAGAACTTTGCTGCCTGCTAAAGCGGGGGTGTGGCTCCAAAACGAACCCTGTAATTGCTGCCTCCGCCCTCCTATGCTGGTGAAGGTGCTAAACGAGAAGATACTTCCCACTTGGGGAGTCACCGCAAGACAGAAGAAGTCACCCTCTAACCGGAGGGTTGGAGGGAGGGAGGCCACCGCCGGGTCGCCATCTGGAGAAGACCCGGGCCGGAAGTGCCGGCAAACCTGCAACAACAACAATACTGTTTGTGAAATTGAGACACATGTGCAACATCTGGGTATCTTCATTGTAGACGTTTCGCCATCCAGTGGCTTTATCAATACAAATTCCAGGACATAACTTGAAGACAGGAGAACTATGTACAGAATCTCCACGACTATGGTGCTCTTCGCACCTACTGCTAGGTTGAGGGACTGATTACCTCATCTTCTGTACATAGTTCTCCTGTCTTCAAGTTATGTCCTGGAATTTGTATTGATAAAGCCACTGGATGGCGAAACGTCTACAATGAAGATACCCAGATGTTGCACATGTGTCTCAATTTCATCTTGACGGTATTGTATACCATTCTTGTACAATGCTGTTTGTAACGGCTTGATAAAGCCCCTGGAGAGCGAAACGTTGCCACAGTAAAAATGTCACATTAGTTGCACTTGTGTCCTTTTATTTTACAGTAACCATGGTGTGAATTATAAATCTTCATTCATTATTTCTTGGTAGATATTATTATTATTATTAGTGTTATTATTGTTGTTATTATTAGTGGTAGTAATTATTATTATTAGTAATTATTATTATTATTATTATTATTATTATCATTGTTATTATTATTCTTATTATTGTTTTTAACACACCGGCCATCTCCCATAGAAAGGATTCTTCTCCACTTCCGCATGGAGCAATTATTATTATTTTTATTACTATTATGATTATTATTATTATTATTATTATTATTATTATTATTATTATTATTATTATTATTATTACTATACCGTGCTATTGTTTAAAGTAGAGATAATACGAATTTTAGTAATTACATTAATATTTTCGATGATGTTATAATTTACCATTAACATAGTAGGCAATGTGTTGTTGTTGTTGTTGTTGTTGACGTCACCAATATATCGGTTCCCGTAGGATGAGGCTTCAACATATTTTCTGGCATAACGCGTTAAAAAGATGCGAGTTTCATTAGGATAAAAGTATTGATCTCCATGATATTTCAGCAAAATCAACCCCCTTCCTGCCGCTCCCTGGTGACAGCCAGTCTTCTTGGCGGTGATGTGATGGGGCTAAACAAGCGCCGAGTTTATTGTTCATTTAAGAACATAAGAAAAAAGGAACACTGCAACAGGCCTACTGACCCATGCAGAGCAGGTCCATGTCCCCCCCCCCCGGATTAGACAAAAGACCTACCCCCGGAATAGCCCAATGACCCACAAAGTCTGGTCACCTCCCCTCAAGGAAGGAACACGGCACCAGACCCAGCAGCACAAGCTAGTCAGGTCCAACTCACACCCACTCATGTATTTATCTAACCTATTTTTAAAACTACAAAATGTTTTAGCCTGAATAACTATACTCGGGAGTTTGTTCCACTCATCCACAACTCTATTACCAAACCAGTGCTTTCCTATATCCTTCCTGAATCTGAATTTTTACAGCTTGAAACCATTGCTGCAAGTCCTGTCTTGGCTGGAAATTCTCAGCACGCTATTTACATCCTCTTTATTTATTCCTGTTTTCCATTTATACACCTCGATCATATCCCCCCTAATTCTACGCCTTTCGAGAGAGTGAAGATTCAAGGCCCTCAGTCTATCCTCATAGGGAAGATTTCTGATACATGGGATCATCTTTGTCAACCTCCTCTGTACGTTTTCCAGGGCATTTATATCCATTCTGTAATACGGTGACCAGAACTGAGCAGCATAGTCTAAATGAGGCCTAACCAAGGATATATAGAGTTGAAGAACAACCTAAGGACTTCTGTTATTTATACTTCTAGATATGAAGCCAAGAATTCTGTTAGCTTTATTGCGAACACTAATGCACTGTTGTCTTGGTTTCAGATTACTGCTAACCAGAACTCCTAAATCCTTTTCGCAATCAGTAGTATTAAGATCTACATTATTTAGTTTATATGTGGCATGGTTATTTAACTGTCCAACATTTAGAACTTTGCATTTGTCAATATTAAACTGCATCTGCCACTTCTCCGACCATTGCATCAGTCAATTCAAATCATCCTGGAGTGCTCTAGTGCCCTCATTAGAATGAATTGGACGGCCTATTTTGGTGTCATCAGCAAATTTGCGTATAATTATTATTATTATTATTATTATTGTTACTATTACTGTATACAAATAACTCGCATACAAATAACGACGATGTTGTAAATGGTCAAAGCAGGACCGAAACGTCGTCGTAAGCTCCCCTCTTCTATGTGCGGGTTATTTGTATATTGTTCTAGTTGAAGATTGAGACACTTATGCAGCATATGGGAATCTTTATTCAGGAAACGTTTCGCCACACAGTGGCTTCATCAGTCCAATACAAAGAGGAAGGCGTAAGGAGAGGAGGAGTATGAGGTAATCAGTCCCTCAGCCTGGAGTCGATGTGTTCAGTCCATCAATCTTGTAGAATGTACAGCATAGGGCCGTAGACGTGGCTTATATACTGTAGTGAGGTGACTTGAAGCAGACGGAGGCGGGATCATAGTGGTACCATCCACTAGTCGAAGTAGGTCTTTGTCCAAAGGTTGGACAAGCGTTGAAGAATTCTTTGTAAGAAGATCCCATGATGCTGCAGTGTCCGACAGTTGTGATGAATGGTTTGAAAAACCGACAAGTTGAAGATTGAGACACTTATGCAGCATATGGGAATCTTTATTCAGGAAACGTTTCGCCACACAGTGGCTTCATCAGTCCAATACAAAGAGGAAGGCGTAAGGAGAGGAGGAGTATGAGGTAATCAGTCCCTCAGCCTGGAGTCGATGTGTTCAGTCCATCAATCTTGTAGAATGTACAGCATAGGGCCGTAGACGTGGCTTATATACTGTAGTGAGGTGACTTGAAGCAGACGGAGGCGGGATCATAGTGGTACCATCCACTAGTCGAAGTAGGTCTTTGGACAAAGACCTACTTCGACTAGTGGATGGTACCACTATGATCCCGCCTCCGTCTGCTTCAAGTCACCTCACTACAGTATATAAGCCACGTCTACGGCCCTATGCTGTACATTCTACAAGATTGATGGACTGAACACATCGACTCCAGGCTGAGGGACTGATTACCTCATACTCCTCCTCTCCTTACGCCTTCCTCTTTGTATTGGACTGATGAAGCCACTGTGTGGCGAAACGTTTCCTGAATAAAGATTCCCATATGCTGCATAAGTGTCTCAATCTTCAACTTGTCGGTTTTTCAAACCATTCATCACAACTGTCGGACACTGCAGCATCATGGGATCTTCTTACAAAGAATTCTTCAACGCTTGTCCAACCTTTGGACAAAGACCTACTTCGACTAGTGGATGGTACCACTATGATCCCGCCTCCGTCTGCTTCAAGTCACCTCACTACAGTATATAAGCCACGTCTACGGCCCTATGCTGTACATTCTACAAGATTGATGGACTGAACACATCGACTCCAGGCTGAGGGACTGATTACCTCATACTCCTCCTCTCCTTACGCCTTCCTCTTTGTATTGGACTGATGAAGCCACTGTGTGGCGAAACGTTTCCTGAATAAAGATTCCCATATGCTGCATAAGTGTCTCAATCTTCAACTTGTCGGTTTTTCAAACCATTCATCACACATATTGTTCTAGTCACGGTATTGTGCCTTTTTGTTATTTAATTACTATCACTGCATATGAAAAAAACCGGAATGAATTGAAGCGATTTAAATTCTATTACTATTATCATTACTATTACTACTATTACCATTACTATTCTCTTCTTCTCACTCCCTTCTCCCTTACCATATTTTGACCTCTGGTTTTTCTCTCTGTTGAAAATTGACAGTGGTTCATGGGAGACCGATAGTTCTTCCTGGTTATTTCTGAATCCAACTTATTTTATGTGATCCTCGTAACAGTGATCCCGGTGCAGTTATTATTAACCGTAAATGTAGTTTTTCAAGTGACAGGAATACAATAAGTGGTAGTAATACATGATCCAAGTGATGGTGATCCATGTTACGGTGATCCAAGTGACGGTGATCTTAGTCAAAGTGATCCATGTGACAGTGGCTCTTCTAATGGTGATTCACAGACTGATCCTGGGGACAGTATTCAAAGTAGCATTGAGCCAAATGAGAGTGATTTAATCGACAGTAATCCAAGTTACAGTGCTGCAAGTTTCATCAAGCGGTCCAAGATACAGTAATCCAAGTGGCAGCAATCCTCGTCTCCAGCTATTACCGGGAACAGTTTCTCAAAACTCTCAATTCGAAACCTCTGTTATCCCTCTGTAATGCCATTTATGAAAAGTGCAAATCGGACCGAAAGTGCAAGTCGGACAGAAAACTCGTCAGGAGTTTCATTCTCCTATGCGCGGGGGTTATTTGTGTATTGTTCCAGTCACGGTATTGTGCCTTTCCATTCTTACCTTGTCAGCTGCACACTAAATGTAGTCTCTTATTTCTTGGCCCGACGCGTGATACTGAATAGAACTTAACCGTAAGAAATTGGTCGCTTTCATAACTCCTGCAATATTGTACTGAAATGACAGCATTCTCAATGCCCTATTGTGTGCGATATTAAAGGTTTCCTGGCATCTAAAAGATCACATATGATATGACTTGTTTTTGCAAGAAAAAAACGACGGAATAGTTGTTCAAAACAGAGTAACAATAGTAATAAGTGGATGTGTTTTAGTTCGCTGTTGTGATCCAAGAAAAGTATCACCATGTATGGTTTTATTCGTACGTATGTATACGTATAGATGTGCTTGTGTATGCATTCATGTTCATATGTTCATGTATGCATGTACATATGTTTATGATGTATATACATATTTCGGTTCGAATTGCACAATGAACTAGTCATACTAACACACAAAGGCAAGGGAGACAGTATGTATACGAGACGAGGGAAGGGACGGAAGAAAGACAGGAGGAAGCAAGAAGGAAGTGGAGAAGTAATGGTAGAGGTAATACTGAAGTGGAAGTAGTAGTAGTAGTAGCAGCAGTAATAGTAGTAATAGTAGTAGGTAGGGAAAGTAGTGGAAGTGGCAGAAGAGACACAAAGGGAAGAGAGGCAATAGTAGCAGTCGAAGTAGTAGAAGAAGAAAAATAACTCCAAGGTCAAGAAAAAGGAGCACTGCTGGAGAGCTACTGGCCCACGAGGGTGGGACCACAAGCACACTCGTGTCTTAGAGGATAGCTTTTTAAATGGGCTTTAAAGCCTCTAGTTTGACTATTTTGTTAATTTAAAATATTTAACTAAATTTTAAATGTATTTTTTTAACGTTGTGGTCAACAGTGTGTACTGTCATGGTAGAATAGCTTATCTGACTAACATTAAGATACGACTATTGTTTTCTGTGCAATAAACGAGAGGATAACGTCCTTCCCCTCCTGTAAAACT
>NC_069414.1:57919607-57924912 GCF_026875155.1 Cherax quadricarinatus
TTAACAATTACTTCAATAAAAATGATAAACTGGCTCCTCAACAGCGCAATATCAACCCGAACAAAATTCTAATGAGGATACACCAGCATCCTGAAGCCGAGGAAGGATTTCAGTTGGGTTCCTCTGTCGGAATACAATACAATAAGTATTACTTCCAATTCCTTCCTATTGGAGGCCCCTCGTCCACCCTTCTGTTTATTCATCGTCAACTGCTTACTACAACTAAATTTGCTCAGTGTCATTAATAAGTGCTCAGTGTCTTTCATAAGTGTTTAGTGCCAATAAAAATAGGTGCTCAGAGTTCAATGCCATTAATCAGTGTTCAGTGTCATTAATAAATGTTCAGTGTTATTAAAAAGTGTTCAGTGTTATTAATAAGTGCTCGGTGTTCAGTGTTGTTAATAAGTGCTCAGTGTTCAGAGTCATTAATAAGTGTTCAGTGCAAATAAGAATATATATATATTATATATATATATATATATATATATATATATATATATATATATATAATATATATATATATATATATATATATTATATATACATATTAACAAGTCGGCCGTCTCCCACCGAGGCAGGGTGACCCAAAAAAAAGAAAATCCCTAAAAAGAAAATACTTTCATCATTCAACACTTTCACCTCACTCACATATAATCACTGTTTTTGCAGAGGCGCTCAGAATACAACAGCTTAAAAGCATATACGTATAAAGATACACAACATATCCTTCCAAACTGCTAATGTCCCGAACTCCTCCTTTAGAGTGTAGACATTGTACTTCCCATTTCCAGGACTCAAGTCCGGCTATATAAAAATAACCGGTTTCCCTGAATCCCTTCACTAAATATTACCCTGCTCACACTCCAACAGATCGTCAGATCCCAAATGCCATTCGTCTTCATTCAGTCCTATCGAACAAGCTCATGCACGCCTGCCGGAAGCCCAAGCGCCTCGCCCACAAAACCTCCCTTACCCCTTCCTTCTAACCTTTTCGAGGACGACCCCTACCCCGCCTTCCTTCCCCTACAGATTTAAATGCTCTCCATGTCATTCTACTTTGATCCATTCTCTCTAAATGACCAAACCACTTCAACAACCCTTCTTCAGCCCTCTGATTAATAGTTTTATTAACTCCACACCTTCTCCTAACTTCCACACTCCGAATTTTCTGCATAATATTTACACCACACATTGCCCTTAGACAGGACATCTCCACTGCCTCCAATCGCCTCCTCGTTGCTGCATTCACAACCCAAGCTTCACACCCAGGTAAGAGTGTTGGTACTACTATACTTTCATTCATTCCCTTCTTTGCCTCCATAGATAACGTTTTTTGTCTCCACAAATACCTCAACGCACCACTCACCTTTTTTCCCTCATCAATTCTGTGATTAACCTCATCCTTCATAAATTTCTCTGCCGACACGTCAACTCCCAAGTATCTGAAAACATTCACTTTTTCCATACTCCTCCTCCCCAATTTGATATCCAATTTTTCTTTATCTAAATCATTTGATACCCTCATCACCTTACTCTTTTCTATGTTCACTTTCAACTTTCTACCTTTACACACACTCCCACACTCATCCACTAACCATTCCACGGGCGGGATTTAACCCGCAGTCAGAGAGTCTCAAAACTCCAGACCGTCGCGTTAGCCACTGGACCAGCTAGCCACAATAAGATTCGTCCAACTAGGTATATTTCTACACCATAGGAAGGTTAGCATAGGCACCACTGTGACCATAAATACAAGTTTTTACAGACGAATCTCCAGCTAGCGTGGCCGTGACGAACTCTAGCTCAAGTCCCCTCAATGCCGTCAACATGACTCACGAAATCGTAATGACACGATTGCAAACAAACCATACCACGGGCGGGATTGAACCCGCGGTCAGAGAGTCTATAAACTCCAGACCGTCGCGTTAGCCACGCTAGCTGGAGATTCGTCTGTAAAAACTTGCATTTGTGGTCACAGTGGTGCCTATGCTAACCTTCCTATGGTGTAGAAATATACCTAGTTGGACGAATCTTATTGTGGCTAGCTGGTCCAGTGGCTTACGCGACGATCTGGAGTTTTGAGACTCTTTGACCGCGGGTTCAATCTCGTCCGTGGTATGGTTTGTTTGCAATCGTGTCATTACGATTTCGTGAGTCATCCACTAACCTTTGCAATTTTTCTTTAGATTCTCCCATAAGCACAATATCATCAGCAAAAAGCAACTGTGTCTATTCCCATTTTGTATTTGATTCCCCATAATTTAATCCCACCCCTCTCCCGAACACCCTAGCATTTACTTTTTTACAACTCCATCTATAAATAAAAACAACCATGGTGACATTACACATCCCTGTCTAAGACCTACTTTTACTGGGAAGTAGTCTCCCTCTACACACCCTAACCTGAGCCTCACTATCCTCATAAAAACTCTTTACAGCATTTAGTAACTTACTACCTATTCCATATACTTGCAATATCTGCCACATTGCTTCCCTATCCACTCTATCAAATGACTTTTCTAAATCCATAAATGCAATAAAAACTTTCCTACCTTTATCTTAATACTGTTCACATATATTCTTCAATGTAAACACCTGATCTACACATCCCCTACCCACTCTGAAACCTCCTTGCTCATCCGCAATCCTACATTCTGTCTTACCTCTAATTCTTTTAGTAATAACCCTACCGTACACTTTTCTTGGTATTCTCAGTAAACTAATTCCTCTATAAATTTTACAATCTCTTTTGTCCCCCTTCCCTTTATATAAAGGGACTATACATGCTCTCCGCCAATCCCTAGGTACCTTCCCCTCTTTCATACATTTATTAAAGAAAAATACCAACCACTCCAACACTATATCCCCCCCCCTGCTTTTAACATTTCTGTCATGATCCCGTCAGTTCCAGCTGCTTTACCCCCTTTCATTCTACGTAATGCCTCAGGCACCTCCCCCACATTACATCCTGCTCTTCTTCACTCCTTAAAGATGGTATACCTCCATGGCCAGTGCATGAAATTACCACCTCTCTTTCTTCGTTGACATTTAAAAGTTCCTCAAAGTATTCTCCCCATCTACCCAGTACCTCCAGCTCCCCATCTACTAACTCCCCTACTCTGATTTTTAACTGACAAATCCATTAAATCCATAGGCTTTCTTAACTTGTTTAACTCACCCCAAAATTTTTTCTTATTTTCCTTAAAATTTCTTGACAGTGCCTCTCCCACTCTATCATCTGCTCTCCTTTTGCACTCTCTCACCACTCTTTTCACCTTTCTTTTACTCTCAATATACTCTTCTCTTCTTATAACACTTCTGCTTTGTAAAAACCTCTCATAAGCTACATTTTTCACTTTTATCACACCCTTTACTTCATCATTCCACCAATCACTCCTATTTCCTCCTCCAGCTACTCTCCTATAACCACAAACTTCTCCCCACATTATAATACTGCATTTTTAAAACTATTCCAACCCTCTTCAACCCCCCTCCCCACTATTCATACTTGCACCAGCCCACCTTTCTGCCAATAGTTGCTTATATCTCACCCGAACTTCCTTCTCCCTTAGTTTATACACTTTCATCTCCCTCTTACTTGTTGTTGCCATTTTCCTCTTGTCCCATCTACCTCTTTCTCTAACTGTAGCTACAACTAGATAATGATCTGATACATCAGTTGGCCCTCTATAAACGTGCACATCCTGAAGCCTATCCGTCAACCTTTCGTCCACCAATACATAATCTAACAAACTACTTTCATTACGTGCTATATCATACCTTGTATATTTATTCATCCTCTTTTTTATAAAATATGTATTACTTATTACCAAACCTCTTTCTACACATAGCTCTATTAAAGGCTCCCCATTTTCATTTACCACTGGCACCCCAAATTTACCTACTGCTCCCTCTACAACATTTTTACCCACTTTAGCATTGAAATCCCCAACCACAAGTACTCTCACACTTGGTTCAAAACTCCCCACGCATTCACTCAACATTTCCCAAAATCTCTCTCTCTCCTCTACACTTCTCTCTTCTCCAGGTGCACATACGCTTACTATAACCCACTTTTCACATCCAATCTTTATTTTACTCCACATAATCCTTGAATTAATACATTTATACTCCCTCTTTTCCTGCCATAGCTTATCCTTCAACATTATTGCTACTCCTTCTTTAGCTCTAACTCTATTTGAAACCCCTGACCTAATCCCATTTATTCCTTTGCATTGAAACTCTCCTACCCCCTTCATCTTTGTTTCACTTAAAGCCAGGATATCCAGCTTCTTCTCATTCATAACATCCACAATCATCTCTTTCTTATCATTCGCACAGCATCCACGCACATTCAGACTTCCCACTTTGACAATTTTCTTCTTCTTATTCGTTTTAGTAATTATCACAGGAAAAGGGGTTACTAGCCCATTGTTCCCGGCATTTTAGTTGACTTTTACAACACGCATGAGTTACGGATGAAAGATTCTTATTTCACTTCCCCATGGATATAAAAGGAAAATTAATAGGAAACAAGAACTATTAAGATAAAATCAAAGAAAAATCAAAGAAAACTCAGATGAGTGTGCATAGATAAATGTGCACATGTATGTGTAGCGTGACCTAAGTGTAAGTAGAAGTAGCAAGACATGCCTGTAATCTTGCATATTTATGAGACAGACAAAAGACACCAGCAATCCTACCATCATGTAAAACAATTACAGGCTTTCGTTTTACACTCAGCTGGCAGGACGGTAGTACCTCCCTGGGTGGTTGCTGTCTACCAACCTATTATATATATATATATTATATATATATATATATATATATATATATATATATATATATATATATATATATATATATTATATATATATATATATTATATACTTACAAGACAAGCCTGCTCAGGTAATGTACACTATTCTCCACTGTGTGAAAATTCTTCATAACGTAGAACTTCTTCTTAAAGTGAAAGTTTTTCATAGCATGAACCTTCATATTGTTATGATAGTAATGCTGGTTACATCTGGACACAGTCCAGTTGCTTAGTTATTATATATAAATACACACAAAGATTTTCTATCTGTTTGACAAGCCAATACCACCATGATTAGCCGGTAACATTAACGTATTCCGACCATTCACTTTTCTTTCCCCACGCATACTTAAATATCGTTGAGTATATTTTGCACACTACGGTTTCCAACAATGGATATACAATGGATACATACGATGGTTTTGAGTACAACAATGTATTAACGATTACCGCTCTCTTTTTCTTTAAAATTACTAATTTTTTCTT
>NC_069414.1:57925412-57962564 GCF_026875155.1 Cherax quadricarinatus
GTACAATTCAATATTTTTTTGCCTTGCCCCCCTGTCATGGAAAGTGTTCAAATTTCTATCTTTTTCTGTGCTCTTCACATTTATGACCCTCACTTCCTTAACTCAGAAATTTCCACTCTTTACAATTCGTTCTCTCGTCTTGGCTACCCTTCCACTTTCACAAACTATGCCTTCTGACGTGCTCAGTGGATTTTCATCTCTCTCAAAAACTCTCTACTTCCGTGAAATCTTCTGTGCTCTGCCTTCCCTATAATTCCAGTCTTTCTCATCACCACATCTCTCTCCATTCCTTAGACATCAAGCTTACTTTTCTCAAACGCAGCGCCCTTCGCAGTAATCTAGTTCGTATTTCTCCCTCTACAGTTGATGCTACTGGTGTTTACTTTATTTCATGTTCCTGTTGTCCCCTATAATACTCATTCTTACACAAGTAATGAGCACAAAAAAGTGTTAGCCTCGCCGAGTCTAATAATGCTCCTTATGTCATGGTAAAGATCACAGTGAAAAAAATAGTGAATTTCCAAGAGGTTTAGTAATTTCTCATATTATCAAGAACCTACACATATGAATAAAGAGAAGGGTGGACGAGGGGCCCAAACTGCGATCTACAAATTGAAAGTCCGACGCTGTATCGTTCCGGTTACCCTGGGTCGACGGAAAGAGTTCAGTTGGGTTACAGTTGGTGCTTCTGATGGGATATATTACAATAAGTATTACTTTCAATTCTTCCCTGGTGGAGGTCCCAGTGGCCCCAACGGTAGAACGTCGGAGTGGAAATCTGCAGACGGCGGTTCGACCCCCTCTTCTACCCTTCTGTTTATTCTGTTAGTGTACAGTGCTATTAATAAGTGTTAAGTGTCATGAATAAGTGCTCAGTGTCATTAATAAGTGTTCGGTGCCACTGAAAATAAGTGTTCAGTGTCATTAATAAGTGTTCGGTGCCATTGAAAATAGGTGCTTTGTGTTCAGTGGCATTACTAAGTGCTAAATATCATTAATAAGTGTTGAGTAGCATTGAAAATAAGTGCTCAGTGTTCAGTGTCATTAACAAGTGTTCAGTGTTAGAAAGTGTTCAGTATCATTAATAAATCTTCGATGTCATTAATAAGTGATCATTGACATTAATTAGTGTTCAGTGATATTTATCAGTGTTCAGTGACATTAAGCAGTGTTCAGTATCATTTATAAGTGTTCAGCGTTAATAATCAATGTATATATATATATATATATATATATATATATAATATATATATATGTGTGTGTGTGTGTGTGTGTGTGTGTGTGTGTGTGTGTGTGTGTGTGTGTGTGTGTGTGTGTGTGGTGTGTGTGTGTGTGTGTGTGTGTGTGTGTGTGTGTGTGTATGTGTGTGTGTGTGTGTGTGTGTTTGTGTGTGTGAACTTACCTAATTTTACTCATCTAATTGTGGTTGCAGGGGTCGAGCCAAAGCTCCTTGCCCAGCCTCTTCATTGGTCGTCACTATGTCCTCTCTCTCCCTGCTCCATGAGCTTTATCGTACCTCTTCTTAAAGCTATGTATGGTACCTGCCTCCACTACCACACTTTCCGGACTATTCTACTTCCTGACAACTCTATGGCTGAAGAAATACTTCCTAACATCCCTGTAACTCATCTGAGTCCTCAGCTTCCAATTGTGACCCCTTGTTGCTGTGTGCCATCTCTGGAACATCCTGTCTCCGTCCGTGTAGATGTGTGTATGTGTGTGTGTGTGTGTGTGTGTGCGCCCGCTTATTAACATACACGCACATTATCTCACAGCTCAGAGCAGTAGTGGAACCCACATACTCTGCATCAAAGTACACACAGGACTTATGCCACAAAGCAAGACAGTAGATAAGTATGAGCGCCAAGCAGAAGCTCATCTCTAGCAGGTGGCGCAAGAGCCCGTAATTTCTGCCCTGTTAAGGCGACGGGATTAATTTCCGCACTTGCGAGCGCTGTCCTGCTATATAAACGGAGACTGGAAGCTCCCAGCAAAGGTCAAGTCAGCAATATTGCATGGATAAGACTTCCGTCCTCGGGCAGAAAGGACTTAGGTTTGAACACCGATAACTGGGAGGTTCAGAAGTAAAAGTTGCTCGTTAAGGTCTGGTCTACATTGCGTACAGTCCTACTGTACTATCGTATGCGAGATAAGGACACTACCGCAGCAAAAATTGAGAATAAAATGTCTGAATTGTGACAGGGGTGTGATCAATAGAGAAAAAAAGAGTGTGAGCTTGCTCAGCATTGTGCAAGGTGACAATGCGCATCCCACTCCTGAGGGTATGAAAGCAAACGTTTTGCTTTATGCCTCAAGAGTGCTTTGCTAATGCTATGGCAGGAAGAGAAAAGAATTTTCTACAAGATTGATGGACTGAACACATCTACTCCAGACTGAGGAACTGATTACCTCAAACTCCTCCTCTCCTTACACCTTTCTGCTTTGTATTGGACTTATGTTCTTATCTAGGAGCTTCCTTGAGATATCACTCAGAGAAGAGGTCTCCGGGCAGTTTGTTTGTTAGTGTCAGTAACATTGTCACGATCATGTACAGATCAAGAGAACTTGGCTGGAAACCTCTAGAGGATTCGTTCTGTGAGGTGCAAAGGATCCCAAAAATTGACGCACCATCGTGGGAGAAATTTGGAACATGCTCAAAATGGAACAAAGGTCACAGGTATCAAAACGGTCAGCTGGAACTTCGGCACGGGAGTCAAGCAACACAGTGTTGCCCAAAAGTGGTACCTGGTTCGAAGAAAGGGCCTTTGGAGTGCCGGGGTGAACTAAGGGCTCCGCAGGAGAGAGAGAGAGAGAGAGAGAGAGAGAGAGACTCGGAAAGAGTCAAAACAAAGATTCAATCATCGATGATTAAGCCGGTAGGAAAGGAGGAAGAGGAATAATAAATAGCTCCATTGAGAAACAAAATGAAGTCATATGTATTCCCCTCTTAGTCCATGAGTGCCCTCGGCCTGGCAAATAATGCTGAAGCAGCATGGAAATTGCTCCCACCCTACTGTTTATGCTAGTAAACTAGCATATCAGGATGGCACCTCCCGCAGTCACCTAGGTCGACAAGAGATGTAGGCGACCAGGAACTCACCCAGAGCCTAGTTCCTTGGGCCGCCACCTCCCGGAACAGACGGACAGCCTCTAGGGTCACTTCCATCTCCTAAAACATACGAAGCTGTCCACAGGGATCCTGGAGAGCAGCCAAGCATGTGGTATAAACCTTGGTTTATACCACATGCCGACAAATTGGTTTTAAAAAGACACGTGAGTAAACACTAGGACACATTTGAAAACGTTTCGGTCCTGGGACCTTGATCAAGGTCCAGGGACCGAAACGTTTTCTAATATGTATATCCTAATGTTTGCCTACGTGTGTTTTTAAAGCCCAGAATAATCCTAGAAAATTTAATTTCCATAGCAGTCCACAACTCAACAGAGATCCTCAACGGAATCTCACGAGTAACAATACCTTGTACCTCACTTTGGTGCAGTAATTTACAAGGGGAGTATCTACAAAGGCCAAATGGGGAGGAGAAGGAAGAAAAGAAGGAGGAGAAAGAGGAGGAGGAGGAGTAGGGGGAGGAGAAGGGTGTAATTAGATTTTACCGAGATAGAAAACTAGAGTTCTGATTCCCATCTTTGAAAGTGGCAAAAAATTTTGAAAATAAAGTCGGAAATCAGAGAAATAATCTTGTAATTGTATGCCATGTATCAGGAATATTTTAATCTTTGGATACTGATTTCTAAGATTCTAAGTACCTATTTAGCTAATCACAAATTAGTAATAATGGTAGAATTGCCGATAAAATGTTAGGTAAATGGATGGAGATGAAATTAAATGTGACATTTTATTGTGGCAACGTTTCGCTCTCCAGGAGCTTGACAAACCTCCTGAAGAGCGAAATGTTGACACAATAAAATGTAACATTAATTGCATCTAACAATCACAAATTACAATTTTTGACGTCATCAGTGACGTCATTAAATAAAAAAATATGTAGAAATTTTTATTATTATATATATTCAGGTTTAACTGGGGGTTATACCCCTTGTAATACATTATGTATTCTAGGGGTTATACCCCTTGTAATACATTATGTATTCTAGGGGTTATACCCCTTGTAATACATTATGTATTCTAGGGGTTATACCCCTTGTAATACATTATGTATTCTAGGGTTATACCCCTTGTAATACATTATGTATTCTATGGGTTATACCCCTTGTAATACATTATGTATTCTAGGGGTTATACCCCTTGTAATACATTATGTATTCTAGGGTTATACCCCTTGTAATACATTATTTATTCTAGGGGTTATACCCCTTGTAATACATTATGTATTCTAGGGGTTATACCCCTTGTAATACATTATGTATTCTAGGGGTTATACCCCTTGTAATACATTATGTATTCTAGGGGTTATACCCCTTGTAATACATTATGTATTCTAGGGGTTATACCCTTGTAATACATTATGTATTCTAGGGGTTATACCCCTTGTAATACATTATGTATTCTAGGAGTTATACCCCTTGTAATACATTATGTATTCTAGGGTTATACCCCTTGTAATACATTATGTATTCTAGGAGTTATACCCCTAGTAATCATTATGAATTCTAGGGATTATCCCCCTTGTGATACATTATTTATTCTACTATTTTATACCCTTGTAAACTTTAAAGTATTCGGGGGTTTTTTCCCCCCATTTAATCCCTTTATGTATTCTGGGGATTAAAACCCCTTATAATAGCTATGTTTTTTTTTTCTTACGGGACGTTAGGGATAAGTTTCTCTGACCCATAAAAGCCTATATGTTTGAGCGAGTGTGTCTAAAGCCATAAGTGAGCCTCACATGCTGAGGATTGTACTGAGCCTTTAAGAGCCCCCTCCATGCCGAGTGTGCCCTAAACCCAAAAGTGGCCCCACATCCCTGAGTGAGGTACTGAGCCATAAGAACCTCACATGCCGAGTGTGTCTGAGCCAAAAAGTGAGCCCCCACAGGGCTGAGTGAGTGTATCTGAGCCAAAGGAGCCTCAAAATTCTGATTTAGTGTGTCTGAGCCAAAAGGGGGCCCCAATGCGGGGTGAGTGTGTCTGACCAAAAGAACCCCCATTTGCTAATTGGGTGTGTCTGACCCCAAAAGAGGCCCCCACATGCTGAGTGTGCCTAAACCCATAAAGGCCTCAAGGGCTGGGGCGAGTGTGTCGACCATAAGAGACCTCACTGCTGAGTAAGTGTTTTGACCCATAAGGGGCCCTAAGCTGAGAAGTGTGTCTGAGCCAAAAAGGGGACCCCACATGCTGAGTGAGTGGGGTCTGAGCCCCCAAAGCAAAAAAATTTCCCCTTTTTCCCCCTGGTTTCGATTCCCTTTCCTTTGGAAGTGTAAAAACTTTTTTAAAAAATGGGGACAGACGTCCATTCTGTTACAGTTAAAATTCACGGATTTATGCTTTTGTTTCCCGTATTTTAAAAAAATAGCTGAGAAATTTTTTGATCGACTCTCTTTTTATCACTTTTTTAGAAATATTGTTTTACTTTTTTTGACTAAAAACAAAAAAAAAAAAACGTACGCAATTTTTGTATATTAGGGAAAATTTAATCAATATCTCTCAAACGGGCCGTTTATATATTTTTCCCAGGGTTACTTCTGATGTGAAATTTTAAAACCCTATTTATTTTTTTTTGATAATACGTTATTATTTTAATTAAAGTGCCCCCGAAAAATCATTTAAAAAAAAAAAAAAAAAAATATAATAAGTTTCACGTATTCCCAAAATTTTAATCCAAGGAAAATCCAAAAAACCCGTTCCCACATCTTGGTCAAAAAGGGAAAAAGAATGTGTTGTGTTGGGTTTAAATTTTTAAAAATTTCTTATAGAGTTTTTCTATTTAAATAAATTTTGTGATTACAAATTTGTCCCCCAAACAGATTTAAGTTTTAGGGCAAAAATACTGAATCTTCGAATTAAAAAGGGAAAGGGGACACCTAAGTTTTCGGGAAGATTTCTGAAAGGAAACTGAAAAATCACTTCCCAGGGCACATAAAGCATAGATAAGTGCCAAATCAAAAAAGTGTTAAAAACGTCATCAAAAAATTTTGGGAAGAAAAAATCCATTAAAAATGGAATATTTAGTTTATTGCAACAAAAAAAATTTCCCAAATAAATCAGTTTTTTAAACAAACCTCAAACCCTCACAAAAACCCGGGTAATTGTAAAAAATCAACACAAAGTTTAAAAACCTCCCCAACCCACTGAGTTTTTTAATTTTTGGGGGCGCCTAAAACGATTTTGAAAAAAAAAAAATTGGCCGGAGGTTCGAATAAACTAAAAACCCAAAAAAAAGTGATCGTTCTCTGCCCTTGGGCTGTGATTACCGCCCTATTAACGGGTAATCCTTTTTGGTTTTATTTCAACAAAAACTTTCCCCCGAGTAAAAATTTTTGGGCGAAAAGCTTTCTTGTGTTGCTGAGACTGACAAAATAATACAGTACCCCGGTTTTTACGGGAAAAAATTTTTAAATTAAGAGGTTTTTAGGGTTTACTTTAGAAAAAATTTTTTTTTACAATCTAAAATTTTTGTAAAGCTTATTTTTCTATACCCTTGTGTCAATTTCCCCCAGTGTAAATTTGTTATCTTTGTTTTTTTTATATGGGAATATTTTTATCTCTTTTCCCTTAATATATAACGTTATTTTTTTTTGTATATTCCGCCGAGTTTAAAAAAAGGGGTAAAAACTTCATAATAAACAAGGGCACGGGGGGGAAATTCGAACCCCACCGTTTTCCGTCGATTGTTTGAAATCGTGTTTTAACGAAAAGTTTATAATACCAAGGTCAAACCAAATTTTAAAGGGCACATGTCCCCAAGACCAGCCAGTTCCTAAACCTTTTTGGGGACTCACAAAGTATAGAACCAGATGCGGCCCCAAATTTTTTAAAGAAAATCAATTTTCAGTAATGAAAAAATGCAGAAAGTCACCGGGAAAAAATTTACAAGCTAGTTTGAAAAAAATATGCATTTTTCTTCAAAAAATTTGGAATATAAGCCCCTTTCAGGAAAAAAATTCCAATTCAGGGTTTCTTTTATGTGGACGCCCTCCCCCTAAAACCCCCCTTAGGAGAAGACTCAAAAACGTTGAACGGGGTAAACCAGTTCGCACTTGAAGAAAAAACCAAGGACAGGTTATTGTTTCCCCAAACGAGCTCCTTCATATTAAAAATAGCAAACCCCTTTAAAAAACCAATTTTACAGGGGAAACCCATTAAATTTAAAAAAACTCTCACATTTCTACTCCGCCAGGAAAGTAAGACCAAACTAGGCACACCGAATTTGCATCCCAGATTTTTTTGCGAGGGGTATAAAATGCTTTCACTGAATCTTCACTGGCTACAATTTCTTTCCCTTTTTCATCAAGGACTGTAAAAAGCCACCAAAAACATCCCAAATTCCCCCACCCAAAAACAACATTAAAAAAAAAATTGTTTAAATTTTTCCCATCATCCAAGTTGCCCTTTAACAATTCCAAAGTGCTTGTAAAGCCAACCTAGAGTGACATCCAACCAGGGGATCCATCAAAAACCTGATCAGTCAAATTTCAGGTGTTTTTCACAATCCCTTCCGGAGGCTAAGACGAGGTATAAACCCCCCCCGTGAAACAAACGTACCCTCAAACACTTCTCAAAGTAGGAAGAAAAAGCAATTGGAAAAAACGCACGGGGGCAGCAAATTTTCGTTTCCCCCCTAGCTGCAAAATTCCTCAGACGTAAATGTTTTTGGGGGGTCTTTAAACGTTTATTTTAGACCCATTTAACAAAAAAAGGGAATTTGTCATTTCGGATGTACTAGCCCGAATTCCGGGAAAAAAATGAACCCTGCCAAACACACAGCATCCTAGAGTTAACCCCCATCATATTGCTATTTTTCCCCCTTCCCATGGGTCATAAGCCTACTCTTTCCCTCAACCCTTTTGCCTATATATGTTTCCCCCTGTATCCTTTTATTATTTTAACGGCCCAAAAAGAAAATCCTTTGGGGAGCGATTCGTTTTTCCACAATAAAATTTCACATTTTTTGATCTCAGTCCCTTTTTCCTAACACGTTAAATATTTTAAATTTAAAACGTTACAAAAAGTGGGGTTTATTAATGTTTTTTTTATTATTATTAAAAGTTCATGTAGAAATTTACTTCTGGTTTTTTTTTAATGTTTTGGGGACTTAAATTTAAAAAAATATATAAGGGCTATTTGCACTGAAGCGCCCTTGGGCATGTTTTTTTAACAAATTTTTCCCTTTTTATGTTTGTTTTCAGATAAATTTTTAAAGCATTTTAAAAAAACAATTTCTTGGCCTTTGGTATAACTGAATGTTTATTTAAATCATTTTTTATTAATTGTCCCTGTAAAATGGAACAATTTTGCTTCCTTTTTACGTTTTTTTTTTGGCCCGGGAAACGACCATAACCCGAATTGGCGTAATTGAGATCTGTACCCGCGTTCTCGGGTTTCCAGCACGTTGAGCTAATTCGATGAGGCTAATGCAGTGAACAGGGAAAAAAAATGTAATAATCCCAGAGGGCTGATTATAATCTACATGAGTTCGTTGACACTGGGTTTATAAAATTTACGTTTTATTCCTCGTTACGTCAACGTATCATGGTGCTACACACCCTCCAGTTCCTATCACCATCAACGCATCAGAATAACGTACGTAAGACATATGTCTCATCAACACAGTTTGGTAACCATTTGTCTCTGGCATCATCAATGTAGCCTGGTGTTATACACCTTCCATTTCCTGGCATAATCAATGTAGCTTGATGTTAGACACCTTCCAGCTCCTGGCATCATCAATGTAGCTTGGTGTTACACACCTTCCATTTCCTGGCATCATCAATGTAGCTTGGTGTTATACATCTTCCATTTCCTGGCATCATCAAAGCAGCCTGGTGTTATACACCTTCCATTTCCTTGCATCATCAACATAGCTTGGTGTTAGACACCTTCCAGCTCCTGGCATCATCAACGTAGCTGGGTACAAAACACCTTCTAGTTCCTGGCATCATCAGTTTTGCTTGGTAATGAAGAACCTTCAGTTCCTGGCATCATCGACGTAAACAAGTACTGGTCATGCTCCAGTTTGTCAATAATCTCCAAATTATTTTTCAGCATTACTGCCAATTCTTCATTATGCACTTACTCTAAATCTAAGACTTCCTCCACATCATTTTCACAATTAATAATGCTAACCTGGAAGCCGGTAAGTAGTGTAGTGCTTATTCAGATTTGCACTTTCACTGAAACAAAAATCTTGAAGTAGGCTGGTGATTCACTTAGGAAAGCAAATGCATATTGCTCTGATGATATTATAAGGCTAACAGCATCAACAGAGGGAGCTGGGAAACCTTTTTTGTAAGCGCATCTCTTGAGTTAATAATCCTGCTTTCTGAGTAGCGAGGCATTCGGAGTGCTCGAGACACAAGAGATTCTTTCAGCTAGAGACATTATTATCTTCAGTTGAAGCCATAACACTAAATAACGTAAGCCCTTAATAAATCAACTTTTCGTGCAAGGAAATTTTTGTGAAACTATCTCTTTTAGCGAATGGTTGTTATAATAGGCTTTAATGCTGTTTTATAAGTCTTCTTATTCACTGTCACCTCGCTCTGTCTTCCAACAAAAACGTTAATATTTAAAATTACTAAATTAGTGTATAGCCGTAACTTGTTCAGGAGCAAAACTTTCCTTGTGAGAGTGAAAAGAATTTGAGTGCTCGTCTCTTATCCTGTCTCTGCTTCTGTCTCTGTCTCTTTCTTTCTCTGTCTGTCAGTCTCTGTCTCTATTTGTCATTCTGTCTGTCTGTCATTCTGTCTGTCTGTCTGTCTGTCTGTCTGTCTCTCTCTCTCTCTCTCTCTCTCTCTCTCTCTCTCTCTCTCTCTCTCTCTCTTGATCTGTGTGAATGTATATATGTGTCCGTCAGGTCTTGAAACATTTGCCTTTAGGCAAGTAGCTCTCTCTGTAATACGTAATTCCTTATCTTGTACTGTCATTCTGTAATAGGTTAGTTGCTGGTATGTACCTCCTAAGTGCAAATTTTAAAATAACGTCTGGTTTCCATTGTCCCTTTGAAATACTAAAATTAGGCGTAGTGGCTATGAGAGCCGAGTCTGTGACTGAGCCGAAGAAGCTACTGACAGTTGATACGATACAATACAGAGTCCCAAATGCTGCACAGGTGTTGGTTTTTAAAAACATTTACATCACAGATTTTGGATGTAACTAGAGGGTCTGGATGACAGCTTGGTACGTGAAGAACATAGCAGGGAAGATAAAACATTATTTGGCATAATGAACACAATAAGGCAGAGAGAACGTAATGTTGTAAAGTAGAGAGAATGAACTGAGACAAAAAAGAACACAATTATGGAGAACAATCATAATGAGAGTGAGAGAAGGTAATGGAGCAGAAAGGACATAGTGAGGCGGAGAGAACATAATGAAGAAGCTAGAACATAATGAGACAGTTATCATAGTTGAGCATCAAAATGGTATACAATACCGACAGGTTGGTAGGTAAGACACATAGGCAACAGTTAGGCAACTTTATTCCGAAACGTTTCGCCTACACAGTAGGCTTCTTCAGTCGAATACAGAAAGTAGGCAGGAACAGTAGAGATGTGAAGACACCAGGAACAATGGAACTGAACTTCTCCAGGCTGAGGGACTGACAACCTCAAATTCTACGACTTCAAGGGTGATGGACTGATTACATCGTCTTCACATCTCTACTGTTCCTGCCTACTTTCTGTATTCGAAACGTTTCGGAATAAAGTTGCTTAACTGTTGCCTATGTGTCTTACCTGCCAGTTATCATAGTTAAACAAATGGAAAATACCAAGACAGAAAGGAGACAAAGAAAACATAGTAAAATGAAGAGAAATGATTAGACAAAGAGGAAACTGTAAGACGCAGAGTAGTTAAGCAGAGAGAATTATAGAGAATCTGAGAGAACATAGGGAGGAACAAACAGCATAGTTAAGCAATGAGAAAGAAACCAGAGATAGGAAACATAGTAACAAATACCTACAAGCTGTGATCAACACGGGAACTTGTTGTAACATTAACTTGTGATACTCTCGCTTGCGATGTCTCTGGTAATAGATGTCATGTTGATTGTGTCTGGGGTGGTAATTCCGGCAAGGTTAAGTGTTTCTCTAAGTGATTAGTCTGGTTAGACTGCTTGTGTCAATTTTCGTGATAAGTTTTATTAGGTTGACATATTGCAGTATATCACCCCTCAAAATCCTATTTTCCTCCTGGGTAATCCCCATTATCTTACTCCCAACCAGAAATTCCATTTAACAACATCATTCTCTTTAAGATTGCTGCAACATCTTCCTTCCCACAATGGCTACGCCAACGCCATCCTTTCCTTCAGGATATCTCATCATATTTATTTCTTTAAGGGTTAAGGGTTACCTCAACTCCTTCCATTTCTTAATGGCTACCTTACCATACCTGGAATATACCTGTAAGAGGTTTCGGGGATCAACACCCCCGAGGCTCAGTCCGTGACCAGGCCTCGCGGTTGATCAGGGCCTGATCAACCAGGCTGTTACCGACGTACGAGCCACAGCTCGGCTGGTCAGGAACTGACTTTAGGTACCTGTCCAGCGTCTTATTGAAGGTAGCCAGGGGTCTATTGGTAATCCCCCTTATGTATGTTGGGAGACAGTTGAAAAGTCTTGTGCTACTGACACTTAATGTATTGTCTCACAGCGTACTCGTGGTGCCCCCTGCTTTTCATTTGGGGGGATGTTGCATTTCTTGCCAAGTCTTTTGTTTTCGTAGGGAGGGTTTTTCGTGTAAAGATTGGGGACTAGTGCCTCTAAGATTTTTCAATTGTATATTATCATGTATCTTCCTCGTTGGTGTTCCAGGGAGTACAAATCATGGGACTTTAATTGTTCCCAGTAATTTAGCTGCTTTAACGTACTTATACGTATCGTGAAAGTTCTCTGTATTTTATCCAGAGATGCAATTTCTCCTGCCTTGACAGGGGCCATTACAGTACAGCAATATTCCAGCCTAAAAAGAACAAGCGATTTGAAGAGAATCATCATGGGAATGGATCATGATAAAGGCAGACTTTTTGGGACAAATTTGTTAGGGCTTCTAGATACAATAACGAGATAGTAGGGGATTTTAACTTTAGTCAAATAGACTGATCTTCGTTGACCGGTAATCTGGAATCCAATGACTTTATGGAAGTAGTTCAGGACTGTTTTCTGAAACAGTATGTTACAGCCTACCAGAGGTAATAATTTGTCCGACCTAGTCTTGTCAAATACAGAAACCCTCGTAAATAAGCTGGAGATCACTGAAGAGCTTGGCGCAAGTGATCACAAATCCATTACTTTTAATTTACCTGGGAGTACGAGAATAAGGATAATACGGTAAAAGTCCCTGATTTTCGTTCTGCCGATTATATTGGACTTAGGGAACACCTGTCTAATCTCGAGTGGGGTAATCTAGCTGATAATTTTATTGACGATGATCATACTTACGATTAGGAAAGGTTCTGCGTTTATGATTTCTTTCTTAATAATGTACACCGTGCTCAGACTATATACATTCCCCAGAGACAAATTAGGTCAAATAATAACGATCCCAAATGGGTTAACAGGAGGCTAAAGCATCTATCAGAGGAGAAAAGGGGAATTTATAGGCGCATCAAAAGAGGAGAGGTTAACCTTATCGACCAATATGTTCAGTTTAAATAAAAAGTAAAAAGGAGATTAGAAAGACTAGGCGTGACTATGAAGTTAGAGATGCTAACGATCAAAGATTAATCCAAAAGTGTTCTTTCAAGTGTACAGGCCGAAGTTGAGGAAAAAAGTAGGACCTCTGAAAATTGGGAATTGACAACTGACGGATCACAAACTGAAAATGTGTTCTCTATTTAATGACTATTTTTTGTCAGTTTTTACACAGGAAGACGTAAATGAGATTCCAGAAATTAACAATTATTCAGTTTCTGAAGAATTCAAATTAACTAATATTACCGTCACGAGGGACATGGTTATCAAACAGACAGATAAACTGAAGTAAAATAAGTCTCCGGGACCCGACGAGTTTTTTTCCAGGGTACTTAAAGAATGCTAGATGGAACCTAGTCAGCCAATAACGAGTGTGTTTAATGCGTCCATCCTAACTGATATTGTGCCAGAGATGTGGAAGATAACTAATGTAGTTTCTATATTCAATTCAGGGAATAAGTTCTTTCCTTCAAATTACCGTCCAATAAGCCTGACGTCTATAGTAGGTAAATTATTAGAATAAATCATAGCTGATATTATTAGAAGTCACCTTGAAGAGCATAATTTGACTAATGAATCTCAGCATGGGTTCACCAGAGGTCGTTCCTTTCTGACAAATTTACTGACGTTTTTCAGTAGAACATTTAAGGCAGTAGACAGTGCTAAAGAATATGATATTGTTTATTTGGATTTTATTAAAGCCTTCGATAAAGTA
The DNA here is from genome assembly GCF_026875155.1 of Cherax quadricarinatus. Lineage (NCBI taxonomy): Eukaryota > Metazoa > Arthropoda > Malacostraca > Decapoda > Parastacidae > Cherax > Cherax quadricarinatus. Next base: position 57,938,961 of record NC_069414.1, read on the forward strand.
CCTCACAAGAGACTTAAGAAAAGTGGCAGCTCATGGTATAGGAGGTAAAAGTTCTAGCATGGATAGAGGCATGGCTTACCAATAGAAAACAAAAAGTTCCCATTAATGGGGTCAAATTTGAATCTTGATTAGACACTTGTGGCGTTCCACAAGGATCAGTTTTAGGCTCTCTGCTGTTCATAATTTACATTAATGACCTTGATGAAGGAATTACAAGTGACATGATACAAAAATAGGCTGCATGATTCATTCTGAGGAGGATACCAATGAACTCCAGGAGGATTTGGACAAATTAATGTCTTGGTCTGCAAAATGGCAGATGAAGTTCAGTGTGGATAAGTGTAAAGTACTAGTCCTTGGTAATGAAAATAACCCTCGAAGTTATAAACTAGGTGAAGTAGAGCTTGATCATAGAGAATGTGAAAAAAGACTTGAGAGTCATGGTAAGCAGAAATCTAAAGCCAAGACAGCAGTGCGCAATAAGGCTAACAGATTACTAGGATTTATTTCAAGAAGTATAAGTAACAGAAGTCCAAAAGTTATTTTACAGCTCTGTACATCACTAGTAAGGCTTCATTGGATTATGCCGCTCAGTTTTGGTCTCCATGCTAAAGAATGAATATAAACTCATTGGAGAACATACAGAGAAGAATGACTAAAATTATTTACTATATAAGGAACCCCTCATATGAAGATCGACTTAGAGCCTTGAATCTCCACTCTGGAGAGACGTAGAATGTGGGGAGATATCATCGAGGCATATAAGTGGATGATGGGCATAAACAAAGGTGGTATTAATAAAGTACTGAGGGGGTCGAACCAGGTAAGAACCAGGAATAATGGATTTAAAAAGGACGTAGGTAAGTACAGGTTTTCTAACAGAGTTGTGGATGCGTGGAACAATCTTCCGAGTAGGATGATAGAGGCTAGGACCTTGGGTAGTTCTAAAAAGAGATTGAACATTTATGTGAGTGGGAGGGGCTGGGTTTGATTGGTGTCGTGGGTACAGGAGTAAATTCTTGGTTAGCTTTGGGTAGGGGTGGTTTTGGTAAGGACCTGCCTTGTATGGGCCAGTAGGCCTTCTGCAGTGTTCCTCCATTCTTATGTTCTTATGAAGATTGAGACACTTATGCAACATATGGGAATCTTTATTGAAGAAACGTTTCGCAACACAGTGGTTTCATCAGTCCAATACAAATCAGAAAGATGTAAGGAGAGGAGGAATTTGAGGTAATCAGTCCCTCAGCCTGGAGTCGATGTGTTCAGTCCATCAAGATTGCAGAACCTCAACATCTTTCTTCCCTCTTTGGCTGACCGCTTAATTTTCCTTCCCGCAACACTTTTCTTCCCACCAGGGGCTTCATCCTTCTCTTCAGAGTTGCTATAACACCTTCATTATCACAGACACAGTCTCAGTATCCTTACTACCCTTGTGATGTTCAAACGTGCTTACCTAAGCTCCAAGAAATTACAGGATTATCGTGTGAAAACTCGTTAATATGACTCCAGCCAAATGATACGAGTGTCCAGCTGTGTCTACTGCTTCATGAAGGTTTTCCTTTACTTATCTAGACACCTGTATTTAAGGGAACTATCTATTTTGTCATTAAACAAATCGTTATCTCTCGGAAAAACAGGGAAAATCAATGAAGAATTGATGTTATCTGTGACAGTGTTGAGAAACTGGTGCGGCGAACTTTGGTCTCGGCTTCACTGTGTCACTCTATACGGGAAATTTAATTTATTCTCTCAAAAGTAATAGGCTGGAGTCTAGAATTACTCAGTGTCACTTTTGTGTTAGGGAGGCTGCCAGTATCACTGCATTAGTAACAAATAGAAATAAAATAAAAAAAAGCATATAGAAGGCAACAACATCTGCATAATAGTTAAGGCATATTAACTAAGCCACACTTTAGCATTACCCAACCGCATTCCCAGGAAAAATCTCAGATTGCCCTGCCAAATCCCTAGAAGAAAGCAGAGGTAATCCTGGTCGGAGAAAGTGTTGTTTCTCCTAGCTTTTTTGGAAGTTAAATTGCTAAATTGACAAAATAAACATTTCCCTTAAGCATCGGTGTTCTCGGAAGTGAGAAAATCCTTTTTAAAGCAGCTAGAGCAGCTAAGACACTTTAATCTTTTTGCGGGAGCCATTTTAGCGAGTTATTGCAACGTAATCCTTTGTTAGGAGCTAAATTGGACACAGCTGAGCATCGCAAGAGCAGCTAGTGTACCGAAGCTGCTTCTTGAGGGTAGCTAGTGTACTGAGGCTGCATCTGAGGGTAGCTAGTGTACTGAGGCTGCATCTGAGGGTAGCTAGTACTGAGGCTGCATCTGAGGGTAGCTAGTGTATTGAGGCTGCATCTGAGGGTAGCTAGTATACTAAGACTGCATCTGAGGGTAGCCAATATACTGAGGTTTCATGTGAGGGTAGCTAGTATACTGAGGCTACATCTGAGGATAGCCAGTATACCGAGGCTGAATCTGAGGGTAGCTATTGTACTGAGGCTGCATCTAAGGGTAGCAAGGCTGTACCAGAGGGAAGGAAGGTGTTAAAGCAGCCATGTATGGAAGGAAGCAGTAGTGGCAGGAAGGATGCAGTAGTGGAATGAAGGATGCAGTAGTGGCAGGAAGGATGCAGTAGTTTTAGGCAGTCTTGGAAAGGAGAACAGTAGTTCGGCAGTCCCTTAGAGAAGGATGGAGCAGAGGAAGTATTGGACACAAGGAAGGGTTAAGGCAGCCTTGAAGGAATATAGTGAGGGAGCTCTGGTGGCAAGGATACGTCTCCCAGAAGCTAAGATAAAGGAAATATGATACATTTTTGAGATAAAAGATGCAATAGAGAATTAAATTTTTAAGTATCATGTTGGAACTAATGACTTAAAGCAAGTTATAGATCAGTGAAAATTCTTAGCAGATACAAACATAATGAAGACATTCAGAGGCAATAGGATATTGGTAAGGAATGGACAATTGCCAAGGTATAACATGAACTCCCACACCCAGCAAAACCATTGGTCCAAATAAGAGTCAAAAGTATTTGTGTGAAAAAGCCTATGTTCTAGTTATAAACTATGGACTGCCTAAATAGTGAAAGAAGCTTGTTTAAGCAAGACGATCTTCCTTCGAGAGACGTGCGTAGCTAACTAGTTTAAGAATGAGACACTTGTGCAACACTTGGGAAACATTTCACCACTAGTGGTTACTTTAGTCCAACACAAAGAAGAACGGTAGAAGATAAGGAGGAGAATGAGGTAATCAGTCCCTCAACCTGGAGTCGATGTGTTTAGTCCATCAGTCTTGTAAAAAGTTTTGCACAAGTTTCTCAATCTTCAACTTGTCGCTTTTCTGAACCATTTACATCACAGCGATCTATGGAACGAAGAGGGTGGGAAAATGAGGGTGAGGATGTGTGTAGAAGGAGAGATCAGATAATCTATCTTATGTTGTCAGGTAACCAGTAAGACCAGGAATTGGAACTAATTAAGTCAGCTGGCAGATCAATATAATGGATGAAATAAAAGGTTTATGATTTAACTGCATTCGTATTATCAGATCATCCAGATTTTATCATCCTGAGTGAATTTTAGTTTAATCCAAATATCCATTTCATACATTTTTTTTTTTTTCAGTGAAGCTCTCACTCTTAAAAAAGTGGTTAAAAATTTTACCAATGTTACAATAACTTCATACGACTGAAATTCAAAATAATGATGAAAAAACGTATAATTCCGTTTTTGTTGCAAGTCATGACAACGAAAACGGATTAGCTGAACTCGCTGTATATCATTGTTCCCCCAAACAAAGTCAGGAAAATAATTCTTTTGTATCATCAAATAAAGAAATGAATAGTGAGAAAGAGGTAATAATAGTTAAGTAGCAACAAAGAATCAATAATAGTTAAGCAGCAACAAAGAAGCAATATTGTGGTATCAGTATTATGGATCTCGTTGTGACCACAGATTATGGCGTTATCCAATCATGTGAGGTAGGAGAGAAACTTGGAAGCAGTGACCATGACATTATTCAGCTCGAAAGAAACGTAAACTAGCTACATGATAACTACATGATAATCACCTGGTGGTTCACAATTACACTCACTCACCCACTGACTATAAACCCAGAAATACTAATCTTAATCTTAAAATAATAAATCCTAACTAGTCATAAGTTTGCCTATGACACTCCAATATAGACACCTTGTTTGTGCCAAAACAAAAACATTCACATTGCTAGACTCACAAATTATGATGTAGTCACTTAGCCTTAATACCATAATCTGTAAGGATTTAATGTTAAGAATTAATCTAAGTCTGCTCGAACTGCCTAGCCATGCTAGGTGTCCTAGTGGCCCCCTCTGTAATTAGTATTTTATAACATGTAAACCACACAATACCCAAAACTTGTAAACCCCACATTGCAACCCTTATAGAGAATAAACTTGATTTGATTTCATTTGATTTGAGATTTCAAACAAGAGGAAGATGGCTGCCAGTTACATAGTTTCAAAACTTTGGCAAGGTCTTCCAGGATATCAATAATGCATCCTAGACTAAACTAGTTAAAATAATTGATGTAGAGGAATTATAAAGTAAATTTAATGAACAAACTATAAAGATAAAACGAATCAATTATAAAATAAAATTGGAATGGGTTGGAAGCGAACTAATTTAGATTATAGGCAAAAAGTGTCACCGCGAATATTAGTTCTACCTGAGACAGCTACATAGGAAAAGCAAGAAAAAATGAGAAATATTAAACAGGAATTTAAAGGACGAATTTCACTCATGATCAAAGGTAAGCCAATGGATTCCTTCAAATATGTGATAACGGAAGAATAGCAAACAAGCAAAGATATAAGACTTCACTGCTCAATACATCCTTCAGGTCTTTGCAGCTCAACACGACAATAATTTTTTCCAGGCCGGAAAATTTGTGTTTAGGGTTTTATTCTGACACACAAAATGCTAACGAAATTATCAGTCATGCCATATTAAAATACATGGAGAGGTTGAACATCAACAAGTCAAGCAGTCCAGCTGGGCTGCGTCAACAGCCCTGAGATGTCTCAACACAGTCCTTCTCTTTGTGTACTTTCTGAACTTCATCAGTCCCTTCAGGGCTGTCTAACTTGGACTACGTGGACTGCTCCTATCCTTCCAGGAATGTCTTAACACCTTTCTTCCGGTGCTCCTTGATAAACTTGCTTTCTCTTCAGGTCAGACATAACATCTTTCTTCCTGGGATGTCATAAGACTCTCCTTTACTCTAGGGATGCTTTAGCATCTTCCTTACCTCCAGGGCAGTCTGGAAGTCTTTCTTCCCTCTGGAGCTGTCCAAACACCTTTCTTATCTCCAGGCTGCTTCTATACCTTGCTTCTTTCCGAGGTATCCTCAACAGCCTCCTACACTCGAGAACTGCTTTTACTCCTTCCTTCTAGAGCTGCCTCAGCACTGTCCATATCTTCAGCGATTCTTTAACAGAGTCAATCTCTCAGGCACTGCCTCTACATTTCCTTACTCCGCAGACGTTTCAGCACTTTACTTCACTCTTCCTTCACTCAGTGCTTTTCTTTCCCCCTGAACTGCTTTAAAACCCTTCCCTAAGGAGCAACCTCAAACACAAACTTTCGTCTCAGGCTACATTACTACCTTCCCAGAAGAATCAACCTTGCATACCTCTGTCTTCCTGTCTTTCGTAGATGCCTCTGCTGTATCTTTCCATCCACGGCTGCCTCAACAACTTCCTTCCTAAAAAAACTCCCTTACGGGTTGCCTCAGTAACTTCCTTCACTCTTGGACTCTCTTAACCTTCCTTGTCATTAGGGCTACTTCAGCACCATCCTTCCTTTCAGGGAGGCTACTGAACTCTTTTTCATTCGAGGATGGTCCTAGTATCCTCCTTCCTTTCAGGGTTGGCTTATCTCCTTATTGGTCTCCCTATTGGTTGCCTTTACACCATTCTTCAATCTAGGGCTGCCTCAATGCTTTCCATTTCTACGAGACTTTATTAACACCTTTCCGGTTCTATCCCTGTGTTCTTTCTTCCCTCCAATGCTGCCGCAACACCTTTCCCACTAAATCTTCCTCATTATTTTCCTTTCCCCGTGGGCTGTCTCAGCGTCTCTCTTACCTCCAGGTCTGTCTCAGTGTCTTGCTTCTTTCTGGGGCTGTTTCAGTATTTTCCTTCTCTCTGTTGCTGACCCAACACTTTCTTTCTATCTGGAATGCCTCTTCACCTTTTGTCACTCCGTGATGCTCTGCATATTGCTTCCCTTCAGGGCTGCCTTAACACTGTTCTTCCCTCTGCTCTGGGTCTGCCTCTCTACCTTCCTCACCTTTAAAGCTTCCTCTTCTTCTTCCTTCTCTCCGGAGCTGCCTTAACTCCTTCCTTCCTCCCCTCTGGTGCTTTCGTTTGCATCTTCCCTCTGGGACTGCCTGTGTGCCTTTACTGCTTTTACTTGAAGGTCGGAGTGAAGGTCGGAGTGAAGGCCGGAGTAATTGTCGGAGTGAAGGTCGGAGCAAAGGTCGGGGAGAAGGTCGGACTATAGGTCAGAGTGAAAGTCGGAGGGAAGGGTGGAATGGGTACCCCAAATTAATTAGGCATTTAACAATAATCATATATCTTTCCCCAAAAGCATGTATCTCTAATTTAATCTTATTTACTAGGTTAGTCCAAATAATTGTTACCAACAGGACTTCAATTAGATTTCTTCACACTTTATTTTTTTTACCGTGAAATAGCTTTAAACTAAATTCTTAAAAATATACAAAATTATTCTCTTTCACGTAAATGTGTCATGCCACCAATATCAAACGTCTGTACGCTTATCGCAGGTGTCCTCCATGTGCAGCTGTACCTCAGTTCAACTTAATGCAGGGCATAATAAATGACGACTTTTAAAGTATTCCCGTGAGTTCTAGGAACGTGCTCTTGTCTTGCGCTATTGTTCGTAACGTACAGACCTTCGGGACGACGCCTAATGCTCTTCGTGATTACTGAAGCTTTTACGGTGTATTTTGCTGAAGAGTGTCCTCGTAAATTGTATGTCGACAGTATGCAACCTCACGGATCAGTACTTCAACACTAAATACAAATTATACATCTAGAAAGTGTTCACATACATGACGAAGGGGGTTAACTTTGATGGTTTGGTTGTCTGTTTGGATGACTACGTTGTCGATCCAGAAGAAAACGTTACCTACCTGGATATCTAAACCATCGATTTGGGTAACTAGGCAGGATAACGATCAATATAACTAGGTCGTGGACTAATATGTAAACGCCGTCCACATAGATTATCGATCAAAGTGTCAACGTTATCGACACTGATGTCTAGGTGGTTGACCTGTATATCTAGAGCATCGACTCTGATCACACAGGCATATATATCGACCATAGCCTCCTGCTACACATCTTTTACACTAGTTTTACACTAGACAAACACTAGATTTCACTTCTACGTAACATTTCACTTTCGATTTAATTATTAGCCTCACCGTTACATTCCACATTATGGTTTAGGTTGGGGTGGAGGTACTTTGTCAGGATTGTTGAAATCATCATGGTAAACACAATCATTTGTCTTTCACTGAATAAGTCGTACATTTTGCTAGTTAGGGGAGGGCAGGTGGCGTCAGTCCACCACTTCACACGAGCCCTGTCTGACTTGAAGTTTGTACCAAGGAAATAGTATAGGTCCAAGATTTGTGGCAGTTGTGTAGTAGATTTAATGACAGCCATTTTGCTACCTTTCACGATCAAATTCAGTAAGTGAAGTAATCTAAACTAAAAATGAAAATGAATGTGAATTTTACAGTGGTATATAATATTTTACCACTAAGTATTATATTTAGTGGCTATGCACATACTACAGTAATTGCCTTTTTTGTAAGGTATAGAGACAATTGCTGTGATAACAACAAGATCATAATCACGTATGTGAATATGAATAATGGAATACAACACTGACAGACTGATTAGTAAGACCCATTTGCAACAGTTAGGTATCTTTATTCCGAAACGCTCGCCTACACAGCAGGCTTCCTCAGTCGAATACAGAAGAGTTAGTAGAAGCAATAGAGATGTGAAGTCATTGTAATCAGTCCATCACTCTTCTCCAGGCTGAGGGACTGACCCTCTTAAAACTACGATGGATGGTGATGGACTGATTACATCATCTTCCACATCTCTGTAACCTCTTCTAATCTTAGTACTTGACTGAGCGATAGGCCTTCTTGTGTAGGGGAAGAGTTTCGGAAAAAATATACCTAATTGTTGCAAATGTGTCTTACTTATAATGATGTATGTGATAAGTTAAGGAAAATATTTCGTTTTAGTGATGTGAATAATGTTATTTTAACGCCAAATTGTTTACTTTAAACAGACAACCACTTGGATCTACGGGCACAATTCTGCTGTTATATATATTATTAGATACGTTGCAATGCTAACAAAAATACCGCTTTGTTAGAAAACAAGAAACTTGCTGGAAGTGTTAAGGTGCATGGTGCAAGGTATCCACACAGTGTTAAGGTGCGTGGTGAAAGGTATTCACGCAGTGTTAAGATGCGTGGTGCAAAGTATCCACACAGTGTTAAGGTGCTGATGGTGCAAGGTATCAACATTAGTGTTAAGTGTGCTGGTGCAGGTATCCTGACAATGTTAAGGTGCATGGTGCAAGGTATCCAAAGAGTGTTAAGGTGCATGGTGCAAGGTATCAAAACAGTGTTAAGGTGCGTGGTGCAAGGCATCCACGCAGTGTTAAGGTGCGTGGTGTTGAAGGTTATCCTCACAGTTGTTAAGGTGCATGGTGCAGGTTATTCACACAGTGTTAAGGTGCGTGGTTTGCAGGGTATCCACACAGTGCTTGGTTTGGTGGTGCCATGGTGCAAGGTATCCACACAGTGTTACAGGTGCGTGGTGCATAAGGGTGTTCCACACAGTGTTAGGTGGTGGTGCAGGGATTCACCACAGTGGCTTAAGGTGCACGTGGTGCGAAGATTATTCACACTGTGTTAAGATGCGCATGGGTGCAAGGTATCCACACAGTGATAAGGTTGCCATGGTGCCAAGGTATCCAAACATGTTAGATGCATGGTGCAAGGTATCCACACAGTGTTAAGGTGCATGGTGCAAGGTATCCAAAAAATGTTAAGGTGCATGGTGCAAGGTATCCAAACAGTGTTAAGGTGCATGGTGCAAGGTATCCAAACAGTGTTAAGGTGCGTGGTGCAAGGCATCCACGCAGTGTTAAGGTGCGTGGTGCAAGGTATCCACACAGTGTTAAGGTGCATGGTGCAAGGTATTCACACAGTGTTAAAGTGCGTGGTGGCAAGTATTCACCAGTGTTAAGGTGCGTGGTGCAAGGTATCCACACAGTGTTAAGGTGCGTGGTGCAAGGTATCCACACAGTGTTAAGGTGCGTGGTGCAAGGTATTCACACAGTGTTAAGGTGCGTGGTGCAAGGTATCCACACAGTGTTCAAGGATGTGCGTGGTGCAAGTATCACAACAGTGTTTAAGTATGCATTGGGTGCAAGGCATCCACACAGTGTTAAGGTGCATGGTACAAGTTATCCAAACAATGTTAAGATGCATGGTGCAAGGTGTCCACACAGTGTTAAGGTACATGGTGCAAGGTATCCAAACAGTGTTAAGGTGCATGGTGCAGGTATCCAAACAGGGTTAAGGTGCGTGTGGTGCAAAGGTATTCACACACGAGGTAAGGGCGTGGTTGCAAAGGTAATCCCAACAGTGTTTAAGGTGCTTGTGTATGGTATTCAAAACAGTGTTAAGGTGCGTGGTGCAAGGTATCCACACAGTGATAATGTGCGTGGTGCAAGGTATCCACACAATGTTAAGGTGCGTGGTGCAAAGTATCCACACAGTGTTAAGGTGCATGGTGCAAGGTATCCAAACAATGTTAAGGTGCATGGTGCAAGGTATCCAAACAGTGTTAAGGTGCGTGGTGCAAGGTATCCACGCAGTGATAAGGTGCATGGTGCAAGGTATCCACACAGTGTTAAGGTGCATGGTGCAAGGTATCCACACAGTGTTAAGGTGCGTGGTGCAAGGTATCCACACAGTGTTAAGGTGCGTGGTGCAAGGTATTCACACAGTGTTAAGGTGCGTGGCGCAATGTATCCACATAGTGTTAAGGTGCGTGGTGCAAGGTATCCACACAGTGTTAAGGTGCGTAGAGCAAGGTATCCACAGTGTTAAGGTGCATGGTGCAAGGTATTCACACAGTGTTAAGGTGCATGGTGCAAGGTATTACACAGAAGTTTAAGGTGCGTGGTGCAGGTATGCACTCAGAGTTAAGGTGCGTGGTGCAAGGTATCCACACAGTGTTAAGGTGCATGGTGTAAGGTATTCACACAGTGTTAAGGTGCGTGGTGCAATGTATGCCACACAGTTCGATAAGGTGGAGGTGCAGGTCTCCACACAATGTTAAGGTGCGTGGTGCAAAGTAGTATCCACACATTAGTCTAAGGGCATGCGTTGCCGTATCCAAACAATGTTAAGGTGACATGGAGCAAGGTATCAAAACAGTGTTAAGTGCGTGGTGCATCGGTATCACGCAGTGATAAGGGGCATTGGTGCAATGTTATTCACACAGTGTTAAGGGTTGCATGGTGCAAGTAGGCCCCCATAACCCATAACACTTAACCTTTTAGGTGCAAGGTTCACCAAACAGTGTTAAGGTGCATGGTGCAGGTATCCCAAACAGTGTTAAGGTGATGGTGCAACGGTTAGACCCCTCTATCCAAGACAATGTTAAGGTGCAGGTGCAGGTATCCAAACAGTGTTAAGGTGCCATGGGGTGCAAGGTATTCAAAGCAGTATTAAGGTGCGTCGGTGCAAGGTATCACACACAGTGTTAGGTGCATGGGTGCAGGTATCACTCAGTGTTAAGGTGCATGGTGCCAAAGTATTAACACAGTTGTTAAGGTGCATGGTGCATGGTCCAGTATCCACACAGTGTTAGGTGCGTGGGCTAGGGTATCCACAACAGTGTTAAGGCTGCGTGGTGCCAAGGTTTATTACGCAGTGTTAAGGTTGCGTGTGCAAGGTATCCACACAGTGTTACGTGCGTGTTGCATGTTATTCACACAGTGTTAAGGTGGCGTGGTGCTAGGTATCCACTCAAGTGTTAAGGTGCCATGTGCAAGGTATCCAAACAATGTTAAGGTGCATGGTGCAAGGTTATCCACACAGTGTTATGGTGCATTGTGCAAGGTATTCACCCAGTGTTAAGGTGCGTGGTGCAAGGTATGTGCCACAATGTAAGGTGCGTGGTGCAAGGTATCCACACAGTGTTAAGGTGCGTGGTGCAAGTTATTCACACAGTGTTAAGGTGCGTGGTGCAAGGTATCCACACAGTGTTAAGGTGCATGGTGCAAGGTATCCAAACAGTGTTAATGTGCATGGTGCAAGGTATCCACACAGTGTTATGGTGCAATGTGCAAGGTATTCACCCAGTGTTAAGGTGCGTGGTGCAAGGTATCCACACAGTGTTAGGTGCATGGTGCTGCAAGGCTATCCACACAGTGTCTAAGGTGGCGTGGTGCAAGATAATCCACACGTGTTAAGGATGCGTGGTGCGAGGTATTCACACAGTGTTAAGGTGGTGGGCATGGTATCCCACAGTGTTAAGGTGCCGTTGGTGCAAAGTTTTCACCACAGTGTTAGGTGCGTGGTGCAAGGGATCCACCACAGTGTTAAGGTGCCATGGTTGAAGGTATCCAAGCAATGTTAAGGTGCCATGGTGCAGGTATCCTCCCAAACAGTGTTAAGCTGTGCAAGGTGCCAAAGTATCCCACCAGTGTTAAGGTGCATGGTGCAAGGTATCAAACAATGTATAAGATGCATGGGTGCTGCAAGGTAATCCAACACAGTTTTAAGGTGCATTGGTGCAAGGTATCAACAAGTGTTATGTGCATGGTGGCTAGGGTATCCACACCAGTGTTAGGTGCATGGTGCAGGTATCCACCACAGTGTTAAGGTCATGGTGTGGCAAGTTATCACACAGTGTTTAGAGTGCGTGGGTTGCAAGGTATCCAACAGTGTTAAGGTGCACTTGGTGCAAGGTTCCAACAAAGTGTTAAGGTGCATGGTGCAAGGTATCCACACAGTGTTAAGGTGCGTGGTGCAAGATATCCACACAGTGTTAAGGTGCGTGGTGCAAGATATCCACACAGTGTTAAGGTGCGTGGTGCAAGATATCCACACAGTGTTAAGGTGCGTGGTGCAAGATAATCCACACGCAGTGTTAAGGTTGCGTGGTGCATGATATCACACAGTGGGAAGGTGCGTGGTGCAAGATATCCACACAGTGTTAAGGTGCGTGGTGCAAGATATCCACACAGTGTTAAGGTGCCGATGTGCAAGATATCCTACACAGTGTTAAGGTGCATGGTGCAAGGTATCCACACAGTGTTAAGGTGCATGGTGCAAGGTATCCACACAGTGTTAAGGTGCGTGGTGCAAGATATCCACACAGTGTTAAGGTGCGTGGTGCAAGGTATCCACACAGTGTTAAGGTGCGTGGTGTAAGGTATCCACACAGTGTTAAGGTGCGTGGTGCAAGGTATCCACACAGTGTTAAGGTGCGTGGTGCAAGGTGTCCAACAGGGTTATAGGTGGGCCCCAATGGTGCAATGATATCCACACAGTGTTAAGTGCATGGGGCAAGTGCATGTTATCCACACAGTGTTAAGGTGCATGGTGCAAGGTATTCACACAGTGTTAAGGTGCATGGTGCAAGATATCCACACAGTGTTAAGGTGCGTGGTGCAAGGTATCCACACAGTGTTAAGGTGCGTGGTGCAAGATATCCACACAGTGTTAAGGTGCATGGTGCAAGGTATCCACACAGTGTTAAGGTGCATGGTGCAAGGTATCCACACAGTGTTAAGGTGCATGAGTGCAAAGTATGTCCTCACACACGTGTTAAGGTGGTGGTGCAGGTATCACACGTGGTAAGGTGCGTGGTGCAAGATAATCCAGACACAGTGTTAAGGTGCATGGTTGAAGGTATCCACACAGTGTTTAGGGGCATGCGTGCAAAGACTATCCCACCCAGTGTTGTTAAAGGTGCATGGTGCAAGATATCCACAAGTGTTTAAGGGTGCGTGGTGCAAGGTTCCACACAGTGTTACAGGGTGCATGGTGCAAGATATCCACACAGTGTTAAGGTGCGTGGTGCAAGGTATCCACACAGTGTTAAGGTGCGTGGTGCAAGGTATCCACACAGTGGGACATAGCTTATGATAGATATTTTAAGCAATTCAGATTTTGATTAACAGCGAAATTATGTATACAGATGCTTCGTCCATTGTAGTGTGACGGGATCCGCCTAAATGTTTCTGTACGGTAACGAACAACGCGTTGTACTCGTTTGTATTGTTACGAGTGGGTTGAACAAAAGCGGAACTCATTAACAGAATTCATGGTATAAGAGATACCTGATACATGTATATGTTTCGTCCTGCGAAGGCGTAGCGAGGCAGATTATTGAATCAATACTAATTTATTGAGCGAATATACGTATATGTATATACATGCAAAAACAATACGGGAAGCTTAGCGTTGCATGCCACAAATTGGAAACTATCTTGTGACAAGGTATTGATCGATGTAATTATGTGGAACGAATTGTGGTATTTTGACCAACAAGAGAATTTTCCGTTTATTTCATTACAGCGCTGCTGTTGCCTTGTCAAGACTCTGTTGCACGTGTACTCTTCCCTGTTGCTTGTCCTGTTGTTTGTCGCTTTTACACATGTCTGTTATATATACTTTTGCCAGTTGAAATGTTTCCAGCTTCTCGTACTGTTGTTTGTTAATTGTATTATTCTTTGTTACCTGTACTACTGTTTCTCTCTGAAGTGTTCTCTCATGCGTACTGTTGTCTGAAGTGTTCTCTCATGCGTACTGTTGTCTGAAGTGTTCTCTCATGCGTACTGTTGTCTGAAGTGTTCTCTCATGCGTACTGTTGTCTGAAGTGTTCTCTCATGCGTACTGTTGTCTGAAGTGTTCTCTCATGCGTACTGTTGTCTGTTACTTTGGCGATTATCAGTAACTAGAAATGTTACTTAAATTGTTGTTCTTTGTTATTTACACTTTTGTGTATTGCTTATATGTTGCTATATTGTTGTCTGTGACTGTGCTTGGTGTTGTTGTCTTAACTGTTGTCTGTTGATGTGCTGGTGTCTGTTGTCTTCACTGTTGTATGTGATGTGCTTGGTGTCTGTTGTCTTCACTGTTGTCTGTTGACTGTGCTGGTGTCTGTTGTCTTCACTGTTGTCTGTTGATGTGCTGGTGTCTGTTGTCTTCACTGTTGTCTGTTGATGTGCTGGTGTCTGTTGTCTTCACTGTTGTTTGTTGCTTGTGCTGGTGTCTGTTGTCTTCACTGTTGTCTGTTGATGTGCTGGTGTCTGTTGTCTTCACTGTTGTCTGTTGATGTGCTGGTGTCTGTTGTCTTCACTGTTGTCTGTTGCTTGTGCTGGTGTCTGTTGTCTTCACTGTTGTCTGTTGATGTGCTGGTGTCTGTTGTCTTCACTGTTGTCTGTTGATGTGCTGGTGTCTGTTGTCTTCACTGTTGTCTGTTGCTTGTGCTGGTGTCTGTTGTCTTCACTGTTGTCTGTTGATGTGCTGGTGTCTGTTGTCTTCACTGTTGTCTGTTGATGTGCTGGTGTCTGTTGTCTTCACTGTTGTTGTTGATGTGCTGGTGTCTGTTGTCTTCACTGTTGTCTGTTGATGTGCTGGTGTCTGTTGTCTTCACTGTTGTCTGTTGCTTGTGCTGGTGTCTGTTGTCTTCACTGTTGTCTGTTGCTTGTGCTGGTGTCTGTTGTCTTCACTGTTGTCTGTTGCTTGTGCTGGCGTCTGTTGTCTTTACTGTTGTCTGTTGATGTGCTGGTGTCTGTTGTCTTCACTGTTGTCTGCTGCTTGTGCTGGTGTCTGTTGTCTTTACTGTTGTCTGCTGCTCGTGTTGGCGTCTGTTGTCTACACTGTTGTCTGTTGCTTGTGCTGCCGTCTGTTGTCTTCACAGTTGCCTGTTGCTTGTGCTGGTGTCTGTTGTCTTCACTGTTGTCTGTTGCTTGTCCTGGTGTCTGTTGTCTTTACTGTTGTCTGCTGCTCGTGTTGGCGTCTGTTGTCTACACTGTTGTCTGTTGCTTGTGCTGGCGTCTGTTGTCTTCACAGTTGCCTGTTGCTTGTGCTGGTGTCTGTTGTCTTCACTGTTGTCTGTTGCTTGTGCTGGTGTCTGTTGTCTTCACTGTTGTCTGTTGCTTGTGCTGGTGTCTGTTGTCTACACTGTTGTCTGTTGCTTGTGCTGGCGTCTGTTGTCTCCACTGTTGCCTGTTGCTTGTGCTAGCGTCTGTTGTCTTCACTGTTGTCTGTTGCTTGTGCTGGTGTCTGTTGTCTTCACTGTTGTCTGTTGCTTGTGCTGGTGTCTGTTGTCTTCACTGTTGTCTGTTGCTTGTGCTGGTGTCTGTTGTCTTCACTGTTGTCTGTTGCTTGTGCTGGCGTCTGTTGTCTACACTGTTGTCTGTTGCTTGTGCTGGCGTCTGTTGTCTCCACTGTTGCCTGTTGCTTGTGCTGGCGTCTGTTGTCTTTACTGTTGTCTGTTGCTTGTGCTGGTGTCTGTTGTCTTCACTGTTGTCTGTTGCTTGTGCTGGCGTCTGTTGTCTCCACTGTTGCCTGTTGCTTGTGCTAGCGTCTGTTGTCTTCACTGTTGTCTGTTGCTTGTGCTGGTGTCTGTTGTCTTCACTGTTGTCTGTTGCTTGTGCTGGTGTCTGTTGTCTTCACTGTTGTCTGTTGCTTGTGCTGGTGTCTGTTGTCTTCACTGTTGTCTGTTGCTTGTGCTGGCGTCTGTTGTCTACACTGTTGTCTGTTGCTTGTGCTGGCGTCTGTTGTCTTCACTGTTGTCTGTTGCTTGTGCTGGCGTCTGTTGTCTACACTGTTGTCTGTTGCTTGTGCTGGTGTCTGTTGTCTTCACTTTTTGTCTGTTGCTTGTGCTGGCGTCTGTTGTCTTCACTGTTGTCTGTTGCTTGTGCTGGCGTCTGTTGTCTTTACTGTTGTCTGTTGCTTGTTCTGGTGTCTGTTGTGTTCACTGTTGTCTGTTTTTTTGTGCTGGCGTCTGTTGTCTTCACTGTTGTCTGTTGCTTGTGCTGGTGTCTGTTGTCTTCACTGTTGTATGTTGCTTGTGCTGGTGTCTGTTGTCTTAACTGTTGTCTGTTGCTTGTGCTTGCGTCTGTTGTCTTCACTGTTGCCTGTTACTTGTGCTGGTGTCTGTTGCCTTCCCTTTTGTCTGTTGCCTTCTCTTTTGTCTGTTGCTTGTGCTGGTGTCTGTTCCCTTTACTGTTGTGTTTTGCTTGTACCGGTGTCTGTTGCCTTCACTGTTGTCCATTGCTTGTGCTGGTGTCTGTTGTCTTCACTGTTGTATGTTGCTTGTAGTGGTGTCTGTTGCCTTTACTGTTGTCTGTTGCTTGTACCGGTGTCTGTTGCCTTCACTGTTGTATGTTGCTTCTGCTGGTGTCTGTTGCTTGTACTGGTGTCTGTTGCTTGTACTGGCGTCTGCTGCTGGTCTACCTACCTGGAGTCTACCTGGAGAGTATTCTGGGGTTCAACGCCCCCGCGGCCTGGTCCCTGATCAACTAGGCTGTTACTATTGGTCGCACGTAGTCCAACATACGAACCACAGCCCGAGTGACCCGGCACCGACTTTAAGTATCTGTCAAGCTCCCTCTTGAAAATAACCAGTGGTCTATTGGTAATTCCCCTTATGCATGGTAGGAGGCTGTTGAACAGTCTTGGGCCTCGGACACTTACTGTGCTTTCTTTTAGTATACCAGTAGCGCCCGTACTTTTCATTGGGGGTGTGTTGCACCGCCTGCCAAGACTTTTGCTTTCGTATGAAGTGATTTGTGTGTGCAGATTAGGAACCAGTCCCTGTAGGATTTCCCAGGTGCGTTTTATGATGTATCTCTCTCGCCTGCGCTCCAGTGAGTACAATTCAACTGCTTCCAAGCGTTCCCAGCAGTTAAGGTGTTTGACAGAACTTATATGTACAGTCAAGGTTCTATGTAAATTCTCTAGATCTGCGATTTCACCTGCCTTGAATAGAGATGTTAATGTACAGCGGTATTCCAGAAAGAACACGTGATTTAAAAAGGACCATCATTGGCTTGGCATTTCTTGTTTTGAATGATCTCAATATCTAACCTATTATCTTCCTCACAGTGTGACACTGTTGTGATCCTTGAAGGTGAGATCCTCAGACATTACCACTCCCAAATCCTTCACATTACTTTTCCGCTCTATTGTGTAATTAGAGTTTCTGGTATACTCAGTTCTAGCTATTATTTCCTCCAGGTTTTCATACCTGAGTAGTTGGAATTTGTCTTCATTGAACATCATATTTTTCTCCGCTGTCCATTGGAAAACTTGGTTTATATCTTCTTGGAGATTTACTGTGTCTTCAATAGATGACACTCTCTTGCAGATCCTAGTATCGTCTGCAAAGGATGATACGGTTTTACATCTCCATCTATGTCTGATTTATTACAGACTGGCGTCTGTTTGTATTGGCGTCTGCTGCTACTACTGGCGTCTGCTGCCTGTACTGGAGTCTGCTGCTGGTACCGGCGTCTTCTGCTGGTGCTGGCGTATGTTGCTTGTACTGGTGTCTACTACTTGTAATGGTGCCTGTAACATGTACTGACGTCTATAACGCATACGGTTGTCTGTTACTTGTACTGTTGTTTGAAACTTGTACTCTTGTCAGTAATATGTACTGTTTTCTGAAAATTGTATTGAAGGGCGGTGTCCCGTAGGTCGATCGCTGGCGCACTCAGCTCACACACTAAGGTCCGGAGTTCGAATCTCCTCCGGAATGGCTGAAAAAAAAAAATTAGGGACGTGTTTCCACAAGACACCTGCTGTCAGTGTTCACCCATCAGTAAAATAGGTACCTGCGAGTTAGTCGACTGGCGTGGGTCGCATCCTGGGACAAAATTGACCTAATTTACCCGATATACTGTGCATAACAAAGGACTTTCTATGTAGTAGTATGTCATTGATGTCAGCTAGGACTGTATACCTTGTACATGTACTTGTACTAAATAAAGATATTATTATTATTATTATTATTATTATTATTATTATTATTATTATTATTATTATTATTATTATTATTATTATTATTATTATTATTATTATAAGTCAGTTATTTGGGATCACATAGTGACCCAATTGCATTACATTTTCCCCTCTGACTTGAGAGTCTCTATCGTGTTCAATCACACTGTTGCCTCCACCGTGGAGCACTCTTGCCTGCACCGTGGAACACTCTTGCCTGCACCGTGGAGCACTCTTGCCTCCACCGAGGAACACTCTTGCCTGCACCGTGGAACACTCTTGCCTCCACCGCGGAACACTCTTGCCTGCACCGTGGAGCACTCTTGCCTCCACCGTGGAACACTCTTGCCTCCACCGTGGAACACTCTTGCCTCCACCATGGAGCACTCTTGACTCCACCATGTAGCACTCTTGCCTCCAACGTGGAGCACTCTTGCCTCCACCATGGAGCACTCTTGCCTCCACCATTGAGCACTCTTGACTCTACCATGGAGCACTCTTGCCTCCACCGTGGAGCACTCTTGCCTCCACCGTGGAGCACTCTTGCCTCCACCATGGAGCACTCTTGACTCCACCATGGAGCACTCTTGCCTCCACCATGGAGCACTCTTGACTCCACCATGGAGCACTCTTGACTCCACCATGGAGCACTCTTGCCTCCACCATGGAGCACTCTTGACTCCACCATGGAGCACTCTTGCCTCCACCGTGGAGCACTCTTGCCTCCACAATGGAGAACTCTTGCCTCAACCATGGAGCACTCTTGACTCCACCATGGAGCAATCTTGCCTCCACCATGGAGCACTCTTTACTCCACCATGGAGCACTCTTGCCTCCACCATGGAGCACTCTTGACTCCACCATGGAGTACTCTTGCCTCCACCGTGGAGCACTCTTGCATTCACCATGGAGCACTCTTGACTCCACCATGGAGCAATCTTGCCTCCACCATGGAGCACTCTTTACTCCACCATGGAGCACTCTTGCCTCCACCATGGAGCACTCTTGACTCCACCATGGAGTACTCTTGCCTCCGCCATGGAGCACTCTTGCCTTCACCATGGAGTACTCTTGACTCCACCATGGAGCAATCTTGCCTCCACCATGGAGCACTCTTTACTCCACCATGGAGCACTCTTGCCTCCACCATGGAGCACTCTTTACTCCACCATGGAGCACTCTTGCCTCCACCATGGAGCACTCTTTACTCCACCATGGAGCACTCTTGCCTCCACCATGGAGCACTCTTTACTCCACCATGGAGCACTCTTGCCTCCACCATGGAGCACTCTTTACTCCACCATGGAGCAATCTTGCCTCCACCATGGAGCACTCTTTACTCCACCATGGAGCAATCTTGCCTCCACCATGGAGCACTCTTGACTCCACCATGGAGTACTCTTGCCTCCACCCTGGAGCACTCTTGCCTCCACCATGCAGCAATCTTACCTCCATCGTGGAGCACTCTTGCCTACACCATGGAGCATTCTTTCCTCCACCATGCAGCACTCTTGCCTCCACCGTGGAGCACTTTTGCCTCCACCGTGGAGCACTCTTGCCTCCACCATGGAGCACTCTTGCCTCCACCATGGAGCACTTTTGCCTGCACCGTGGAGCACTCTTGCCTCCACCTTGGAACACTCTTACCTCCACGGTGGAACAATCTTGCCTCCACGGTGGAACACTCTTGCCTCCACGGTGGAACACTCTTGCCTCCACTGTGAAACACTCTTACCTCCACGGTGGAACACTGTTGCCTCCACGGTGGAACACTCTAGCCTCCACCGTGGAGCACTCTTATCTCCACGGTGGAATACTCCTGTCTCCACGGTGGAACACTCTTACCTCCACGGTGGAACACTGTTGCCTCCTCGGTGGAACACTCTTGCCTCCACGGTGCAACACTCTTGCTTCCACGGTGGAACACTCTTGCCTCTACGGTGGAACACTCTTGCCTCCACGGTGGAACACTCTTGCCTCCACCGTGGAACACTCATGCCTCCACCGTGGAGCACTCTTGTCTCCACCGTGGAACACTCTTGCCTCCACCGAGGAACACTCTTGCCTCCACCGAGGAACACTCTTGCCTGCAACATGGAGCACTCTTGCCTTCACCGTGGAACACTCTTGCCTCCACCGTGGAACACTCTTGCCTCCACCGTGGAGCACTCTTGTCTCCACCGTGGAGCACTCTTGCCTCCACCGTGGAACACTCCTGCCTGCACCGTGGATCACTCTTGCCTCCACCGTGGAGCACTCTTGCCTCCACCGTGGAACACTCTTGCCTGCACCGTGGAGCACTCTTGCCTCCACCGTGGAACACTCTTGCCTCCACCGTGGAACACTCTTGCCTCCACCGTGGAGCACTCTTGCCTCCACCGTGGAACACTCTTGCCTCCACCGTGGAACACTCTTGCCTCCACCGTGGAGCACTCTTGCCTCCACCGTGGAGTACTCTTGCCTCCACTGTGGAACACTCTTGCTTCCACCGTGGAGCACTCTTGCCTCCACCGTGGAGCACTCTTGCCTCCACCATGGAGCACTCTTGACTCCACCAAGGAGCACTCTTGCCTCCACCATGGAGCACTCTTGACTCCACCATGGAGCACTCTTGACTCCACCATGGAGCACTCTTGATCCCACCATGTAGCACTCTTGCCTCCAACGTGGAGCACTCTTGCCTCCAATATGGAGCACTCTTGCCTCCACCATTGAGCACTCTTGACTCCACCATGGAGCACTCTTGCCTCAACCGTGGAGCACTCTTGCCTCCACAGTGGAGCAGTCTTGCCTCCACCATGGAGCACTCTTGCCTCCACCGTGGAGCACTCTTGCCTCCACCATGGAGCACTATTGCCTCCACCGTGGAACACTCTTGCCTCAACCATGGAGCACTCTTGCCTCCACCGTGGAGCACTCTTGCCTCCACCGTTGAGCACTCTTGCCTCCACCGTGGAGCACTCTTACTTCCACCGTGGAACACTCTTGCCTGCACCGTGGAGCACTCTTGCCTCCACCGTGGAACACTCTTGCCTCCACCGTGGAACACTCTTGCCTCCACCATGGAGCACTCTTGACTCCACCATGTAGCACTCTTGCCTCCAACGTGGAGCACTCTTGCCTCCACCATGGAGCACTCTTGCCTCCACCATTGAGCACTCTTGACTCCACCATGGAGCACTCTTGCCTCCACCGTGGAGCACTCTTGCCTCCACCGTGGAGCAGTCTTGCCTCCACCATGGAGCACTCTTGCCTCCACCGTGGAGCACTCTTGCCTCCACCATGGAGCACTCTTGACTCCACCATGGAGCACTCTTGCCTCCACCATGGAGCACTCTTGACTCCACCATGGAGCACTCTTGACTCCACCATGGAGCACTCTTGCCTCCACCATGGAGCACTCTTGACTCCACCATGGAGCACTCTTGCCTCCACCGTGGAGCACTCTTGCCTCCACAATGGAGAACTCTTGCCTCAACCATGGAGCACTCTTGACTCCACCATGGAGCAATCTTGCCTCCACCATGGAGCACTCTTTACTCCACCATGGAGCACTCTTGCCTCCACCATGGAGCACTCTTGACTCCACCATGGAGTACTCTTGCCTCCGCCATGGAGCACTCTTGCCTTCACCATGGAGTACTCTTGACTCCACCATGGAGCAATCTTGCCTCCACCATGGAGCACTCTTTACTCCACCATGGAGCACTCTTGCCTCCACCATGGAGCACTCTTTACTCCACCATGGAGCACTCTTGCCTCCACCATGGAGCACTCTTTACTCCACCATGGAGCACTCTTGCCTCCACCATGGAGCACTCTTTACTCCACCATGGAGCACTCTTGCCTCCACCATGGAGCACTCTTTACTCCACCATGGAGCACTCTTGCCTCCACCATGGAGCACTCTTTACTCCACCATGGAGCAATCTTGCCTCCACCATGGAGCACTCTTTACTCCACCATGGAGCAATCTTTCCTCCACCATGGAGCACTCTTTACTCCACCATGGAGCACTCTTGCCTCCACCATGGAGCACTCTTGACTCCACCATGGAGTACTCTTGCCTCCACCCTGGAGCACTCTTGCCTCCACCATGCAGCACTCTTACCTCCATCGTGGAGCACTCTTGCCTACACCATGGAGCATTCTTTCCTCCACCATGGAGCACTCTTGCCTCCACCGTGGAGCACTTTTGCCTCCACCGTGGAGCACTCTTGCCTCCACCATGGAGCACTCTTGCCTCCACCATGGAGCACTTTTGCCTGCACCGTGGAGCACTCTTGCCTCCACCTTGGAACACTCACCTCCACGGTGGAACAATCTTGCCTCCACGGTGGAACACTCTTGCCTCCACGGTGGAACACTCTTGCCTCCACTGTGAAACACTCTTACCTCCACGGTAGAACACTGTTGCCTCCACGGTGGAACACTCTAGCCTCCACCGTGGAGCACTCTTATCTCCACGGTGGAATACTCCTGTCTCCACGGTGGAACACTCTTACCTCCACGGTGGAACACTGTTGCCTCCTCGGTGGAACACTCTTGCCTCCACGGTGCAACACTCTTGCTTCCACGGTGGAACACTCTTGCCTCTACGGTGGAACACTCTTGCCTCCACGGTGGAACACTGTTGCCTCCACAGTGGAACACTCTTACCTCCACAGTGGAGCACTCTTACCTCCTCGATAGAGCACTTTTACCTCCACGGTGGAACACTCTTACCTCCACGGTGAAACACTCTTACCTCCACGGAGGAGCACACTTACCTCCGCGGAGAAACACTCTTACCTCCAAGGTAGAGCACTCTTACCTCCACGGTGAAACACTCTTACCTCCACGGTAAAACACTCTTACCTCCACGGTAGAACACTCTTACCTATACTTAAAAACACTCTTATCTCCACGGTGGAGCACTCTTACCTCCACGGTAGAACACTCTTACCTCCACGGTAGAACACTCTTACCTTCACGGTAGAACACTCTTACCTCCACGGTAAAACACTCTTACCTCCACGGTAGAGCGCTCTTACCTCCACGGTGGAGCACTTTTACCTCCACGGTAGAACACTCTTACCTCCATGGTAGAGCACTCTTACCTTCACGGTAAAACACTCTTACCTCCACGGTAGAGCACTCTTGCCTCCACCATGGAACACTCTTGACTCCACCATGGAGCTCTCTTGCCTCCACCGTGGAGCACTCTTGCCTCCACCATGGAGCACTCTTCCCTAACCATGGAGAACTCTTGACTCCACCGTGGAGCACTCTTGCGTCCACTATGAAGGACTCTTGCCTCCACCGTGGAGCACTCTTGACTCCACGGTGGAACACTCTTGCCTCTACGGTGGAACACTCTTACCTCCACGGTAGAACACTCTTACCTCCACGGTAGAACACTCTTACCTTCACGGTAGAACACTCTTACCTTCACGGTAAAACACTCTTACCTCCACGGTAGAG
>NC_069414.1:57963064-58036564 GCF_026875155.1 Cherax quadricarinatus
TTTTTCTTTTAATATTTGGGAATCAAAAAACGTTTAATTTCACAATTTTTACAGGTTTTGGTGGGTTTTTTATGAGAGTTTAAAGTCACTATTTAAAGAAAATACTCTTAATACTTAACTTAATATTGTTATAAACAAAGATAAATCTGAATATTTAAACTGTTCTTAAGCTCTGTTTCTTCCAGAAGCAGATAACTTTTGTGCCCCGGAAGCTGAGTAAAGTTTGAAGGTGACTCTGACACAGACTGATGCTTGAAGGTGACTCTGACACAGACTGTTGCTTGGAGGTGACTCTGACACAGACTGATGCTTGGAAGGACTCCGACACAGAGTGATGCTTGGAGGTAACTCTGACACAGACTGATGCTTGGAGGTGACTTTGACACAGACTGTTGCTTGGAGGTGACTCTCACACAGACTGATGCTTAGAGGTGACTCTGACACAGACTGATGCTTGGAGGTGACTCTGGCACTGATGAATGCTTGGAGAATATTTAGGACACGACTGATACTTAGAGGGGATTCAGGACACAGTCTGATGCTTGGAGATGACTCAGGATATAGACTGATGCTTGGAGAGGACTCAAAACACAGATTGATGTTTGGAGGGGACTCAGAACGCAGACTACTGCTTGGAGGGGACTTAGGACACAGACTGACGTTTAGAGGGGACTCAGGAGACAGACTGATGCTTGGAGGTGGCTCAGGACACAGACTAATTCTTGGTGGGGACTCAGGACACAGACTGATACTTGGTGGGGATTCAGGATACAGACTAATGCTTGGAGGGGATTCAGGACACAGACTGATGTGCTTGAGGGGACTCAGGACACAGACTGACGTTTAGAGGGGACTCAGGTTACAGACTAATGCTTGGTGGCGACTCAGCATACAGACTGATACTTGGTGGGGGCTCAGGTATAAATCCCAGAGGTCGCTACTGTCTTCAATTAATACTTATTACTTTCAGAGTAATGTGCCATAGCCGTCGAGGTCATACAGCAAGTGAGATATGGAAAGCAATCAGGTTTGATTAGAGGGAGGGGAGGATATGTTCAAATTCTAAAATCAAAAGCCTTTCAACGCGTCAAGGCGCTCTTCCTTGAAGGGATCTAGTCAGAGAGGCAGAGTATGTGAACTAGTCAGAGAGACAGACATACCCCGGCCGGGATTGAACCCGCGGTCATAGAGTCTCAAAACTCCAGCCCGTTCGCGTTAGCCACTAGACCAGCTAGCCACAATAAGATTCATCCAACTAGGTATATTTCTACACCATAGGAAGGTTAGCACAGGGTATGGTTTGTTTGCAATCGTGTCATTACGATTTCTTGAGTCAGAGAGACGAGTATGTGAATAGTCAGAGAGGTAGAATATGTGAGCTGCCAGAGAGGCAGTGTGTGTGAATTAGAGCAGACAACAGTTATAGTTACTTACCTTTCTTGAATGTGAACGACATTTATTGTTGTTGCAGACATGTGTTCATATTAGTACTTATGATCAAGCAATCTTTTAGCTATGTCTCGGTTGGAGCAGGATCACTTTCTGGAGCTAGCACTTGATCACTTTTCTGGAGCTAGCACTTGGTCACTTTCTGGAGCTAGCACTTGATCACTTTCTGGAGCTAGCACTTGGTCACTTTCTGGAGCTAGCACTTGATCACTTTCTGGAGCTAGCACTTGGTCACTTTCTGGAGCTAGCACTTGGTAACTTTCTGGAGATAGCACTTGGTCACTTTCTGGAGCTAGCACTTGATCACTTTATGGAGCTAGCAGGGGATCACTTTCTGGAGCTAGCAGAGGATCACTTTCTGGAGCTAGCAGAGGATCACTTTCTGGAGCTAGCAGAGGATCACTTTCTGGAGCTAGCAGAAGATCACTTTCTGGAGCTAGCAGAGGATCACTTTCTGGAGCTAGCAGAGGATCACTTTCTGGAGCTAGCAGAGGATCACTTTCTGGAGCTAGCAGAGGATCACTTTCTGGAGCTAGCAGAGGATCACTTTCTGGAGCTAGCAGAGGATCACTTTCTGGAGCTCACCTGCCCAAGTATTCTCTTACCTACGTCTCAGCTGATACAGGATCACCGTCTGGAGTCGAGATGCTCAAGTATTCTCTAAGCTATATCTCAGCTGTGGCAGAATCACTTACTGGAGATCAGTTACTTAAGTGAGGACCGGCGTCCTCACTGTTTATGAATTAACCAGATTCAATTAATTAATAATTAATATTTTATTTATAAAAAGGCCCCAAATTTTGAGCAATCAGCAGAAACCCAGAGATGTGACACTTGGTGTAACACAGCAACAAAGGGATCATAAAACACAACACCCGCAAGTATCACCCACCAATATATCCCATCACTAACACTTACCGTCTCGCACTAGTAATAATAATCCAGTAAATGTGAAACTTTGTTAATTAATGTACAAGAGGTGGAAGAAAATAATGCCACTATTTTTCTATTAGAGGAAAAATGTGTCAATCTTGTCTCGCTTATTTGGTTATGGTGAAAGTAGAGATAGGTGATAGTGGATACAAGAACAAAGCTTTGAGTAGTGAGCGGGCCCAGGATCAGGCGGACAGAGCGTACATTACCCCCTAAAACGAGTCTAGGGCTACTGACGCCCTCTTCCTCCCCCTTTCCTCCTCGGTCAACACGTCCTCCCTCGTCCCGCTCACAGGGAGCTCAAACGAAAAGCGCGCTTTTGCTTCTCCAAAATTCCTCGCTGATAGTCTCCCGGGAAGCCTGGGAGAATTGCTGAAAAATTGGGGGTTCGATTCCTGGCCAGTTGCAGAAACGTTATTTATTAAGACCACTCGTTCGTGGATTTTTATATATATATTATCTATTATCTATCTTCTATTATCTATATATATATTTATATATATATATATATTATAATTATATATATATATTATATATATTTATAATTTATATATATTTATGTATATAATTAGTCAGACTAGGAGGGATTGGTGTCCGCAAGTCATCACAGATTGCGTACCTGCTTTTCTGCTCATTGGGTTGATTTGAGGGCTTGTAGCAGAGATTCTCCCCGAACATATTGGGCAAGGGTTGGAGCCAGGACCCCCAAAATTATTGACGGAGCCATGATTGGATAATCTAACGGGCTCTGAAACCCGACCTGTCGCCCCAACAACTACAAACAGTCGCATGGGATGGCCCGATAGTGGAGATTAGCCTCAACAATGCTTCAGATGTGTCAGGGAAGGATAGAGCCACCCCGGCAGTGAGAGCTCTAGTAGGGGAATTTCTGTGGCTGTTCCAACTCCAGCTTGGACACGCCTCGAACACAAAAACCCTCCGCCATGGTGTTGCCTTTTATTGCCGCCCTATTCTCGCCCAACACAGGGGTATTTGTTTGGGGGTGAGCAGCCCGACGATTCAGGTTCATGGTCTTGTGTGCCGTAAATCCGGGAAGATTGCAAGACATGAGGAGGTTATTTAAAATTAATCAAAAGGAGCTCAAAAGCCGGGGTGCCCGCAGTAAGGAGCCACCCAACTATGCAAAATCTGATGGAGCAGAAGCATCCCGATTGTATCACCCTTAAAAACCTGGACAGCGGTAAGAGGTGGCTGGGCAACAATGGGTATCTATAGGTGAAAACCTGTTCCAGTACACCAGGGAAGGAGGGGGGAGCCGCCAGCTTCAGGAGGGCCCAAAGTCTAGAAAATATGAAGAACTTGCCCAACATTATATGTTTGTTCACATAGGCTCGAAGACCCTTGGCTCATGGGGAAAGAGTGTATCTAAGTTCCTTAAGGAGCTAGGCAAAAGACTCATCAGGGTAACTAGGGATCTCAGGGCAGCTAGTTTTTGGTTCCAGCGACTCAGTGCGGCTGTTCAGATGGGTAATGCCTGATGCATTTTGGGCACGCGCCCCAGCTCTGAGGAGCTGGATGAGATTTTCGCATTATAGTCAGTGACAAAACACTTAACAATATGTACTAGAATGTACCTTCACATCTCATGTACTGTATATGTCATCTTTATTCAACAATGTATCTCATAAATCTTCTGTAGCATATATGTAATAAAATATACATCTTGGTGAAAAAGAATGAAAAGATGGGGCGGTAAGGAAAGTGGAATATTCAAACGGCTTCGGGAAAAGAAATCCAAATATTCTTCCTTGAAGCCTTTTTATTTTCCACTTCTCCGAGGCTATGGGTCCCACAATTTACACCAAAGGTGGACCCCGTCTGTATATATAATATATATATATATATATATATATATATATATATATTATATATATATATATTTATATTATATATATATATATATATATATATATATATATATATATATATATATATATATATATATATATATATATATGTGTATATATATATAATATATATATATTTATATATATATATATATATATATATATATATATAATATATATATATATATATATACATATATATACATATACAATAAGATCACAGTAAACAGGTGATTTCAGAATATGCAAAACAACCAGTCTGAAAGAATAGAGAAATTCCAAGCGCTTTCGTGACTACTCACATTATCAAGGAACTATAGTTCCTTGATAATGTGAGTAGTCACGAAAGCGCTTGGAATTTTTTCTATTCTTTCAGAGTGGTTGTTTTGCATATATATTATAATATATATTATTATATATATATATTTTATATATATATATATATTATATATATATTTATTATATATATATATATATATATATATAATATATTATACATACACATTCGTCTCCATTCACTTATCAAATACGCTCACGCATGCTTGCTGGAAGCCCAAGCCCCTCGCACACAGAACCTCTTTTACCTCCTCCCTCACCTTTCCCTAGGCCGACCTCTACTCCGCTTTCCCCCAATAAAAATTTTATACACTCTAGAAGTCATTCGCTTTTGTTCCATTCTCTCTACATGCCCAAACCCACTCAATAGCATCCCCTTAGCCTCTGGTTTAATAGTTTTGGTATCCTGCTTTCCCCTAATTTCCAAACTACAAATTCTTCCATTATATTCACACCACACATTGCCCTCAGACATGACATTCTCCACTGCTCCAGGGAGGCAGTGGAGGCAACATTCACCACTCATGCTTCACCCCTATATAGAAGTGTTGGTAAAAACTGTACTCTTAAAATATTCCTCTTTTTGCTTCCAAGACAAAGTTCTTTGTCTCACAGACTCAACTGCACCACTCATCCTTTTCCCCATCATTAATTCTGTGATTCACCTCATCCTTCAAGCCCCATTGGGACACGTCCACTCCTAATATCTGAATACATTCCCCCTCCACACTCTCTCCCCAATTTGATATCCAATCTTTCGTCCCCAATCTTTTTGTTATCCTCATCACCTTACTATTTCTATATTCACTTTAAATTTTCTTTCTTTTACTTTACCCTACCAAATTCATCCACCAACCTCTGAAATTTCTCTTTAGAATCTCCTAAAAGCCCCAGTGTCATCAGCAAAGATCAACTGTAACAACTCCAACTTTGTTTTTGATTCTTTATGTTTTAATCCACCCCTCTTTCCAAGACCCTCGCATTCATTTCCCCTACAACCCCATTTATAATATATTAAACAACCACGGTGAATCACAATCCTTGTCTAAGATCTACTTTAGGGGAAAATTAATCTCCCTCTCTACTACATACTCAAACCCTGAGCTTCAGTACCCTAGTTAAAATCTTCACTGCTTTCAGTACCTACCTCCTATACCATACCCCTGCAACATCTGCCACTTTGCCCCTATCCACCTGTCATATGCCTTTTCCAAATCCATAAATGCCACAAAAACCTCTTTAGCCTTATCTAAATTCTGTTACCTATATGTTTCCCGTAACACTTGGTTACACGCCCCTCCATTTCCTAAAGCCTCCTTGCTCATTGCTATCCTACTCTCCGTCTCACTTTTAAATTTTCTTTCAATAATAATTCTCCCATACACTTTACCAGGTGTACTCAACGGACTTATTCCCCTAAAAATTTTTGCACTCTCTTTTGTCCCATTTGCCTTTACAAAAAGGCCTATGTACGTCTCTGCCAGCCCCTAGGTCCCTTACCTTTCCATACATTTTTTTTAAATAATTGCCCCAACCACTCCAAACTATATCCCCACCTGCTTTTATCATTTCTATCTTTTCCATCAATCCCAGCGCCTTACCCTCTTTCATTCTACCCACTGTCTCACGAATTTCCCCCCACACTCACAACTGGCTCTTCCTCCTCATACAAGATGTTATTCCTCCTTGTCCTATACACGAAATCATAGCTTTCCTATCTTCTTCAACATTTAACAATTCCCCAAAATATCTCTCCCCTTCCCAATACCCTAACTCTCCATTTAATAACTTCCTCTCCTATTTTTAACTGACAAATCCATTTGTTCCATAGGCTTCCTAAAAATTATTAATCTCACTCCAAAACTTTTTCTTATTTTCAACAAATTTTTTTGATAACATCTCACCCACTCTCTCATTTCTCTCTTTTTACATTTCTTCACCATTCTCTTAACCCCTCTTTTTCTCTCCATATTTCTCTTCTCCTTGCATCACTTCTACTTTGTGAAAAACCTCTCATATGCTAACTTTTCTCCCCTTTCTACTATTTTTACATCATCAATCCACCAATCGCTTTTTTCCCTCCAGCACCACTTTCCTGTAACCACAAACTTCTGCTGAACACTCTAACACTACATTCTTAAACCTACCCCATACATCTTCGACCCATTGGTATACTCTCACTAGCCATCTATCCTCCCAAAAGTTGTTTGTATCTTACCCTAACTGCCTCCTCTTTTAGTTTATACACCTTCATCTCTTCTTACTTGCTGCTTTAATTCCTTGTATCCCGTCTACCTTTTACTCTCACTGTAGCTTTCTACTAAAAAGTGTTCTGATATGTTTGCGGCCCCTCTTTACATGTACTTCCCGAAGTTACTCAACGGTCTCTCATTACCCAAACATAAATTTAACGAACTACTGTCATTATGCCTACATTATATGTTGTATACTTTTTATCTCTTTTTCTTAAAATATGTATTATCTATAACTAAACCATTTCTATACAAAGGTTTAATCAAAGGGCTCCCCAAGGTTTCCTACCACACCCCTCTAAATGTTTCTCCGACTTTATCATTAGGTCTCTACCACAATTACTCTCTCACTTGGTTCAAAGGTTTCCCATAATTCACTTAACATTCCCAAAATCTCTTTCTCTCTCCACTACTCTCCTTTTCTTCTCCAGGTGCATACACGCTTATTATGACCCCCTGTAGATCTGACCTTATTTTAATCCACAAATCCATGAATTTACACATTTTTATTTTCCTCTTTCCTTCCCTAACTGACCCATCAACTTTTTTGCTACCCCTTCCTTAGCTCAAACTCTCTCAGTTACTCCTGATTTAATCCCCCTTTTTTTCTCCCCCCTGAAACTCCCTACCCCTTCAGCTTTGTTTTGCTTAGGGCCAGGACATCCAAATTCTTTTCATTCATAAAATCAGCAATTCATCTCTTTAATATCATCCGCACTACATCCCCACACTTCAAAACATTCAGTTTTATAAAATTTTTCTTCTCATTTTTAATTAAATATGTCAAGAGAAGGGTTCTATACCATTCTCCCGGCATTTTAGTCGCCTCGTACGACCCCGCATGGTTTACGGAGGAAAAACTTTCTTCCCCTTCCCATGGACATTAAGAGGAATAAACAAGAAAAAAGAGCTATTAAGAAAAAGAAGAAAATACTAGATGTGTGTATGTATATTTTGCATGGCATGCTGTGTACTGTGCCCAATTGTAAAAGAAGTGCAAGATTACCCGTTACGGTGTCTGAGAAGAAAAAAAACACCAGCAAACCTACCTCATTATCACACACACCACACCACAGAACCCCACACACACACACACAGCACACACCAAAACACACACCACAGGATTGCTGGTGTCTTTTTTCTGTCTCAGACAACACTGGATAACAGGTATATCTTGCTACTTCTTCTTACAATTAGGTCACAGTACACAGGCATGCACATGCATATATATACATACACACATCTAGTATTTTTCTTCTTTTTCTTAATAGCTCTTGTTCTTGTTTATTTCCTCTAATGTCCATGGGGAAGTGGAAGAAAGTTTTTCCTCCGTAAACCATGCGTGTCGTACGAGGCGACTAAAATGCCGGGAGAATGGTATAGTAACCCCTTCTCTTGTACATATTTATTAAAAATGAGAAGAAAAACTTTATAAAACTGGAATGTTTGAAAGTGTGTGGATGTAGTGCGGATGATATTAAAGAGATGATTGCTGATGTTATGAATGAAAAGAAGTTGGATGTCCTGGCCCTAAGCAAAACAAAGCTGAAGGGGGTAGGGGAGTTTCAGAGGGGAGAAAAAAATGGGGATTAAATCAGGAGTAACTGAGAGAGTTTGAGCTAAGGAAGGGGTAGCAATAAAGTTGATGGGTCAGTTATGGAAGGAGAAGAGGGAATAAAAATGTGTAAATTCATGGATTGTGTGGATTAAAATAAGGGTCAGATGCTACTAGTGGGTCATAATAAGCGTGTATGCACCTGGAGAAGAGAGGAGAGTAGTGGAGAGAGAAAGAGATTTTGGGAGATGTTAAGTGAATGTATAGGAACCTTTGAACCAAGTGAGAGAGTAATTGTGGTAGGAGACCTAAATGATAAAGTCGGAGAAACATTTAGAGGGGGTGTGGTAGGAAACCTTGGGGGAGCCCTTTGATTGAACTTTGTATAGAAATGGGTTTAGTTATAGATAATACATATTTTAAGAAAAAGAGGATAAATAAGTATACAACATATAATGTAGGGCATAATGACAGTAGTTCGTTGAATTATGTATTGGTAGATGAGAGACCGTTGAGTAGACTTCAGGAAGTACATGTATATAGAGGGGCCGCAAACATATCAGAACACTTTTTAGTAGTAGCTACAGTGAGAGTAAAAGGTAGACGGGATACAAGGAAATTAGAAGCAGCAAGTAAGAGAGAGATGAAGGTGTATAAACTAAAAGAGGAGGCAGTTAGGGTAAGATACAAACAACTATTGGAGGATAGATGGGCTAGTGAGAGTATACGCAATGGGGTCGAAGATGTATGGGGTAGGTTTAAGAATGTAGTGTTAGAGTGTTCAGCAGAAGTTTGTGGTTACAGGAAAGTGGGTGCTGGAGGGAAGAAAAGCGATTGGTGGATTGATGATGTAAAAATAGTAGTAAGGGAGAAAAAGTTAGCATATGAGAGGTTTTTCACAAAGTAGAAGTGATGCAAGGAGGGAAGAGTATATGGAGAGAAAAAGAGAGGTTAAGAGAATGGTGAAGCAATGTAAAAAGAGAGCAAATGAGAGAGTGGGTGAGATGTTATCAAAAAAATTTGTTGAAAATAAGAAAAAGTTTTGGAGTGAGATTAATAAGTTTAGGAAGCCTATGGAACAAATGGATTTGTCAGTTAAAAATAGGAGAGGAGAGTTATTAAATGGAGAGTTAGAGGTATTGGGAAGATGGAGAGAATATTTTGAGGAATTGTTAAATGTTGATGAAGATAGGAAAGCTATGATTTCGTGTATAGGACAAGGAGGAATAACATCTTGTATGAGTGAGGAAGAGCCAGTTGTGAGTGTGGGGGAAGTTCGTGAGACAGTGGGTAGAATGAAAGAGGGTAAGGCAGCTGGGATTGATGGGATAAAGATAGAAATGATAAAAGCAGGTGGGGATATAGTTTTGGAGTGGTTGGTGCAATTATTTAAAAAATGTATGGAAGAGGGTAAGGTACCTAGGGACTGGCAGAGAGCGTACATAGTGCCTTTGTGTAAAGGCAAATGGGACAAAAGAGAGTGCAAAAATTATAGGGGAATAAGTCTGTTGAGTACACCTGGTAAAGTGTATGGGAGAATTATTATTGAAAGAATTAAGAGTGAGACGGAGAGTAGGATAGCAGATGAGCAAGGAGGCTTTAGGAAATGGAGGGGGCGTGTAGACCAAGTGTTTACGGTGAAACATATAGGTGAACAGAATTTAGATAAGGCTAAAGAGGTTTTTGTGGCATTTATGGATTTGGAAAAGGCATATGACAGGGTGGATAGGGGGGCAATGTGGCAGATGTTGCAGGTGTATGGTATAGGAGGTAGGTTACTGAAAGCAGTGAAGAGTTTTAACTAGGATACTGAAGCTCAGGTTAGAGTATGTAGTAGAGAGGGAGATTATTTCCCAGTAAAAGTAGATCTTAGACAAGGATGTGTGATGTCACCGTGGTTGTTTAATATATTTATAAATGGGGTTGTAGGAGAAATGAATGCGAGGGTCTTGGAAAGAGGTGTGGAGTTAAAACATAAAGAATCAAAAACAAAGTTGGAGTTGTTACAGTTGATCTTTGCTGATGACACTGTGCTTTTAGGAGATTCTAAAGAGAAGTTGCAGAGGTTGGTGGATGAATTTGGTAGGGTATGTAAAAGAAAGAAAATTTAAAGTGAATATAGGAAATAGTAAGGTGATGAGGATAACAAAAAGATTTGGTGACGAAAGATTGGATATCAAATTGGAGGGAGAGAGTGTGGAGGAGGTGAATGTATTCAGATATTTAGGAGTGGACGTGTCAGCAGATGGGTCTATGAAGGATGAGGTGAATCACAGAATTAATGATGGGAAAAGGATGAGTGGTGCAGTTAGGAGTCTGTGGAGACAAAGAACTTTGTCTGTGGAAGCAAAAAGAGGAATATATAAGAGTACAGTTATACCAACACTTCTATATAGGTGTGAAGCATGAGTGGTGAATGTTGCCTCCACTGCCTCCACTGGAGGCAGTGGAGATGTCATGTCTGAGGGCAATGTGTGGTGTGAATATAATGGAGAGAATTTGTAGTTTGGAAATTAGGAGGAGATGCAGGATTACCAAAACTATTATCCAGAGGGCTAAGGAGATGCTATTGAGGTGGTTCGGACATGTAGAGAGAATGGAACAAAAGCGAATGACTTCTAGAGTGTATAAATCTGTATTGGAGGGAAAGCGGAGTAGAGGTCGGCCTAGGAAAGGTTGGAGGAGGGAGGTAAAAGAGGTTCTGTGTGCGAGGGGGCTTGGGCTTCCAGCAAGCATGCGTGAGCGTATTTGATAAGTGAATGGAGACGAATGTGTATGTATATATATATATATATATATATATTATATATATATATATATATATATATATATATATATATTATATATATATATATATATATATATATATATATATATATATATGCAAAACAACCACTCTGAAAGAATAGAGAAATTCCAAGCGCTTTCGTGACTACTCACATTATCAAGGAACTATAGTTCCTTGATAATGTGAGTAGTCACGAAAGCGCTTGGAATTTCTCTATTCTTTCAGACTGGTTGTTTTGCATATTCTGAAATCACCTGTTTACTGTGATCTTATTGTATATGTATATATATGTATATATATATATATATATATATATATATATATATATATATATATATATATATATTTATATATATATATATATATATACACATATATATATATATATATATATATATATATATATAATATATATATATATATATATATATATATATATATATATATATGTATATATATATATATATATATATTATATAATTATATATATATATATATATATATATATATATATATATACAGACGGGGTCCCACCTTTGGTGTAAATTGTGGGACCCATAGCCTCGGAGAAGTGGATAAAAAGGCTTCAAGGAAGAATATTTGGATTTCTTCCTGAAGCCGTTTGAATATTCCACTTTCCTTACCGCCCCATCTTTTCATTCTTTTTCACCAAGATGTATATTTTATTACATAATATGCTACAGAAGATTTATGAGATACATTGTTGATATAAAGATGACATATACAGTACATGAGATGTGAGAGGTACATGTCTAGTACATATTGTTAAGTGTTTGTCACTGACTATAATGCGAAAATCTCATCCAGCTCCTCAGAGCTGGGGCGCGTGCCCAAAATGCATCAGGCATTACCCATCTGAACAGCCGCACTGAGTCGCTGGAACCAAAAACTAGCTGCCCTGAGATCCCTAGTTACCCTGATGAGTCTTTTGCCTAGCTCCTTAAGGAACTTAGATACACTCTTTCCCCATGAGCCAAGGGTCTTCGAGCCTATGTGAACAAACATATAATGTTGGGCAAGTTCTTCATATTTTCTAGACTTTGGGGACTCTCTGAAGCTGGCGGCTACCCCTCCTTCCTCCTGGGTGTACTGGAGACAGGTATCAGCCTAGGTAGATACCCATGTGTAGTCCCACGCCACCTGCTTACCGGCTGTCCAGGCTTTAAGGGTGATACAATCTGGATGCTTCTGGCTGCCATCAGATCTGCATAGTTGGGGTGGCTCCCTTACTGCTGGGCATCCGGCTGTTGTGAGGCTCCTCTTGATAATGTTATTAACCTCCTCATGTCTTGCAATCTTTCCCTCGGATTTACGGCACACAAGACCATGATACCTGAATCGGTCTGCTGCTTCACCGCCACAAATACACCTGTGTTCGGCGAGAATAGGGGGCGGCAAGTAAAAGGGCAACACCAGTGCGGACGGTTTGTGTGTCGAGGCGTGTGCCAAGGCTGGAGTTGGGAACAGCCAACAGAAAGTCCCCTACATGAGGAGCTCTCACTGCCAGGAGGTGGGCTCTATCCTTCCCTGACACATCTGAAGCATTGTTGAGGCTATATTCTCCACTATCGGGCCATCTCAGTGCGACTGTTTGTAGTTGTTGTGGCGAACAGGTCTGGTTTCAGAGCCCGTTAGATTATCCCAGATCATGGCTCCGTCAATGAACTTTTGGTCCTGGACTCCAATCTTGCCCCTAATATGTTCAGGGAGAATCTCTGCTACAAGCCCTCTGGATGCAACACATGAGGACAGAAAAGCAGGTAGCGCAATCTGTGATGACTTGCGGACACCAATGCCTCCTAGTCTGACTAATTAAAATACATATATATATATATATATATATATATATATATATATATATATATAATATATATATATTATATATATATATATAGATAGATAGATAGATAGATAGATAGATAGATATATATATATAAAATCCACGAACGAGTGGTCTTAAGTAAATAACGTTACTGCAACTGGCCAGGAATCGAACCCCCGATATTTCAGCAATTCTCCCAGGCTTCCCGGGAGACTATCAGCGAGGAATTTTGGAGAAGCGAAAAGCGCGCTTCTCGTTTGAGCTCCCTGTGGAGCGGGACGAGGGAGGACGTGTTGACCGAGGAGGAGGAGGAGGAGGAAGAGGGCGTCAGTAGCCCTGAGACTCGTGTAGGGAGTAGATGTACGCTCTGTCCGCCTGATCCTGGTGCCCGCTCACTAGCTCAAAGCTTTGTTCTTGTATCCACTATCAGCCTATCTCTACTTTCACCATAACCAAATAAGCGAGACAAGATTGATCACATTTTTCCTCTAATAGAAAAATAGTGGCATTATTTTCTTCCACCTCTTGTACATATAATTAACAAGAGTTTCACATTTACTGGATTATTATTACTAGTGCGAGACGGTAAGTGTTAGTGATTGGCATATATTGGTGGATGATACTTGCGGATGTTGTGTTTTATGATCTTTGTTGCTGTGTTACACCAAGTGTCACATCTCTGGCTTCTGCTGAGTTGCTCAACTTTGGACCTTTTTATAATAAAATATTAATTGTTAAATAATTGAATCTGGTTAATTCATAAACAGTGAGGACGCCGGTCCTCACTTAAGTAACTGATCTCCAGTAAGTGATTCTGCCACAGCTGAGATATAGCTTAGAGAATACTTGAGCATCTCGACTCCAGACGGTGATCCTGTATCAGCTGAGACGTAGGTAAGAGAATACTTGGGCAGGTGAGCTCCAGAAAGTGATCCTCTGCTAGCTCCAGAAAGTGATCCTCTGCTAGCTCCAGAAAAGTGATCCTCTGCTAGCTCCAGAAAGTGATCCTCTGCTAGCTCCAGAAAGTGATCCTCTGCTAGCTCCAGAAAGTGATCCTCTGCTAGCTCCAGAAAGTGATCTTCTGCTAGCTCCAGAAAGTGATCCTCTGCTAGCTCCAGAAAGTGATCCTCTGCTAGCTCCAGAAAGTGATCCTCTGCTAGCTCCAGAAAGTGATCCCCTGCTAGCTCCATAAAGTGATCAAGTGCTAGCTCCAGAAAGTGACCAAGTGCTAGCTCCAGAAAGTTACCAAGTGCTAGCTCCAGAAAGTGACCAAGTGCTAGCTCCAGAAAGTGATCAAGTGCTAGCTCCAGAAAGTGACCAAGTGCTAGCTCCAGAAAGTGATCAAGTGCTAGCTCCAGAAAGTGACCAAGTGCTAGCTCCAGAAAGTGATCAAGTGCTAGCTCCAGAAAGTGATCCTGCTCCAACCGAGACATAGCTAAAAGATTGCTTGATCATAAGTACTAATATGAACACATGTCTGCAACAACAATAAATGTCGTTCACATTCAAGAAAGGTAAGTAACTATAACTGTTGTCTGCTCTAATTCACACACACTGCCTCTCTGGCTAGCTCACATATTCTACCTCTCTGACTAGTTCACATACTCTGTCTCTCTGACTCAAGAAATCGTAATGACACGATTGCAAACAAACCATACCCTGTGCTAACCTTCCTATGGTGTAGAAATATACCTAGTTGGATGAATCTTATTGTGGCTAGCTGGTCTAGTGGCTAACGCGACGGGCTGGAGTTTTGAGACTCTATGACCGCGGGTTCAATCCCGGCCGGGGGTATGGTCTGTCTCTCTGACTAGTTCACATACTCTGCCTCTCTGACTAGATCCCTTCAAGGAAGAGCGCCTTGACGCGTTGAAAGGCTTTTGATTTTAGAATTTGAACATATCCTCCCCTCCCTCTAATCAAACCTGATTGCTTTCCATATCTCACTTGCTGTATGACCTCGACGGCTATGGCACATTACTCTGAAAGTAATAAGTATTAATTTGAAGACAGTAGCGACCTCTGGGATTTATACCTGAGCCCCCACCAAGTATCAGTCTGTATGCTGAGTCGCCACCAAGCATTAGTCTGTAACCTGAGTCCCCTCTAAACGTCAGTCTGTGTCCTGAGTCCCCTCAAGACATCAGTCTGTGTCCTGAATCCCCTCCAAGCATTAGTCTGTATCCTGAATCCCCACCAAGTATCAGTCTGTGTCCTGAGTCCCCACCAAGAATTAGTCTGTGTCCTGAGCCACCTCCAAGCATCAGTCTGTCTCCTGAGTCCCCTCTAAACGTCAGTCTGTGTCCTAAGTCCCCTCCAAGCAGTAGTCTGCGTTCTGAGTCCCCTCCAAACATCAATCTGTGTTTTGAGTCCTCTCCAAGCATCAGTCTATATCCTGAGTCATCTCCAAGCATCAGACTGTGTCCTGAATCCCCTCTAAGTATCAGTCTGTGTCCTAAATATTCTCCAAGCATCAGTCAGTGCCAGAGTCACCTCCAAGCATCAGTCTGTGTCAGAGTCACCTCTAAGCATCAGTCTGTGTGAGAGTCACCTCCAAGCAACAGTCTGTGTCAAAGTCACCTCCAAGCATCAGTCTGTGTCAGAGTTACCTCCAAGCATCACTCTGTGTCGGAGTCACTTCCAAGCATCAGTCTGTGTCAGAGTCACCTCCAAGCAACAGTCTGTGTCAGAGTCACCTTCAAGCATCAGTCTGTGTCAGAGTCACCTTCAAACTTTACTCAGCTTCCGGGGCACAAAAGTTATCTGCTTCTGGAAGAAACAGAGCTTAAGAACAGTTAAATATTCAGATTTATCTTTGTTTATAACAATATTAAGTTAAGTATTAAGAAGTATTTTCTTTAAATAGTGACTTTAAACTCTCATAAAAAACACCACCAATGCGCTGTGAAGAAATTGTGAAATATAAAGCGCTTTTGTGATTTCCCACAATATTAGAAACCTGTAAAAATGACAGACCAGCAAATGACGTATAAGGGTAAGATATCCCATCACATACATTACACCTGTCCCATGATGAAGCAGCTGGGATGATCGAGAAATTGCCCTACATAGCTTAAATTCTTCTCAAAATTTATTAATTGTAAATGAATCTAATTTGTATATCCCTACACCAATATTCATATTAAAACCAACAAAGTTTTTTATGAAATTTGTTCCAGTTATATGTCTCTCATCCACACACATCCTTCATACAGTTTCCATATATATCTGTATATGCAAAACAACCACTCTGAAAGAATAGAGAAATTCCAAGCGCTTTCGTGACTACTCACATTATCAAGGAACTATGATAATGTGAGTAGTCACGAAAGCGCTTGGAATTTCTCTATTCTTTCAGAGTGATTGTTTTGCATATTCTGAAATTACCTGTTTACTGTGATCTTATTGCATATATGTATAATATATATATATATATATATATATATATATATATATATATATATATATATATATATATATATATATATATATATATATATATATATATATATATATATATATATATATATATATATATATATATATATATATATAATATATATATATATATTATATTATATTTATATCAGTAAACTGGCCTGAGAGCCTTACAGGGCATGCACATCTCAGAAAAATAGAAAGAAAAAGAGCAAAGTCCACATTTTACATTTAGTAAAGTGGTGTACCTCATCACAGTGAGGTTGACTACACTCCAGGATGGTTGCACTCCTTCACAATGAGGTTGCACCTCACTCACAGTGAGGTAGCACCTCATCACAGTGATGTACACCTCACCACAGTGAGGTAAACCTCACTCACAGTGAGTAGCACCTCATCACAGTGAGGAACACCTCACCCAGTGAGGTTGCACTACTCACAGTGAGTAGCACCTCACTCACAGTGAGGTACACCTACAGAGTAAGTAACATAAAACGTACCTTGTAGAAATTCACTTTGAGTTTTGTTTCACTGGTGAGATAGAACTAGGCAGCAGGTCACCTCTCTAGCCATGACAGTGTCACTCTCAGGCTCTGAGCAGGTGTCCTTCTCTAGGCCAGTGAGCAGGTGTCACCTCCCTAGGCTCAGTGATTGAGTGTCTCACCTTCTCTAGGTCATATGAGTTGTCACATTCTCTAGCTCAGTGAATGAGGTGTCACTTCTCTAGGCTCATGAGTGAGGTTAACTATCTCTAGGTATGAGTAGGTGTCACTTCTTAGTCAGTGAGTGAGTGTGTCACCTTCACATGCTACAGTGTGAGGTCACCTCTTCGATAGGAATGAGTGAAGTCCACTTCTTACCAGTGATGAAGGTTCGGTCTCTCTACTCAGGAGTGAGGTGCACCTCACTCACAGTGAGGTTCACCTCTACTCACAATGAGGTTGCACCTCACTCACAGTGAGGTTGCACCTCCTCACAGTGGATGTAGCACCTCACTCACAGTGAGGTAGCACCTCACTCACAGTGAGGTAGCACCTCACTCACAGTGAGGTAACACCTCACTCACAGTGAGGTTGCACCTCACTCACAGTGAGGTAGCACCTCACTCACAGTGAGGTAACACCTCACAGAGTAATGTTACTTAAAAGTACCTTGTAGGAAGATTCACTTTGATGTTTTGTTTCACTTGGTGAGATAGAACCTTAGTGAGTCAGGTGTCACCTTCTCTAGGCTCAGTGAGCCAGGTGTCACCTTCTCTAGGCTCAGTGAGCCAGGTGTCACCTTCTCTAGGCTCAGTGAGCCAGGTGTCACCTTCTCTAGGCTCAGTGAGTGAGGTCTCACCTTCTCTAGGCTCAGTGAGTGAGGTGTCACCTTCTCTAGGCTCAGTGAGTGAGGTCTCACCTTCTCTAGGCTCAGTGAGTGAGGTCTCACATTCTCTAGGCTCAGTTCGTGAGGTCTCACCTTCTCTAGGCTCAGTGAGTCAGGTATCACCTCTAGGCTCAGTGAGTGAGGTCTCACCTTCTCTAGGCTCAGTGAGTGAGGGCTCACCTTCTCTAGGCTCAGTGAGTGAGGTCTCACCTTCTCTAGGCTCAGTGAGTCAGGTATCACCTTCTCTAGGCTCAATGAGTGAGGTCTCACCTTCTCTAGGCTCAGTGAGTGAGGTCTCACCTTCTCTAGGCTCAGTTCGTGAGGTCTCACCTTCTCTAGGCTCAGTGAGTGAGGTGTCACCTTCTCTAGGCTCAGTGAGTCAGGTATCACCTTCTCTAGGCTCAGTGAGTGAGGTGTCACCTTCTCTAGGCTCAGTGAGTCATGTATCACCTTCTCTAGGCTCAGTGAGTGAAGTCTCACCTTCTCTAGGCTCAATGAATGAGGTCTCACCTTCTCTAGGCTCAGTGAGTGAGGTGTCACCTTCTCTAGGCTCAGTTCGTGAGGTCTCACCTTCTCTAGGCTCAGTGAGTGAGGTGTCACCTTCTCTAGGCTCAGTGAGTCAGGTATCACCTTCTCTAGGCTCAGTGAGTGAAGTCTCACCTTCTCTAGGCTCAATGAATGAGGTCTCACCTTCTCTAGGCTCCGTGAGTGAGGTGTCACCTTCTCTAGGCTCCGTGAGTGAGGTATCACTTTTAGGCTCAGCGAATGAGGTATAACCTTCTTTAGGCTCAGTGAGTGACTCATCACCTTCTTTTGGCTCACACGAGCGACTTGCCACCTTCTCTAGGTTCGATGATTGACTTGTCACCTTCCCTAGGTTCAGTGAGTGATTGTCACCTTCTCTATGCTCAATAAGTGACTTGTTACCTTCTCTAGACTCAGTGAGTGACTTGTCACCTTCGCTTGGCTCACTGAGGGACTTGTCACCTTTTCTAGGCTCAGTGAGTGACCTGTCACCTTCTATAGGCTCAGTGAGTCACTTGTCAATTTCTCGAGGATCAGTGACTGAAGTGTCACCTTCTCTATGCTCAGTGAGTGACTTGTCACCTTCTCTATGCTCAGTGAGTGACTTGTCACCTTCACTGTGCTCAGTGAGTGAATTGTCACCTGCTCTATGTTCAGTGAGTGAGGTGTCACCTTCCCTATGGTCAGTGAGTGAAGTGTCACCTTCTCTAGGCTAAGTGAGCCATTTGTCACCTTCTCTAGGCTCAGTGAGCCACTTGTCACCTTCTCTAGGCTCAGTGAGTCATTTGTCAGCTTCAGGCTCAGTGAGTGACTTGTCACCTTCACTAGGGCCAGACGAGCCTGGCCCATGGCCGGGCTCAGAGAGTAGACATAATCTCGAAATTCTTCAAAGGTATCAAAGGTGCTCTTATTGCCTCTTTTTCCTATTCTCTGAAGATGTCTGCATAGCACATGAAAGCGCTCAGGGGCGGGGATGCTGCAGAGTGGTGGGGCGTGCATGTTGCGGGGTGGAGCGGCGGGGATGTTGCAGAGTGGTGGGGCGGGGATGTTGCAGAGTGGAGGGGCGGGGGATGTTGCAGAGTGCAGCGGCGGGGATATTGCAGAGTCGTGGGGCGGGGATGTTGCAGAGTGGAGGGACGGGGATGTCGCAGAGCGGAGGGGCGGGGATGTTGCAGAGCGGAGGGGCGGGGATGCTGCAGAGTGGAGGGGCGGGGATGTTGCAGAGTGGTGGGGCGGGGATGTTGCAGAGTGGAGGGGCGGGGATGTTTCAGAGTGGAGGGGCATGGATGTTGCGGAGTGGAGGGGCGGGGATGTTGCAGAGTAGTTGGGCGGGGATGTTGCAGAGTGGAGAGGCGGGGATGTTCCGGAGTGCTGGGGCGGGTATGTTGCAGAGTGTAGGGGCGGTGATGTTGCAGAGTGGTGGGGCTTAGATGTTGCAGAGCGGAGGGGCGGAGTATGTTGCAGAGAGGAGGGGCTTAGATGTTGCAGAGTGGTGGGGCTTAGATGTTGCAGAGTGGAGGGGCGGGAATGTTGCAGAGAGGAGGGACGGGGATGCTGCAGAGTGGAGGGGCGGGGATGTTCCAGAGTGGTGGGGCGGGGATGTTGCAGAGTACAGCAGCGGGGATGTTGCAGAGTGGTGGGGCGGGGATGTTGCAGAGAGGAGGGGCGGGGATGCTGCAGAGTGGAGGGGCGGGGATGTTGCAGAGTGGAGGGGCGGGGATGTCGCAGAGTGGTGGGGCGGAGATGTTGCAGAGTGGAGGGGCGGGGATGTTGCAGAGTGGAGGGGCGGGAATGTTGCAGAGAGGAGGGACGGGGATGCTGCAGAGTGGAGGGGCGGGGATGTTGCAGAGTGGTGGGGCGGGGATGTTGCAGAGTGGTGGGGCGGAAACGTTGCAGAGTGGTGGGGCGGGGATGTTGCAGAGTGGAGGGGCGGGGATGTTGCAGAGCGGAGGGGCGGGGATGTTGCGGAGTGGTGGGACGGGGATGTTGCAGAGTGGAGGGGCGGGAATGTTGCAGAGTGGCGGGGCTTAGATGTTGCAGAGCGGAGGGGCGGGGATGTTGCAGAGAGGAGGGGCTTAGATGTTGCAGAGCGGAGGGGCAGGGATGTTGCAGAGAGGAGGGGCTTAGATGTTGCAGAGTGGTGGGGCTTAGATGTTGCACAATGGAGGGGCGGGAATGTTGCAGACAGGAGGGACGGGGATGCTGCAGAGTGGAGGGGCGGGGATGTTGCAGAGTGGTGGGGCGGGGATGTTGCAGAGTGGTGGGGCTTAGATGTTGCAGAGCGGAG
Source organism: Cherax quadricarinatus (assembly GCF_026875155.1). Taxonomy (NCBI): domain Eukaryota; kingdom Metazoa; phylum Arthropoda; class Malacostraca; order Decapoda; family Parastacidae; genus Cherax; species Cherax quadricarinatus. Next base: position 57,983,707 of record NC_069414.1, read on the forward strand.
GGGCGGGGATGTTGCAGAGAGGAGGGACTTAGATGTTGCAGAGTGGTGGGGCTTAGATGTTGCAGAGTGGAGGGGCGGGAATGTTGCAGAGAGGAGGGACGGGGATGCTGCAGAGTGGAGGGGCGGGGATGTTGCAGAGTGGTGGGGCGGGGATGTTGCAGAGTGGTGGGGCGGAAATGTTGCAGAGCGGTGGGGCGGGGATGTTGCAGAGTGGAGGGGCGGGGATATTGCAGAGCGGAGGGGCGGGGATGTTGCAGAGTGGTGGGACGGGGATGTTGCAGAGTGGAGGGGCGTGAATGTTGCAGAGTGGCGGGGCTTAGATGTTGCAGAGCAGAGGGGCGGGGATGTTGCAGAGAGGAGGGGCTTAGATGTTGCAGAATGGAGGGGCGGGAATGTTGCGGACAGGAGGGACGGGGATGCTGCAGAGTGGAGGGGCGGGGATGTTGCAGAGTGGTGGGGCGGGGATGTTGCAGAGTGGTGGGGCGGAAATATTGCAGAGTGGTGGGGCGGGGATGTTGCAGAGTGGAGGGGCGGGGATGTTGCAGAGTGGAGGGGCGGGGATGTTGCAGAGTGGAGGGGCGGGGATGTTGCAGAGTGGAGGGGCGGGGATGTTGCACGGTGAAGGGGCGGGAATGTTGCAGAGTGGAGGGGCGTTGATGTTGCAGAGTGGAGGGGCGGGGATGCTGTAGAGTATATGGACGGGGATGTTGCAGAGTAGTGAGGCGGGGATCTTGCAGAGTAGTGCGGCGGGGATGTTACAGAGTGGTGGTGTGGGGATGTTGCAGAGTGGAGGGGCGGGGATGTTGCAGAGTGAAGGGGCGGGGATGTTGCAGAGTGTTGGGGCTGGGATGTTGCAGTGTGGAGGGGCGAGGATGTTGCAGAGTGGAGGGGCGGGGATGTTGCATAATGGTGGGGCGGAGATGTTGCAGAGTGTTGGGGCGGGGATGTTGCAGAGTGGTGGGGCAGAGATATTGCAGTGGTGAGGCGGGGATGTTGCAGAGCGGTGGGGTGGGATGTTGCAGAGTGGGGGGCGGGGATTTTGCAAAGTGGTGGGGCGGAGATATTGCAGAGTGGTGGGGCGGTGATATTGCAGAGTGGTGGGGTGGAGATGTTGCAGAGTGTTGGGTCGGGGATGTTGCAGAGTGGTGGGGCGGAGATGTTGCAGAGTGGTGGGGTGGGGATGTTGCAGAGTGTTGGGGCGGGGATGTTGCAGAGTGTTGGGGCGGAGATTTTGCAGAGTGGTGGGGTGGGGATGTTGCAGAGTGTTGGTGCGGGGATGTTGCAGAGTGTTGGGGCGGAGATTTTGCAGAGTGGTGGGGTGGGGATGTTGCAGAGTGTTGGTGCGGGGATGTGGTCATCTGTGGTGTAGTGTTGGTACTCTGGTAAGACAGTGATGCTTGAAGTGTTTCTTCCTGTTGAACAACGGCCGGAGTGTTTAACAATGTTATTTCCAGTCATGCTTTGTAATATATATAGCATTGTGAAGTTTAAACAATATCCTGGTTTATGTATTCTTATGGTCTTAACATTATTTTACTCTTAACATCGTCGTTGTCATAACATCGCCTTGGTCTTAACATCAATTTTCACCCAGGAAATTACTAGCGATATTCCTGAAATAATAGATTATGTAGAACAGGACGATAATAAACTATGCACGATTGCGGTAACTAGTGACATGGTCCTCAGACAAATAGAGAAACTAAAACCTAACAAATTCCCAGGTCCTGATGAACTGTTTGCAAGGGTGTTAAAGGAATGTTAAGAGAAATTTAGCGTACATTTGGCTAATCTTTTTAACATATCACTACAAACTGGCATAGTGCCTGATAAGTGGAAAATGACAAATGTAATACCTATTTACAAGGCGAGTGACAGGTCCTTGGCTTCGAACTATAGACCAATAAGCCTTACCTCCATAGTGGGAAAAATTGTGGAATCAATAATTGCCGAAGCAATTCGTAGCCATCTTGATAGGCACAGATTGATTAATGAATCTCAACACGGTTTTACAAAGGGGCGCTCCTGTCTTACGAATTTACTAACATTTTTCACTAAGGTGTTTGAGGAGGTAGATCATGGTAATGAATATGATATTGTGTATATGGACTTCAGTAAGGTTTTCGATGGAGTTCCACACCAGAGGCTATTGAGGAAACCTAAGGCACTCGGAATAGGAAAAAACGTTGTGTAGTTTTAAAAATAGGTTAGATAAATACATGAGTGGGTGTGCTGCTTGTGTTGCTGGGTATGGTGCCGTGTTACTTCCTTGAGTGGAGGTAACCAGACTGTGTGGGTCATTGGGCTAATTCGGGGGAGGGGGACATGGACCTGCATCGCATGGGTTAGTAGGCCTGTTGCAGTGTTCCTTCTTTATTATGTTCTTATGTCATAACATCGTCATGGTCTTAACATCGTCGTTGACTTAACATCGTCGTTGACTTAACATCGTCTTCGTCCTAACATCGTCTTGGTCCTACCATCGTCTTGGTCTTAACATCGTCTTGGTCCTAACATCGTCTTGGTCTTAACATCGTCTTGGTCCTAACATCGTCTTGGTCCTAACATCGTCTTGGTCTTAACATCGTCTTGGTCCTAACATCGTCTTGGTCTTAACATCGTCGTGGTTCTAACATCGTCTTGGTTCTAACATCGTCTTGGTCTTAACATCGTCGTGGGTCTAACATCGTCTTGGTCCTAACATCGTCGTGGTTCTAACATCATCTTGGTCCTAACACCGTCTTGGTCTTAACATCGTCTTGGTCCTAACATCGTCTTGGTCTTAACATCGTCTTGGTCCTAACATCGTCGTGGTTCTAACATCGTCGTGGTCTAACATTTTGTTTTGTGGTCTTAACATGGTTGTGGTCTTAACATGGTGGTGGTCTTAACATGGTGGTGGTCTTAACATGGTTGTGGTCTTAACATGGTGGTGGTCTTAACATGGTTGTGGTCTTAACATGGTTGTGGTCTTAACATGGTTGTGGTCTTAACATGGTTGTGGTCTTAACATGGTGGTGGTCTTAACATGGTGGTGGTCTTAACATGGTTGTGGTCTTAACATGGTTGTAGTCTTAACATGGTTGTGGTATTAACATGTTTGTGGTCTTAAATGGTCATGGTCTTAACATGGTCGAGGTTTTATCATGGTGATGGTCTTAATATGGTTGTGGTCTTAACATGGTTGTGGTCTTAACATGGTGGTGGTCTTAACATGGTGGTGGTTTTAACATGGTTGTGGTCTTAACATGTTGTGGTCTAACATGGCTTGGTCTAACATGGGTTAGTTGGTCCTTAACATGTGGTGGTCCTTCTTTAACATTGGTTTTGATGTCTTAACATCGTCGTGGTCTTAACATCGTGGTGTAACACGTCTTGCTTTAACTGTCTTGGTCTTAACATGTCTTGGTCCTAACATGTCTTGGTCTTAACATCGTTGTGGTCTAACATGTTTGGTCTTAACATGTCGTGGTCTTAACATGTTGTGGTCTTAACATGGTGGTGGTCTTAACATGGTCGTGGTCTTAACATGTTTGGTCTTAACATGTGTGGTCTCTAACATGGGTGGTGGTTCTAACATGTCATTGGTCTTAACTGTTAGGGGTCTAACAGGTTTGAGTCCTAACATGTGGTGGTCTTAACATCGGTGGTGTCTTAACATGTCTTGATTATAACATCGCTGAGTCAACATCGTCTTGGTCTTCATACATGTGTGGTCCTAACATGTCGTGGTCTTAACACGTGTGGTCAAATTCTTGGTCCTAACATGCTTGGTCTCAGGTTCTTGGTCCTACATGTTGGTGGTCTTAACATGTTGTGGTCTAACATGTCGTTGGTCTTAACATGTTGTGTACCTTAACATCGTGTGGTCTAACATGTCTGGTTCTTACACTGGTGGTGGTCTTAACATCGTTGTGGTCTTAACATCGGTGTGGTCTTAACACCGTCTGGTCTAACTTTGTGGTCTAAACATCGTCTGGTCTAACATCGGTGGTGGTCTTAACATGGTTGTGGTCTTAACAGGGTGTGGTCTTAACATGTCGTTGGTTTAACATGTTTGGTCTAACATGTCTTGGTCTTAAACATGGTCGTGGTCTTAACATGTGTGGTCTTAACATGGTGTGGTCTTAACATGGTGTGGTCTTAACACTGTCAGGTTAACATCGTCTTGGACCTGATAACCGGGTTCTGGTTATCATCACATTGTGGTCTTAACATGGTGGTGGTCTTAACATGGTGGTGGTCTTAACACTGTTTGGTCTAATTAGTCTTTGGTTTTAACTGTCGGGTCTTAACATCGTCTTGGTCTAACATGGTGGTGGTCTTAACATGGTTGTGGTCTTAACATGGTGGTGGTCTTAACATGGTTTGGTCTAACATCTCTAGTGCCTATAAGCCGTTGGTTTCAATGTCTTGTACTACATGGTTTGGTGGTCTTAACATGGTGTGGTTCTTAACATGGTGTGGTCTTAACATGTCAGTTGAATTTAGTGGACTGATAAGCCGGGTTCAGGTTCATAACTACTGGTGGTGGTCTTAACATGGTGTGGTCTTAACATGGTGTTGGTCTTAACATGTGTGTCAGTTAATTTGTGGTCTTAACTCGGTTGGTTCTCATCACATGGTGGTGGTCTTAACATGGTGTGGTCTTAACATGGTGTGGTCTTAACACTGTCTGTTGAATTTGTGCTGATAACCGGGTTCAGGTTCATCTTCACACTGGTGGTGGTCTTAACATGGTGTGGTCTTAACATGGTGGTGGTCTTAACACTGATCAGTTGATTTAGTGACCTGTAAGCCGGTTGTTTAACATGGTTGTGGTCTTAACATGGTTGTGGTCTTAACATGGTGGTGGTCTTAACATGGTTGTGGTCTTAACATGGTGGTGGTCTTAACATGGTTGGTGGTCTTAACATGGTGGTGGAATTTAGTGACTGATAAGCCGGGTTCAGGTTCTTCATCACATGGTGTGGTCTTATTTTAACATGGTTGGTGGTCTTAACATGGTGGTGGTCTTAACATGGTGTGGGGTCTTAACATGGTGGTGGTCTTAACATGGTCGTGGTCAGTTGAATTTAGTGACTGATAACCCGGGGTTCGGGTTTCATTCACTCACATGGTGGTGGTCTTAACATGGTTGTGGTCTTAACATGGTGGTGGTCTTAACACTGATCAGTTGAATTTAGTGACCTGATAAGCCGGGTTCAGGTTCATCACTCACATGGTTGGTCTTAACATGGTGGTCGGTTTAACATGGTTGGTTGTACTGTGCTTAACATGGTGGTGGTCTTAACATGGTGGTGGTCTTAACACTGATCAGTTGAATTTAGTGACCTGATAAGCCGGGTTCAGGTTCATCACTCACATGGTGGTGGTCTTAACATGGTGGTGGTCTTAACACTGATCAGTTGAATTTAGTGACCTGATAAGCCGGGTTCAGGTTCATCACTCACATGGTGTGGTCTTAACTGGTTGTCTTAACATGGTGGTGGTCTTAACACTGATCAGTTGAATTTAGTGACCTGATAAGCCGGGTTCAGGTTCATCACTCACATGGTGGTGGTCTTAACATGGTGGTGGTCTTAACATGGTGGTGGTCTTAACACTGATCAGTTGAATTTAGTGACCTGATAAGCCGGGTTCAGGTTCATCACTCACATGGTGGTGGTCTTAAAACATGTTAGTGGATGGTCAGTTAACATGGTGGTGGTCTTACATGGTGTGGTCTAACACTGATCAGTTGAATTTAGTGACCTGATAGCCGGGTTTCAGGTTCAATCACTACATGGTGGTGGTCTTTAACATGGTGGTGGTCTTAACATGGTGGTGGTCTTAACACTGATCAGTTGAATTTAGTGACCTGATAAGCCGGGTTCAGGTTCATCACTCACATGGTATGGTGTGTCTTAACATTGGTTGGTTGGGGTCTTAATACATGGTGGTGGTCTTAACATGGTTGTGGTCTTAACATGGTGGTGAATTTAGTGAACCTGATAAGCCGGGTTCAGGTTCATCACTCACATGGTGGTGGTCTTAACATGTGTGGTCTTAACATGGTGGTGGTCTTAACATGATCAGTTGAATTTAGTGACCTGATAACGGTTCAGTTCATCACTCACATGGTGGTGGTCTTAACATGGTTGTGGTCTTAACATGGTGGTGGTCTTAACATGGTGGTTGAATTTAGTGACCTGATAAGCCGGGTTCAGGTTCATCACTCACATGGTGGTGGTCTTAACATGGTGGTGGTCTTAACATGGTGGTGGTCTTAACATGGTCAGTGAATTGTAGTGACCTTAAGCCGGGTCAGGTTCATCATCACTGGTGGTTCTTAACATGGTGTGGTCTACTGGTGGTGGTTCACTGATGTTGATTAGGACCTGATAAGCCGGGTTCAGGTTCATCACTCACATGGTGGTGGTCTTAACATGGTGGTGGTCTTAACATGGTGGTGGTCTTAACATGGTGGTGGTCTTAACATGGTGGTGGTCTTAACATGGTGGTTGAATTTAGTGACCTGATAAGCCGGGTTCAGGTTCATCACTCACATGGTGGTGGTCTTAACATGGTGGTGGTCTTAACATGGTGGTGGTCTTAACATGGTGGTGGTCTTAACATGGTGGTGGTCTTAACATGGTGGTGGTCTTAACATGGTGGTTGAATTTAGTGACCTGATAAGCCGGGTTCAGGTTCATCACTCACATGGTGGTGGTCTTAACATGGTGGTGGTCTTAACACCGGTCAGTTGAATTTAGTGACCTGATAAGCCGGGTTCAGGTTCATCACTCACATGGTGGTGGTCTTAACATGGTGGTGGTCTTAACACTGATCAGTTGAATTTAGTGACCTGATAAGCCGGGTTCAGGTTCATCACTCACATGGTGGTGGTCTTAACATGGTGGTGGTCTTAACATGGTGGTGGTCTTAACATGGTGGTGGTCTTAACATGGTGGTGGTCTTAACATGGTGGTGGTCTTAACATGGTGGTGGTCTTAACACTGATCAGTTGAATTTAGTGACCTGATAAGCCGGGTTCAGGTTCATCACTCACATGGTGGTGGTCTTAACATGGTGGTGGTCTTAACATGGTGGTGGTCTTAACATGGTGGTGGTCTTAACACTGATCAGTTGAATTTAGTGACCTGATAAGCCGGGTTCAGGTTCATCACTCACATGGTGGTGGTCTTAACACCGATCGTTGAATTTAGTGACCTGATAAGCCGGGTTCAGGTTCATCACTCACATGGTGGTGGTCTTAACATGGTGGTGGTCTTAACATGGTGGTGGTCTTAACACTGATCAGTTGAATTTAGTGACCTGATAAGCCGGGTTCAGGTTCATCACTCACATGGTGGTGGTCTTAACATGGTGGTGGTCTTAACATGGTGGTGGTCTTAACATGAGTGGTTGAATTTAGTGACCTGATAAGCCGGGTTCAGGTTCATCACTCACATGGTGGGTGGTTCTTAACATGGTGGTGGTCTTAACATGGTGTGTGGTTGTGTCTTAACACTGATCGTTGAATTTAGTGACCTGATAAGCCGGGTTCAGGTTCATCACTCACATGGTGGTGGTCTTAACATGGTGGTGGTCTTAACACTGATCAGTTGAATTTAGTGACCTGATAAGCCGGGTTCAGGTTCATCACTCACATGGTGGTGGTCTTAACATGGTGGTGGTCTTAACATGGTGGTGGTCTTAACATGGTGGTGGTCTTAACATGGTGGTGGTCTTAACATGGTGGTGGTCTTAACATGGTGGTGGTCTTAACATGTATCGGGTTGAATGTGTGTTACATGATAGCGGGTCAGGTTCATCACTCACATGGTGGTGGTCTTAACATGGTGGTGGTCTTAACATGGTGGTGGTCTTAACACTGATCAGTTGAATTTAGTGACCTGATAAGCCGGGTTCAGGTTCATCATCACATGGTGGTGGTCTTAACACGATCAGTTTAATTGTGCCTGAAAGCCGGGTTCGGTTCATACTCACATGGTGGTGGTCTTAACATGGTGGTGGTCTTAACATGGTGGTGGTCTTAACACTGATCAGTTGAATTTAGTGACCTGATAAGCCGGGTTCAGGTTCATCACTCACATGGTGGTGGTCTTAACATGGTGGTGGTCTTAACATGTCAGTTGAATTTAGTGCCTGATAAAGCCGGGTGTCAGGTTCATCACTCACATGGTGGTGGTCTTAACATGGTGGTGGTCTTAACATGGTGGTGGTCTTAACATGGTGGTGGTCTTAACATGGTGGTGGTCTTAACATGGTGGTGGTCTTAACATGGTGGTGGTCTTAACATGGTGGTGGTCTTAACATGGTGGTGGTCTTAACATGGTGGTGGTCTTAACATGGTGGTGGTCTTAACATGGTGGTGGTCTTAACATGGTGGTACATAAAATACTGTTTCAATATTATGATATTTCACGGAAAATATTTTTATTGTTTTGCTGAAATTCAACTTATATATACTACCAAAAATTTTGATTTTTTTTTATCGGTAAGTTATGAAACCAATTATGACAGTTAATCAATGCGCGCTAAACCCTGAAGGTCTCAGAGCAAAACAACTGCGGTAGATAATAGTGAAACTCCCTCGTAAATATGAGTGAGCAGAAGGACTATATCCAGATTCGTCTTGCTTTTCGAAACATTTTTACACAAAGTTCGATGTTTTCACATTCAAGACTTAGATAAACGAAATGTGTTAATATTGTGGTGGTCTTAAGTATTCTTACTTTTAACATTGTCGTGGTCTTAAGTATTCTTACTATTAACATTGTCGTGGTCTTAAGTATTCTTACTTTTAACATTGTCGTGGTCTTAAGTATTCTTACTATTAACATTGTCGTGGTCTTAAGTATTCTTACTTTTAACATTGTCGTGGTCTTAAGTATTCTTACTATTAACATTGTCGTGGTCTTAAGTATTGTTACTTTTAACATTGTCGTGGTCTTAAGTATTCTTACTATTAACATTGTCGTGGTCTTAAGTATTCTTACTTTTAACATTGTCGTGGTCTTAAGTATTCTTACTTTTAACATTGTCGTGGTCTTAAGTATTGTTACTTTTAACATTGTCGTGGTCTTAAGTATTCTTACTATTAACATTGTCGTGGTCTTAAGTATTCTTACTTTTAACATTGTCGTGGTCTTAAGTATTCTTACTATTAACATTGTCGTGGTCTTAAGTATTCTTACTTTTAACATTGTCGTGGTCTTAAGTATTCTTACTATTAACATTGTCGTGGTCTTAAGTATTCTTACTTTTAACATTGTCGTGGTCTTAAGTATTCTTACCCTTAACATTGTCGTGGTCTTAAGTATTCTTACCCTTAACATTGTCGTGGTCTTAAGTATTCTTACTTTTAACATTGTCGTGGTCTTAAGTATTCTTACTATTAACATTGTCGTGGTCTTAAGTATTCTTACCCTTAACATTGTCGTGGTCTTAAGTATTCTTACCCTTAACATTGTCGTGGTCTTAAGTATTCTTACCCTTAACATTGTCGTGGTCTTAAGTATTCTTACTTTAACATTGTCGTGGTCTTAAGTATTCTTACCCATTAACATTGTCGTGGTCTTAAGTATTCTTACCCTTAACATTGTCGTGGTCTTAAGTATTCTTACTATTAACATTGTCGTGGTCTTAAGTATTCTTACCCTTAACATTGTCGTGGTCTTAAGTATTCTTACCCTTAACATTGTCGTGGTCTTAACATTGCCGTAAATATTAAATGTATTTAAAAACAAAAATTTAATATGCGTCATTAAGACTTAATACAAGGAATGTATTAACATTAACTTTGACATAACACTGGGGGTCTTAATGCGCATTTCCAGAACTTTCTCTGTAAACTCACTCAGTAAATGGATCTACGAAATATTCGTAAAACACGAAAGATCGGTTCTCCATTATGATATATAACTTTTGATTTAGAATTCTAATTCTAAAAATATGACTGATGGATAAAATTACTTTTCAATAAAATCTTCAACGCCATGAATCTAAGAATATGTTCGTAATGCGAGTGATATACAGCAAATGAGAGACAAAAAAAAGTTAATGGAACTCTGGACATAAATCTTGAAATTCAATTAATGTTTATATATAAAGTCAGTGGAATTGACTGCGATCAGGACAAAATAACGTTATTGAAATCTTGAGCAGGAGCAAGCTGGGACCCCCACCTAGGTGATGGTGTTCTTGATGGTGAATAACAGTGTTCTACTGTCTCGCTGGTGTTTTTCGTGGTGAAGAACAGTTATCTGCCTCGCTTGTGTTTTCATGGCTAAAAGAGTGATATACTGCCTCACTGGTGTTCTTGACGATGAACAACAGTGATTTGCTGCCTCACTAAAGAGCATTGAGCTGCTGCCTCCTTAGTGTTCATCCCGATGATGAACAGTGATCTACAATCTTACTTCTGTTCGTCACGATGAAGAACATTGATCTGCTCCCTCAGTAGATATCATAATTTGTATGAACAGTTATTTCCAGCCTCGCTAGTGTTCGTCAGGTTGAAGAACATTGCTCTGCTATCTAATCAATGTTCATCATAGTGATGAACAACTGTACGGTGAAGAACAGTGATCTGTCTCACTAGTATTCTTCATAATAAAGAAAAATGAACTGCCTCTATAATGCTCATCATGACAGAGAACATTGACATTGTGTCTCACTAGAGGTCAACTGAATAATGGAGATTAACCTGATAAAAGAACAGCGAAGAACAGTTATTTGCTGCATAAGAGATCATAATTAGTAAGAAAAGTGTTCTGCTGCAGTGTTCATTTTGATTGACAACAGTGTTCTGCTGCCTTGTAGATGAACAATAGAAATATCCCGTATTATATATGTTTGAAGAACAATTCTGGGATGCAAGACTAGTGTTCATCACATTAAGAACAATGTTCTAAAACCTCAACTGTGATCGTCATCATCATGAAGAACAGTGTTCTGTGGTCTTCCTAGATTTTACGATGAAGAACAGTGTTTTGGAATGTGATCCGTCGCGCCACTAGTGTTCATCAAGATGAACAACTGAATTGCTTCCTTCTGTTCACCATGCTTAATTAAGATCAGTGATTTGTTGGACCATAAATATTTATGACGATAAAGAACAGAGAACAGCTGCCTCGCTGTTGAAAATATTACACTGTTATCAGTGTCAGATGTTATGATAATCAACAAAGGCATCAGTTAATCACCGTGGGCATAATTCGGGTGTTATCATAGTTATCACAAGCACAGATTATTACCTATGCAGTTAATGTCACATCATAACAACATAACATGAACATCGTTGGTAGATGTGGTAACTAGATGTTACATGCAGTGGATACCTTCTCCCGCCACTAGGTTGCGCTCCACTGTCTGGGTAACGTTGTTTTCACGAGGTAAACAGATGTATTTTGGTGACCGTATTTAGCATTCAAATATCACCGGAAGCAGTGATGAATATAATTAATGCTTGTCTACCACACAGTGGTCGACACTGTCATATATACTGTCTATCACACAGTGGTGGACACTCACATATACTGTCTATCACACAGTGGTCAACACTGTCATATATACTGTCTATCACACAGTGGTCAACACTGTCATATACACAGTCTCCCACACAGTGGTCAACACTGTCATATACACTGTCATATACACTGTCTCCCAAACAGTGGTCAACACTGTCATATACACTGTCTCCCACACAGTGGTCAACACTGTCATATACACTGTCTCCCACACAGTGGTCAACACTGTCATATACACTGTCTCTCACACAGTGATCAACACTGTCATATACACTGTCTCCCACACAGTGATCAACACTGTCATATACACTGTCTCTCACACAGTGATCAACACTGTCATATACACTGTCTCTCACACAATGATCAACACTGTCACATAATCTAGCTGAAGCACCATCAATGACTCACCTAATAATAATCTAGCTGAAGCACCATCAATGACTCACCTAATAATAATCTAGCTGAAGCACCATAAATGACTCACCTAATAATAATCTAGCTGAAGCACCATCAATGACTCACCTAATAATAATCTAGCTGAAGCACCATAAATGACTCACCTAACAATAATCTAGCTGAAGCACCATCAATGACTCACCTAACAATAATCTAGCTGAAGCACCATCAATGACTCACCTAACAATAATCTAGCTGAAGCACCATCAATGACTCACCTAACAATAATCTAGCTGAAGCACCATCAATGACTCACCTAACAATAATCTAGCTGAAGCACCATCAATGACTCACCTAACAATAATCTAGCTGAAGCACCATCAATGACTCACCTAACAATAATCTAGCTGAAGCACCATCAATGACTCACCTAACAATAATCTAGCTGAAGCACCATCAATGACTCACCTAACAATAATCTAGCTGAAGCACCATCAATGACTCACCTAACAATAATCTAGCTGAAGCACCATCAATGACTCACCTAACAATAATCTTCCAGTAGTAATAAATACATAATCTGGCTCCTATGTTATACATCAATGTGTTCGACTTTGTCTTGTTAATAATTTACTAATACAACTGTTGGGAACGTCATACTGAAAATTAAATAAACATTTATTCTGCATATACATATTTATTTACATATATACATATTCATATATGTGGGCTAGCCACAACGACTAACACATAGTGGATGGTCAGATAATTGTTACATATGTGAGGGTGTGAAACACAAGCCTTTTTTAATGTTACACATTCTGGCAGGGATGGAAGCTATTATTTTTACTCTCGAAATCCTGTAAGGGAGAGAATCTTGATTCATGGAGCTAGATCTCTCCTCTCTTTCCATGAATCAAACCTGAATTCCTTCCATTTATCTCTAGTGATGCATGACCCTTACGTATATAGCGCTTCACCTTTAGATTGAAAACACATTCTCTTTGATCTTATAAGACTGGAGGATAATCTAACAAAGTTCAAGTTGAAGTCTGTTTACAATCATCTTCTATTGAGAAATTTAATATTATTTAGTCTTATCTAGTTGAGGAAGCCTGGAGTGAGACCGGGTGAAGGGGGCCATGACACGGGTGGGGGGCCATGACACGGGTGGAGGGGCTATGACACGGGTGGTGGGGGCCATGACACGGGTGTGGGGGGCCATGACACGGGTGGTGGGGCCATGACCGGGTGGTGGGGGCCATGACACGGGTGGCGGGGGCCATGACACGGGTGGTGGGGGCCATGACACGAGTGGCGGGGGCCATGACACGGGTGGCGGGGGCCATGACACGGGTGGTGGGGGCCATGACACGGGTGGCGGGGGCCATGACACGGGTGGGCGGGGGCCATGACACGGGTGGTGGGGCCATGACACGGGTGGTGGGGGCCATGACACGGGTGGCGGGGGCCATGACACGGGTGGTGGGGGCCATGACACGGGTGGTGGGGGCCATGACACGGGTGGCGGGGGCCATGACACGGGTGGTGGGGGCCATGACACGGGTGTGGGGGGCCATGACACGGGTGGCGGGGGCCATGACACGGGTGGCGGGGGCCATGACACTAGTAGCTCCTAACAAACTTAACAAAAATACACAGAAAAAAATCGAATGGGAAAATAAATATCTTGAGTATATATATCTTGTCTAGCTGTTGTTCTCATAAATGGTTCTCTAGCTGTTGTTCTCATAAATGGTTCTCTAGCTGTTGTTCTCATAAATGGTTCTCTAGCTGTTGTTCTCATAAATGGTTCTCTAGCTGTTGTTCTCATAAATGGTTCTCTAGCTGTTGTTCTCATAAATGGTTCTCTAGCTGTTGTTCTCATAAATGGTTCTCTAGCTGTTGTTCTCATAAATGGTTCTCTAGCTGTTGTTCTCATAAATGGTTCTCTAGCTGTTGTTCTCATAAATGGTTCTCTAGCTGTTGTTCTCATAAATGGTTCTCTAGCTGTTGTTCTCATAAATGGTTCTCTAGCTGTTGTTCTCATAAATGGTTCTCTAGCTGTTGTTCTCATAAATGGTTCTCTAGCTGTTGTTTCATAAATGGTTCTCTAGCTGTTGTTCTCATAAATGGTTCTCTAGCTGTTGTTCTCATAAATGGTTCTCTAGCTGTTGTTCTCATAAATGGTTCTCTAGCTGTTGTTCTCATAAATGGTTCTCTAGCTGTTGTTTCTCATAAATGGTTCTCTAGCTGTTGTTCTCATAAATGGTTCTCTAGCTGTTGTTCTCATAAATGGTTCTCTAGCTGTTGTTCTCATAAATGGTTCTCTAGCTGTTGTTCTCATAAATGGTTCTCTAGCTGTTGTTCTCATAAATGGTTCTCTAGCTGTTGTTCTCATAAATGGTTCTCTAGCTGTTGTTCTCATAAATGGTTCTCTAGCTGTTGTTCTCATAAATGGTTCTCTAGCTGTTGTTCTCATAAATGGTTCTCTAGCTGTTGTTCTCATAAATGGTTCTCTAGCTGTTGTTCTCATAAATGGTTCTCTAGCTGTTGTTCTCATAAATGGTTCTCTAGCTGTTGTTCTCATAAATGGTTCTCTAGCTGTTGTTCTCATAAATGGTTCTCTAGCTGTTGTTCTCATAAATGGTTCTCTAGCTGTTGTTCTCATAAATGGTTCTCTAGCTGTTGTTCTCATAAATGGTTCTCTAGCTGTTGTTCTCATAAATGGTTCTCTAGCTGTTGTTCTCATAAATGGTTCTCTAGCTGTTGTTCTCATAAATGGTTCTCTAGCTGTTGTTCACATAAATGGTTCTCTAGCTGTTGTTCTCATAAATGGTTCTCTAGCTGTTGTTCTTCATAAATGGTTCTCTAGCTGTTGTTCTCATAAATGGTTCTCTAGCTGTTGTTCTCATAAATGGTTCTCTAGCTGTTGTTCTCATAAATGGTTCTCTAGCTGTTGTTCTCATAAATGGTTCTCTAGCTGTTGTTCTCATAAATGGTTCTCTAGCTGTTGTTCTCATAAATGGATCTCTAGCTGTTGTTCTCATAAATGGTTCTCTAGCTGTTGTTCTCATAAATGGTTCTCTAGCTGTTGTTCTCATAAATGGTTCTCTAGCTGTTGTTCTCATAAATGGTTCTCTAGCTGTTGTTCTCATAAATGGTTCTCTAGCTGTTGTTCTCATAAATGGTTTCTCTAGCTGTTGTTCTCATAAATGGTTCTCTAGCTGTTGTTCTCATAAATGGTTCTCTAGCTGTTGTTCTCATAAATGGTTCTCTAGCTGTTGTTCTCATAAATGGTTCTCTAGCTGTTGTTCTCATAAATGGTTCTCTAGCTGTTGTTCTCATAAATGGTTCTCTAGCTGTTGTTCTCATAAATGGTTCTCTAGCTGTTGTTCTCATAAATGGTTCTCTAGCTGTTGTTCTCATAAATGGTTCTCTAGCTGTTGTTCTCATAAATGGTTCTCTAGCTGTTGTTCTCATAAATGGTTCTCTAGCTGTTGTTCTCATAAATGGTTCTCTAGCTGTTGTTCTCATAAATGGTTCTCTAGCTGTTGTTCTCATAAATGGTTCTCTAGCTGTTGTTCTCATAAATGGTTCTCTAGCTGTTGTTCTCATAAATGGTTCTCTAGCTGTTGTTCTCATAAATGGTTCTCTAGCTGTTGTTCTCATAAATGGTTCTCTAGCTGTTGTTCTCATAAATGGTTCTCTAGCTGTTGTTCTCATAAATGGTTCTCTAGCTGTTGTTCTCATAAATGGTTCTCTAGCTGTTGTTCTCATAAATGGTTCTCTAGCTGTTGTTCTCATAAATGGGTTCTCTAGCTGTTGTTCTCATAAATGGTTCTCTAGCTGTTGTTCTCATAAATGGTTCTCTAGCTGTTGTTCTCATAAATGGTTCTCTAGCTGTTGTTCTCATAAATGGTTCTCTAGCTGTTGTTTCATAAATGGTTCTCTAGCTGTTGTTCTCATAAATGGTTCTCTAGCTGTTGTTCTCATAAATGGTTCTCTAGCTGTTGTTCTCATAAATGGTTCTCTAGCTGTTGTTCTCATAAATGGTTCTCTAGCTGTTGTTCTCATAAATGGTTCTCTAGCTGTTGTTCTCATAAATGGTTCTCTAGCTGTTGTTCTCATAAATGGTTCTCTAGCTGTTGTTCTCATAAATGGTTCTCTAGCTGTTGTTCTCATAAATGGTTCTCTAGCTGTTGTTCTCATAAATGGTTCTCTAGCTGTTGTTCTCATAAATGGTTCTCTAGCTGTTGTTCTCATAAATGGTTCTCTAGCTGTTGTTCTCATAAATGGTTCTCTAGCTGTTGTTCTCATAAATGGTTCTCTAGCTGTTGTTCTCATAAATGGTTCTCTAGCTGTTGTTCTCATAAATGGTTCTCTAGCTGTTGTTCTCATAAATGGTTCTCTAGCTGTTGTTCTCATAAATGGTTCTCTAGCTGTTGTTCTCATAAATGGTTCTCTAGCTGTTGTTCTCATAAATGGTTCTCTAGCTGTTGTTCTCATAAATGGTTCTCTAGCTGTTGTTCTCATAAATGGTTTCTCTAGCTGTTGTTCTCATAAATGGTTCTCTAGCTGTTGTTCTCATAAATGGTTCTCTAGCTGTTGTTCTCATAAATGGTTCTCTAGCTGTTGTTCTCATAATGGTTCTCTAGCTGTTGTTCTCATAAATGGTTCTCTAGCTGTTGTTCTCATAAATGGTTCTCTAGCTGTTGTTCTCATAAATGGTTCTCTAGCTGTTGTTCTCATAAATGGTTCTCTAGCTGTTGTTCTCATAAATGGTTCTCTAGCTGTTGTTCTCATAAATGGTTCTCTAGCTGTTGTTCTCATAAATGGTTCTCTAGCTGTTGTTCTCATAAATGGTTCTCTAGCTGTTGTTCTCATAAAATGGTTCTCTAGCTGTTGTTCTCATAAATGGTTTCTCTAGCTGTTGTTCTCATAAATGGTTCTCTAGCTGTTGTTCTCATAAATGGTTCTCTAGCTGTTGTTCTCATAAATGGTTCTCTAGCTGTTGTTCTCATAAATGGTTCTCTAGCTGTTGTTCTCATAAATGGTTCTCTAGCTGTTGTTCTCATAAATGGTTCTCTAGCTGTTGTTCTCATAAATGGTTCTCTAGCTGTTGTTCTCATAAATGGTTCTCTAGCTGTTGTTCTCATAAATGGTTCTCTAGCTGTTGTTCTCATAAATGGTTCTCTAGCTGTTGTTCTCATAAATGGTTCTCTAGCTGTTGTTCTCATAAATGGTTCTCTAGCTGTTGTTCTCATAAATGGTTCTCTAGCTGTTGTTCTCATAAATGGTTCTCTAGCTGTTGTTCTCATAAATGGTTCTCTAGCTGTTGTTCTCATAAATGGTTCTCTAGCTGTTGTTCTCATAAATGGTTCCTAGCTGTTGTTCTCATAAATGGTTCTCTAGTTGTTGTTCTCATAAATGGTTCTCTAGTTGTTCTCATAAATTGTTCTCTAGCTGTTGTTCTCATAAATGGTTCTCTAGCTGTTGTTCTCATAAATGGATCTCTAGCTGTTGTTCTCATAAATGGTTCTCTAGCTGTTGTTCTCATAAATGGTTCTCTAGCTGTTGTTCTCATAAATGGTTCTTAGCTGTTGTTCTCATAAATGGTTCTCTAGCTGTTGTTCTCATAAATGGTTCTCTAGCTGTTGTTCTCATAAATGGTTCTCTAGCTGTTGTTCTCATAAATGGTTCTCTAGCTGTTGTTCTCATAAATGGTTCTCTAGCTGTGTTCTCATAAATGGTTCTCTAGCTGTTGTTCTCATAAATGGTTCTCTAGCTGTTGTTCTCATAAATGGTTCTCTAGCTGTTGTTCTCATAAATGGTTCTCTAGTTGTTGTTCTCATAAATGGTTCTCTAGTTGTTCTCATAAATTGTTCTCTAGCTGTTGTTCTCATAAATGGTTCTCTAGCTGTTGTTCTCATAAATGGTTCTCTAGCTGTTGTTCTCATAAATGGTTCTCTAGCTGTTGTTCTCATAAATGGTTCTCTAGCTGTTGTTCTCATAAATGGTTCTCTAGTTGTTGTTCTCATAAATGGTTCTCTAGTTGTTCTCATAAATTGTTCTCTAGCTGTTGTTCTCATAAATGGTTCTCTAGTTGTTCTCATAAATTGTTCTCTAGCTGTTGTTCTCATAAATGGTTCTCTAGTTGTTCTCATAAATTGTTCTCTAGCTGTTGTTCTCATAAATGGTTCTCTAGTTGTTCTCATAAATTGTTCTCTAGCTGTTGTTCTCATAAATGGTTCTCTAGTTGTTCTCATAAATTGTTCTCTAGCTGTTGTTCTCATAAATGGTTCTCTAGTTGTTCTCATAAATTGTTCTCTAGCTGTTGTTCTCATAAATGGTTCTCTAGTTGTTCTCATAAATTGTTCTCTAGCTGTTGTTCTCATAAATGGTTCTCTAGTTGTTCTCATAAATTGTTCTCTAGCTGTTGTTCTCATAAATGGTTCTCTAGTTGTTCTCATAAATTGTTCTCTAGTTGTTGTTCTCATAAATGGTTCTCTAGTTGTTCTCATAAATTGTTCTCTAGCTGATGTTCTCATTGTTCTGATTAAAAGTTTTCAAGGTGTTCCCATAAACGGTCTTCCAGCCACTGTTCTCAAAAACGGTGCTTCTGTTGTTCTTAAAAATGGTCTTGCATGTGTTGTTCTTTGAGAAAGAAAGAGACAGTGTATGAGTGTGAGTGAGTGTGAGTGTGAGTGAGAGTGAGAGTGGGTGAGTGAGAGTGAGTGAGAGTAGGTGAGAGTGAGTGAGAGTGAGTGAGAGTGAGTGAGAGTGAGAGTGAGTGAGAGTAAGAATGAATTTGGGTGAGTGGGTGAGAGTGAGAGTGAGAGTGGGTGAGTGAAAGTGGGTGAGAGTAGGTGAGAGTGAGTGAGAGTGAGTGAGAGTAAGAGTGAGTGAGAGTAAGAATGAATTTGGGTGAGTGGGTGAGAGTGAGGGTGAGGGTGAGTACGAGTGAGAGTGATTGAGAGAGTGTGAGTGAGTGAGAGTGAGAATGAGTGAGATAGTGAGTGAGAGTAACTTATATAATTTAACAAAATTTTAACGTTAATCAGTGTAGAGTTAACCTGGTGTTATATTATAGCTACAGAAGTGTAACAAACACTGGCTATATCTCCGTGTGATAATCCATCACACAGGATGGATAACACATACCATGTAATAATAACTCTCAGTAGGATGATAAGGATACCATCAAGGATTTCACTAGAGGTTCAATATCAGAGCATCGAAGTATTCATTCCATCTCAGATAAAGTTAGTATTGCTTCGGAATTTCTATGTTTCCGAGTGACCTGTCTCACACACACAGAGGCACAACATAGAAACAAAGAAATTTATATACATATAAATTGATATACATTCATGTTAAACAATTTCACTCTTGTACCAACTCTTCTAAAACCCAACCTGAATATAAGGAACCTTCATTACTTTAGTGTGGCTTAGCAACACTGCATTACAATATATTGTATTTAGTCATGGCAGGCTAGGTCGCAAAGATTGTGTGCCACTAAATAAACGAACGCACACCACATAAGACAGCGGGAGTGAGTAAGGAGGGAACGAAAGGGAGGTTAGGGACTGAGGGAGGGAGAGAGAGGATGGTAGTGGGGATGGGGTAGGGAAGGGACAAGATAAATTGCTCTCTTTGCATATGAGTGCAAATGTTGTTGCAGCTGACACAGAGAAGACACGAGCGGTGACCAACAACTTAAGACCAGTGTCACTGCTGTCACTCACTGCTCAAATTATTTAAGTCAGTGTTCTCACAACACTTGCTGGTTTATTTATTACTACTGTGTGGCAAAGTTTATTATATGTTTTACCTTACACGACATTCTTACTAAATTTAATGGATGATATCATATGAAAGCCATTAATCGGTGTGAAATTTAACATAATTATTTATTTTATTTTAACGTCTCCCACCACTTAAAACATTTTAAATTATGGGTTAGTTCAAATTAGTTTAAACTTTTGTTGATTAGTTGTTAACACTAGACAAAACTTTATTACCCGATGAGATATTTCCAGCTTTCATTAAAACATTAATTAAGACATTTACCCGTCATAGTAGGGAAAACATTCACGTCTTGATAAAACGCTTTTTCGTTAATTAAACATTCACTCACTGACGAAAGATTTACTCCTGAATAAAACTTTGACTCCTAAACATTACTGTGTTTTACCAGACTGTCGAAGTTTTAACTCTGACTTCCTCAACAACAGTCTCTTAGGAATGTAACGTTTACTCTCAAGTGAGAAGTGTAGTTGAGGTGAACACGGTTGGCTTCCTTTCTAGTCTTACTGAAGTGATATATGACACTTTCTTTATATTGTGACACTTTCTTTGATAACTTGTGATAGTTTTCTTAGGTTCTGACGCTTTCGTTTGGCTGTTACTTTCTTCATCAATGACACTTTCCTCTAGCTGTTGCACTTTTCTTGTGACACTTTCCTTAAAGTGTCCTTAGAGTGTGATACTTTCCTTAAAGTGTCCTTAAAGTGTGATACTTTCCTTAGAATTTTGTGGACGATACGTTACTTCTTTCTACACCTCTCTTTTCGCCTTCATGAGAAATGTGTCTCAATATTGTGATACAGCATTTACGAATCTGCGATATACAAAGAAGAAATGTACGTAGCGTACGTAAGTGTACGTAGCGGTTTGTCACCCAACTGACCTGATACATGAGTGTACTTTGTGTTTATTACGAACCTGGCAGTTTGACCAGTCAATATGACCAGGCAACACGATCAGCCAACTTGACCATCCATCATGACCAGCCAACATGACCAGCCAACATGACCATCCATCATGACCAGCCAACATGACCATCCATCATGACCAGCCAACATGACCAGCCAACATGATCAGCCAACATAACCAGCTAACATGACTAGGCAACACGATCAGCCAACTTGACCATCCAACTTGATCATCCAATATGACCACCCAACATAACAAGCCAAATAGATCAATCAACAAGACCAACCAACATGACCAATTGACCTTCCAACTTGACCAGTTAACATGACCAGGCAACACAATCAGCCAACTTGACCATGCAACACACTCAGCCAACTTGACCATGCTACATGACCAGCCAACATGACCAGCCAACATAATCAAGCAACACGATCAGCTAACTTGACCATCCAATATGACCATCCAACATGACCAGTCAACATGACAAGCCAAAAAGATTAGTCAACAAGATCAGGTAACATGACAAGCCATCATGACCAGCCAACATAACTAATTAACATGAGCAGCCAATATAACCAGTGAATATAACTAGCCAACATTGCCAGTTAATATAACCAGCCAATATGACCAGCTAAAATAACAAGGCTACTTAACCAGATTACATGAGTAGTTGATATAAGCAGCCTACATGACCAGCCCAACATGACCAGGCAACATGACGAATCAACATAACTAAGCATCATGACTATAGTGATCATATAAGAGCTAGAGGGATAGTAGTGGGTTTGCTAATTGCCGTATTTTCCGGCATATAAGGCGCACGTCAGAAGTATCGTAACGGCAAATCAGAAATCATATTTCAAGGTTAATTACCCTCTTACTTTAAGGTAAAGCGTAACACAAAGCCTACCCTTGACCCTCACCTTGAGCATATGTAACGCTGGCTGATTTTCCAAGGCTTTTGTGGGGAAAAAAAAGACGCGTCTTATATGCCGGAAAACATGGTATGATTTTTATTATCAAGATTGTAGTTTTGTGATAGAGTATTGTGAGTTGTGTCACTGTCCCTCTTAAAATGTTTAATCAGTAAAGCCGTAGTTAGTGTGGGACCCGCCACTGGGAGAGGGCAGAGGAGCCTAGTTACCAGTGTACAAATTGTGAAAAATGTTAATTTACGTAACCCAATTTTTTTTTTAGAATGTATTTTACTTTCTGCCATATTGGTTCAGATATGGCGGGGAAGGCTTTTTTTTAATTTACTTGAGTTATTTGGGAATTAAATGAAGAATAAATGATGCAATAAAATCGCTCTCACCTCTACGATAAATTAAACAAAACATTAAACACTTATATATCAGCCATGATTGTTTTAACTGCATCACCAACCGATACTTGTGTTCAGTACGTTGTACTGAAACTACTGGAAAAAAGTCAGCGAAAACATCAGGGATCCTCGAAGTATGACTTGAAACATTTGTATTTGCCTTTTTGTACTGACGATTGGGTGGTTATTTCTTGAGATTTTAGCATATGTGCATTAAGAGCTAATTATGATTATATTGAATCAACTGGCATTCCAGAAGATTTAGATTTTGCTATCGTAGTGGCTAGTTTATTGTGCACCCTATATCCATTCTGTGGACGGTAGCGCAAGAGCTTATGGATACACAAAAGGCCTAGGAACTAGGCCCCAAAAGGGTTACAGGTATACATTTGGATTTATATCTACAGTTCACTTATCCGTTACAAGCAAATTTAGGAAATTTACTTTGAAATCTGGTATATTTTCATTAATAAGATATCTTGACATGTCACATTGGTTATTATACTGTATATCTCTATATTCCTCAATAAGTGGACAATTAAGCACATAGTGTTCAAGACAGTAGCCACATGCCTGACCACATAATTTGCATTTAGTTTGATCATTATTTGTGTGTCTCCCAAACTGCCAGAAGTACTTGTAACCAAGCCTAAGCCTGGCCACTACAACATCAGTCAGTCTGTTCACATTGCAAGTGGGTTATAGATCTACTCAGACTTCTAATTGCACTCATATAACAATCATTTTCATTATTTACTTATCCCCTAATATTATTCCTAATGCTAGACACAGTTATACCAAAGTTATATTTTACATTTTCCTTCTGGGTACTCTTCTTGGCTAACATATCAACTTTATCATGAAAGAGTAATCCAGTATGTGATGGGATCGAAAGCAATTGCACATTAATTCCCTATTCCCGGATTTTTGAGTATCTATTCCTAGCTTCTCCAATGAGCATGTTGATGGGGTCATTATATGAGTCAAGAGCCTTCAATGATGACATAGAATCAGTAATGATGATAAGTTCAGGCTCAGTGTCATTGGTGAGCTTTAGCGCCATTAGGATTGCAAACAATTCAGTTTGCAGTGTAGACGCCCGTTAGTTAATTCATATGCCTAACTCAGCATATTTATTATCGTTCTTAAAAGAAGGAAGGTGGCAACAAGAGCAGATGCAGCCCTGCCAGAAGACTCCTGTTTAGATCCATCAGTGTATATAACTTGTGACTCAGGAAATCGTAGTGACACGATTGCAACCAAACAATACCACGGGTGAGGATAGAACCTGCGATTAGAGAGTTTTACGACTGACGCGAGTTCTAGCCCTGACCGTGGTATGGTCTATATAACTTGTGATAACTTATTACTACCAGCTAGGCGAGAAATTTCTTCTTGAGCAGTTGCTTTAACAAGTGATTTAAGGAAAGGATTACTAGAAATAAGCTTCTTGGGAGGGACTTGTAGTTCTGTGATATTAAATGAATACATCTTCCTTGGAGTGGTGAAATGCTCTTGTTGTCTAGTGATACAGTTCATATTAGCTGGATGATTATGTAAGTCTCAGCACAACTCTGAATGTTCATTATGCTTCTTGAAGACTTCTTAAAACAGAATAATGACTGAACAGGAAAATATAAAACTGTTTGCTTGAGGATGTGTGAACCCTAGCAGAAAAAATCACAAAACCCAAATCATTATCTAGTTAAACATTAACTTAAGAGATTGAAAAGTGTCAGCTATACAAGAAGCTCAAAGACTTTTGTGAATAAAAGAGTGCTGTCTACATGGACAAGGTTTTCACTCTGTCATTCACTCGCGCAGCGCGTAATGCCAACTGGGAATTTACATTAAACGATTTCAACATTTTTAAGGGGACAACAATGGACTTGCAAAACTGCTGTGTGTTGTGTGCATGACACATCGCAGAAACTAAATTTCTCTTTGAAAATGATCATGAAACATGAGTAGAGCTTAAAAGTGGTAAGTGGTCTCGACATGAAACATGTTTCTGTTTGTTCTCTATTATCTGATGAAGAATAATCAGTCTCCTATTTACGGGTTATATATGCATCGTCGCATGGAAGTCTGTGGAGGCATTTCAGAGATAACACGACATGTGCAAACCTTTATCAAGTTCTTAGCTAGTGCAGAGCTAGCTGCGGTTTGTTCTGATGCCATGACACCATGTAAGATGAGGGAGGGGGAGGTGCACCAGGAAATATCCGAAGTGGCATCAGCTCGCCACTGAAAAATACAACTCCCTTGGTGGGTTGTCTCCATAACTTCATTAATCCTATTACCCACGAGGGAAATGATCTGCTTAACTTGACACGATGACTATAGCGCCAGCGATGACTATAGTGCCAGCGAAGACTATAGCACCAGCGATGACTGTAGTGCCAGCGATGACTATAGCACAAGCGATGACTATAGCGCCAGCGATGACTATAACACAAGCGATTACTATAGCACCAGCGATGACTATAGTGCCAGCGATGACTATAGCACCAGCGATGACTATAGCACCAGCGATGACTATAGCACCAGCGACGACTATAGCACCAGCGATGACTATAGCACAA
Source organism: Cherax quadricarinatus (assembly GCF_026875155.1). Classification (NCBI taxonomy): domain Eukaryota; kingdom Metazoa; phylum Arthropoda; class Malacostraca; order Decapoda; family Parastacidae; genus Cherax; species Cherax quadricarinatus. The sequence continues at coordinate 58,008,270 of NC_069414.1, forward strand.
GCGATGACTATAGCGCCAGCGATGACTATAACACAAGCGATGACTATAGCGCCAGCGATGACTATAGCACCAGCGATGACTATAGCACAAGCGATGACTATAGCACCAGCGATGGCTACAGCACCAACGATGACTATAGCACAAGCGATGACTATAGCACCAGCGATGACTATAGCACCAGCGATGACTATAGCACCAGCGATGACTATAGCGCAAGCGATGACTATAGCACAAGCGATAACTATAGCGTCAGCGATGATTATAGTGCCAGCGATGACTATAGCACCAGCGATGAATCTAGTGCCAGCGATGACTATAGCACAAGCGATGACTATAGCGCCAGCGATGACTATAACACAAGCGATGACTATAGCGCCAGCGATGACTATAGCACCAGCGATGACTATAGCACCAGCGATGACTATAGCACCAGCGATGCTAAGCCACGATGATATAGCACTGCGATGACTATGCCCAGCGATGACTATAGCACCAGCGATGACTATAGCACCAGCGATGACTATAGCAACATGCGATGGAACTATAGCCCAGCGATGATCTATAGCACAATGCGATGACTATAGCGACCAGCGATGAACTATGCACAGCGATGACTATAGCACAAGCGATGACTATAGCGCCAGCGATGACTATAACACAAGCGATGACTATAGCGCCAGCGATGACTATAGCACCAGCGATGACTATAGCACCAGCGATGACTATAGCACCAGCGATGACTATAGACACAGCGATGACTATAGCACAGCGATGACTATAGCACAAGCGATGACTAATTGCGCCAGCGATGACTATAGCACAAGCGATGACTATTAGCGCCAGCGATGACTATAGCACCAGCGTATGACTATAGCCAAAGCGATGACTATAGCCCAGCGATGACTATAACACCAGCGATGACTATAGCGCCAGCGATGACTATAGCCACTATACAGCGATGACTATAGCACCAGCGATGACTATAGCCAGCGATGACTATAGCCAGCGATGACTATAGCACCAGCGATGACTATAGCGCCAGCGATGACTATAGCACCAGCGATGACTATAGCACCAGCGATGACTATAGCACCAGCGATGACTATAGCACCAGCGATGACTATAGCGCCAGCGATGACTATAGCACCAGCGATGACTATAGCACCAGCGATGACTATAGCGCCAGCGATGGACTATAGCCACACTAGCAAGCGATGACTATAGCACAGCGAATATACAGCGATGACTAGAGCGATATAGCACCAGCGATGACTATAGCACCAGCGATGACATATAGCGCACAGCGATGGACTATAGCACCAGCGATGACTATAGCCCAGCGTGACTTAGCCCAGCGTGACTATAGCACCAGCGATGACTATAGCACAGCGATGACTATCAGCGATGACTATAGCGCCAGCGATGACTATAGCACCAGCGATGACTATAGCACCAGCGATGACTATAGCACCAGCGATGACTATAGCACCAGCGATGACTATAGCGCCAGCGATGACTATAGCACCAGCGATGACTATAGCGCGCGATGACTATAGCCCAGCGATGACTATAGCACCAGCGATGACTATAGCACCAGCGATGACTATAGTGCCAGTGATGACTATAGCACCATGCGATGACTATAGCACCAGCGATGACTATAGCCACCGACAGATGACTATAGCACCAGCGATGACTATAGCACCAGCGATGACTATAGCGCAGCGATGACTATACAACACAGCGATGACTATAGCACCAGCGATGACTATAGCCCAGCAGGCTATGAACTATAGCACCAGCGATGACTATAGCACACGAGCATCAGATGACTATAGCACCAGCGATGACTATAGCACAGCGATATGACTGATGCTTAGACCAGCGATGACTATAGCACCAGCGATGACTATAGCGCCAGCGATGACTATAGCACCAGCGATGACTATAGCGCAGCGATGACTTAGTGCCAGGATGACTATAGCCCGCGATGACTATAGCACCAGCGATGACTATAGCACAGCGATGACTATAGCACCAGCGATGACTATAGCAACAAGCGATTGACTATAGCACCAGCGATGACTATAAAACACAGCGATGATATAGCGCCAGCGATGACTATAAGCACAGCGATGACTATAGCACAAGCGAATGACTATAGCACCAGCGATGACTATAGCACCCAGCGATGACTATAGCACAGCGATGACTATACACAGCGATGACTATAGCACCAGCGATGACTATAGTGCCAGTGATGACTATAGCACCTGCGATGACTATAGCACCAGCGATGACTATAGCACAAGCGATGACTATAGCACCAGCGATGACTATAGCACCAGCGATGACTATAGGCCTGATGACTATAGCACAAGCGATGACTATAGCACCAGCGATGACTATAACACCAGCGATGACTATAGCACCAGCGATGACTATAGCACCAGCGATGACTATAGCACCAGCGATGACTATAGCACAGCGATGACTATAGCGCAAGCGATGACTATAGCACAGCGAACTATAGCGCAGCGTGACTATAGCACCAGCGATGACTATAGCACCAGCGATGACTATAGCACCAGCGATGACTATAGCACCAGCGATGACTATAGCACAAGCGATGACTATAGCACCAGCGATGACTATAGCACCAGCGATGACTATAGTGCCAGTGATGACTATAGCACAAGCGATGACTATAGCACCAGCGATGACTATAGCACAAGCGATGACTATAGCACCAGCGATGACTATAGCACCAGCGATGACTATAGCGCCAGCGATGACTATAGCACAAGCGATGACTATAGCACCAGCGATGACTATAACACCAGCGATGATTATAGCATCAGCGATGACTATAGCACCAGCGATGACTATAGCTCAAGCGATGACTATATCACCAGCGATGACTATAGCACCAGCGATGACTATAGCACAGCGATGACTATAGCACCAGCGATGACTATAGCACCAGCGATGACTTATGCCAGGATGACTATAGCCCCCTATAGCGATGACTATAGCACCAGCGATGACTATAGCCAAGCGATGATATAGCACCAGCGATGACTATAGCACCAGCGATGACTATAGTGCCTGTGATGACTATAGCACAAGCGATGACTATAGCACCAGCGATGACTATAGCACCAGCGATGATTATAGCATCAGCGATGACTATAGCACCAGCGATGATTATATGCCAGCGATGACTATGCACCGCGATGATATAGCACCAGCGATGACTATAGCACAGCGATGACTATAGCACAGCGATGACTATAGCACCAGCGATGACTATAACACAAGCGATGACTATAGCGCCAGCGATGACTATAGCCCCAGCGATGACTATAGCGCCAGCGCTGACTATAGCACATGCGATGACTATAGCACAAGCGATGACTATAGCACCAGCGATGACTAAAGCACCAGCGATGATATAGCCCAGCGATGACTATAGCACCAGCGATGACTATAAGCACCAGCGATGACTATAGCACCAGCGATGACTATAGCACCAGCGATGACTATAGCACCAGCGATGATATAGGCCAGCGATGACTATAGCACCAGCGATGACTATAGCACCAGCGATGACTATAGCGCAGCGTATGACTATAGCACCATGCGATGACTATAGCAGCAGCGATGACTATAGCACAAGCGATGACATAAAAATAGCCGGACAGCCGATGACTATATGCACGATGAATAGCACAGCGATGACTATAGCGCCAGCGATGACTATAGCACCAGCGATGACTATAGCACAAGCGATGACTATAGCGACCAGCGATGACTATAGCACCAGCGATGACTATAGCACCAGCGATGACTATAGCACCAGCGATGACTATAGCACCAGCGATGACTATAGCGCCAGCGATGAGTATAGTGCCAGCGATGACTATAGCCAGCGATGACTATAGCCAGCGATGACTATAGCACCAGCGATGACTATAGCACCAGCGATGACTATAGCCCAGCGATGATATAGCACCAGCGATGACTATAGCACCAGCGATGACTATAGCACCAGCGATGACTATAGCACCAGCGATGACTATAGCACCAGCGATGACTATAGCACCAGCGATGACTATAGTGCCAGCGATGACTATAGCACCAGCGATGACTATAGCGCCAGCGATGACTATAGCACCATCGATGACTATAGCACCAGCGATGACTATAGCGCCAGCGATGATTATAGTGCCAGCGATGACTATAGCACCAGCGATGACTATAGCGCCAGCGATGACTATAGCACCAGCGATTATTATAGCATCAGCGATGACTATAGCCAGCGATGGACTATAGGCCAGCGATGACTATAACACCAATGGCTATGAGATCTATAGCCCAGCGATGACTATAACCAAGCGATGACTATAGCGCCAGCGATGACTATTAACCCAGCGATGACTATAGCACCAGCGATGACTATAGCACCAGCGATGACTATAGCGCAGCGATGACTATAGCACCAGCGATGACTATAGCACAGCGATGACTATAGCACCAGCGATGACTATAGCACCAGCGATGACTATAGTGCCAGTGATGACTATAGCACCTGCGATGACTATAGCACCAGCGATGACTATAGCATCAGCGATGACTATAGCACCAGCGATGACTATAGCACCAGCGAATTGACTTATAGTGCCAGTGATGACTTAGCACCGATGATTATATGCGATGACTTAGCACAGCGATGACTATAGCACCAGCGATGACTATAAGCACCAGCGATGATTATAGCAGCAGCGATGACTATCACCAGCGATGACTATGCGCCAGCGATGACTATAGCTCAGCGATGACTATAGCACCAGCGATGGACTATAGCCACCTAAGCGATGACTATAGCACCAGCGATGACTATAGCACAAGCGATGACTATAGCGCCAGCGATGACTATAGCACCAGCGATGACTATAGCACCAGCGATGACTATAGCACCAGCGATGACTATAGCGCCAGCGATTGATATAGACCAGCGATGACTATAGCACAGCGATGACTATAGCACCAGCGATGACTATAGCACCAGCGATGACTATAGCCAGCGATGACTATAGCACCAGCGATGACTATAGCACCAGCGATGATATAGCACAGCGATGACTATAGCACCAGCGATGACTATAGCCCAGCGATGATTATAGATGCCAGTGATGACTATAGCACCAGCGATGACTATAGCGCAGCGATGTATAGCAGCGATGACTATAGCGCAGCGATGACTATAGCACCAGCGATGACTATAGCGCCAGCGATGACTATAGCCACAAGCAGATGACTATAGCCAGCGATGACTATAGTGCAGGATGACTATAGCACAAGCGGATGATGACTATAGCACCAGCGATGACTATAGCACCAGCGATGACTATAGCACCAGCGATGACTATAGCACCAGCGATGACTATAGCACCAGCGATGACTATAGCACCAGCGATGACTATAGCACCAGCGATGACTATAGCGCCAGCGATGACTATAGCCAGCGATGACTATAGGCCAGCGATGACTATAGCACCAGCGATGACTATAGCGCCAGCGATGAATATAGCACCAGCGATGACTATAGCACCAGCGATGACTATAGCGCCAGCGATGACTACAGCCCTGCGATGACTATAGCACCAGCGATGACTATAGCACCAGCGATGACTATAGCACCAGCGATGATATAGCCAGCGATGACTATAGCACCAGCGATGACTATAGCGCCAGCGATGACTATAGCACCAGCGATGACTATAGCACCAGCGATGACTATAGCGCCAGCGATGACTATAGTGCCAGAGATGACTATAGCACCAGCGATGACTATAGCACCAGCGATGACTATAGCACCAGCGATGACTATAGCGCCAGCGATGAGTATAGTGCCAGCGATGACTATAGCACCAGCGATGACTATAGCGCCAGCGATGACTATGCACCAGCGATGACTTAGCACCAGCGATGACTATAGCACCAGCGATGACTATAGCACCAGCGATGACTATAGCACCAGCGATGACTATAGCACCAGCGATGACTATAGCACCAGCGATGATTAAGTACAGCGATGACTATAGCACCAGCGATGACTATAGAGCCAGCGGATGATATAGCACCAGCGATGACTATAGCGCCAGCATGGCTATAGCACAACGATGACTATAGCACAGCGATGACTATGCACCAGCGATGACTATACACGAAGCGTTGACTATGCGCCAGCGATGACTATAGCCCAGCGATGACTATAGCCCAGCGATGACTATAGCACCAGCGATGACTATAGCGCCAGCGATGACTATAGCTGCCAGCGATGACTATAGCACCAGCGTGACTTAGCACCAGCGATGACTATAGCACCAGCGATTACTATATCACAGCGATGCTATAGCCCAGCGATGACTATAGTGCCAGGATGGACTATAGCACCAGCGATGAACTATAGCACCAGCGATTGACTATACACCAGCAGTGACTATAGCAACAGCGATGATATAGCACCAGCGATGACTATAGCGCCAGCGATGATATAGCACCGACAGATGAGTCTGTACAGGCTTGACCAGCGGTATGACTATAGCACAGGATGACTATAGCACAGCGTATTTATAGCACAACGAATGACTATAGCGACCAAGCAATGCCATATAACCACAAACGATGTTTACTATAGCACTAGGCGATGACTATAGACCAGCTTAACTATAGACAAAGAGCGTGCTATAGCACCAGCGAAGATATAGCACAAAGCGAGCTATAGCGCCAGCAGGTGTTATAGTGCAGCGATGATATAGCACAGCGATGACTTAGCACAGCAATGACTATAGCACCAGGATGACTTAGCACCAGCGAATGCTTATAGCACCAAGCGTGGACTATGGCCGTGATGACTAGGTGAGCGACCAGCGATGGACTATGAGCAGCAGGAGATGGACTATAGCACCAGCATGAGACTATAGCACCATGCTTGATTATATACCAGCATGACTAAGCACCGCGATGGGCTATATTCACCAGCGAATGGACTATAGCACAGCGATGACTATAGCACCAGGTGACGATGGGCATGTAGTCTGCGCGCTTACCCGGCCTGATCCAGCGAGTTTCCAATATGTTGGCGAAGGTTTATTAACAAAACTGTAATTTTTATGCATTATGGTTGGTTTTTTAAATGTTGACTGGTAGTATATAATCTAGGTAAACTCAAAAATCCAAACTAACCTACCATAATCGGTTTTGTTTAGTTAAAGTTAGCTATGACCTAAGTAAAGTGACCTAGCCTAACTTAACAAAGAGCGTCGTTTTACCAAAATTTAAATGTAGAAAAAGGTTATCCATACCTTGGTCAGCTTTAACAAAGCTGTAGTTTTATGAAAGGGGTGAGTTATTAAAAAACACAAAAACTTTCCAAATATGTAAAGAATTTAGAGGTGTGTGTCCCTACCAAAGATATACAAACTAAGGTTGGAAGATACTGGCCCAGTTGTTAGTGCTAGGGAGTGGCTGCGGGGGAGGGAGTACTGAGCATGTTTCATGGAGACTTGGACGGCAGACATGTGTCACTGCGGAGACATAACTTCTTATAATAATTAAAAATTATTAGAGAAACGGCACCGCTGAGGACGTAAAATAAATTTTCTACTCCACTGGCAAGAAGATTGGGATTATGTAAAGTTGTCCTTGGACTAGCCCTCTTGGCCGATGTCCTGGGTACTAGGTCAGGGAACCGGGTTAAATTACCCAAAATGGGGTAAAAGTGAAAAATCTCGGAGGTAAAGAAGCCTTTGTAAATATATAAATAAAATTGCACAAAATTTATTATTTAATAAGCGAGGCAAATTATGGAAGTTATATTTTTTCAAACAAATAATTTTTAGTTTCTTATTTTTTAGATTCTTCTGGTTTCTTCAAAATCTGAAGTGAAAATGTTGTAATTGCAATTCTTTAGTTCATAATAATAATGTCTTTCATAATAATAATAGTATTATCTTTATTTTCTACAAGTACATGCACAAGGTAAACAAGCCGAGCAGACATCAAAGCAATGACATATTACTTTATAAGAAAGCCCCTTGTTTTGCAAAGCATTTCGGGGAAATTAGGTCAGTTTTGTCAAAGAATGCAAACCACACCAGTTGGTTAACGCCCAGTTTACCATTTTACTGATGGGTGAACATGGACAACTGGTGTAAGGAAACATACCCAATGTTCCTGCCTTTGCCGGGAATCAAACCCGGACCCTCAGCATTTGAAGTGAGAGCTTTGCCAACCAGGCCCCGAGCCACCTGACAAGTGACATTTCCGGATGAAATAAGTTACAAGAACGGCTTGAGAAAGCTCCTGGAGAGGGAAACGTTGCCACAATAAAATGTCACATTAGTTGCACTTGTGTCCTTCTACTTTACAAGTTACAAGAAAAAGAGTTGCATTCTCCTGTTGTCATGTGGATGCAGCATTTTTCCTACTTTTTTTCAGATTTTCCATGCCTGCATATATCAAGGGCATAGAATCTGCATAGACTGGATTTCTGTTTTCCAGGATTTTTTGTGGCTGGGTTCCCTACTGGTGCATTCTTGTCTGTCTTCCCACTGCCTACAGCACCTGCACTACCATCATTGCTTCCACCAGTTTTTACTGATAATGTGTCAACACTATTTCCCAAAGCATAATCCTCTTTTATTCCATCTCCAGCAGTACTGCTACTCTGTACTTCTGGAAATTGTAAAACGTTATCTTTACCTGTTGTGTCACCAGGGCCACTGTTTCCATCTGGTGCACTTTCCTACAGGACAGCACCAACACCCTCTGGTGCACTGTCCTCCAAAACAGCACCAGTACCAGGGATGTCAGCAAAATCTGACCCACTCTTCTTATTTTCCCAGCTGTTATTCAAGACTCATATTTTCTAAGATGGATATATTTTTGTTGGCATTCCTGTCTTTTAATATACATGTAATTTTCTCCTACAGGTGCATCTCTCATGGGCAGACCCAAAAACATTTTTCTGATTTTATATCAGTAGTGGTTGATTCCTTAAAATCCATACAGGATCCATGGAACCATTTACCATATTGATTGCATGCAATCCAAGCGTGACTACACAGATTGCATGGATTTTTATGGTGTTAGTATTTTATAGAAAGTTTACCGGAAAAAATATTTGGCTTTCTGTTGTGTGTATTGCGACCACTGCCAACCCTACAATTTTTTTATATATTTCTACAAGTAACTGTATACTTCTCATATTTCCATAAAAAGAAAGAAATTCCTAGTATATATACTTTTATAAATATATACTTTTATTGTTTATATGTAAGTTTCAGTGTCCCACTGAATACCTGGCACACTTGACAACTCTCCTAGCTAGCTAGTATAAAAAACACTATACATCAAAATTTTTCCTCCTGGTACAATTACATATCTCCTAGCAGGCTAGCTAGTGTAAAGGTCTACTATAGAAGAATTTGGTTTTGAAAGGTGTACTCCTAAAATGATTTGACTTGTGATGTGTTGGGTGAGCTGGTGCCCTCTGGCACCTTTTTACAACTTGAGATTATGGGCTGTTATATATCACTGGACTTAACTTTTTATTAGATTTTTTTTGTCATCTAACTCCACCACACCAAGTACTATGGTATCACTGTTTAGTTCTAGTAGAGAGAGTAATGTAGAAAGTTTGCTGGAGAAGTATTGGCTTTCGGCACAAATGGTTCAAGTCGGACCGAAACGTCGTGGTAAGCTCCTGTCTCCCAAGTGCGGGTTACTTGTATATTGTTTCAGTCACGGTATTGTGACTTTTTGTTATTTATTGGCTTTGTGTTGTGTACTTAGTGACTACTGCTAACTCTACAATATTTACGTATATCCACAGTTAACTGTATACTTCTCGTATTTCCACAAAAAAATAAAATTTCTAGATTTTTTCTCACTCCACCACACGAAATACTATGGTGTCACTGGTATTAGCTATGTTAATGACTGGTGTGAGAATTACAAGAGTGGAATTGCTTTCTGTTTGTACACTGCGTTCACTGACAACTCTGTTGTTTTTCCTGTTACCACAACCTGTACATTTTTTTTTTGTTTCCACAAGATTTGTACACTTTTGGTATCACTATACATACGTACGAACAGCAGTTAGTAGAAGATTATTTAGACGAACTGGCTCGTGTGGTAGAATCCTGGCATCTGTTTACAAGACTGCTAGGCCAATCATGTTCACAAGACTGCTAGGCCTATCATGTTTACAAGACTGCTAGGCCTATCATGTTTACAAGACTGCTAGGCCTATCATGTTTACAAGACTGCTAGGCCTATCATGTTTACAAGACTGCTAGGCCTATCATGTTTACAAGACTGCTAGGCCTATCATGTTTACAAGACTGCTAGGCCTATCATGTTTACAAGACTGCTAGTCCTATCATGTTTACAAGACTGCTAGGCCTATCAGTTTACAGACTGCTAGGCCTATCATGTTTACAAGACTGCTAGGCCTATCATGTTTACAAGACTGCTAGGCCTATCATGTTTACAAGACTGCTAGGCCTATCATGTTTACAAGACTGCTAGTCCTATCTCTTATTTAACACCACAACATTTATTATGGTATCTTTCCTATACACTATGCACTACTGTGATACACACTGTATCACTATATATTTCACTGTTTTCAGGGTGACTTCACTTCGTTGGAGAAATGTACTTTATAAATTCACTGGCACAGTTCTCTGTTTCTAACACGTAAAAGCAACTACGATAATCCACAGGAAACAGCGGGGACACGCGGGAATTTTATACTGATGTAGTGGTGATTTAATTTTAAGAGTTCAGGTCTTAGCCTTGAAGAGCTAATTGGTAACCATTCCCTTAGGTATTATTAAAGGCGGAGGGATTGGATGCCTTACGACTAAAGAATTGAAACTTTCAGATATGACTAAGCGTCAAAAAAAAATAAAATTAACGGTCCACCTATTCTCTTGCCTCCAGTATAATAGTTACCTCTATATTCGTCTGAAGAAATCTGCTTCTCAGGCGATATGGTTCGGCAATAGAAGTGCTTAATTTAAGTGTTGCTCGTGGGCATTATTCTTTTGTCTGTTTTTGTATATATTTAATAAAATTCGGTGCTGTGCACAGTTATAAAAAAACGTTTTTTGTAACATAGTACTTTCCTCGTGACCAGACAATGTGATCAAGCAAGAAGACTAGAAAAGGCCACACAATAAGTCCAAACAAGAGCAGAGAGCAAAACCAGATTCCATGACAAAACAGCATGACCAGACAACAAGACTAGACAACAAGACCAGACATTAAAACCAAACACAGTTGACAATACAGTTTGACCAGACGTTACCGACATTAACGACACCTTTGTTTTTTTTTTGTTTGTTTGTTTTTTGCCTACTTGTAGGGGTTTACAGAAGTTATGTTACTCACTAATATTTTTCTCAGTTCTTTTCTCTAATACTGCTTCACAAGCCTATACTTGTCATGTCATTTCTTCAAATGTCAATAGTATGTTAAATGTTCTTTACATGTCAGTAGCTTCACATCAGCAATTGTCATCTCACTACTTTCAAATGTTAACAGCTTTCATAACTGCAGCTTTCACAAGTGAGGAAATAGACACATGAACAAGCACGAGAGCCAGATCATTAGGAACTGATTTGGTCTTGGGATCTTATACGCTCATGTGATATATATTGTACACAAAAACCAGTAAAGCTGAGGCACACGTGATAGTTTAGGTTAGGTTCGAACAAATGCGAAGTCAGGTATGAGCCTCTTGGAAGCGAGGTCACCTGATGACAATGTAATGACATGTATTTGATGAGGCACGATCATGACATGGTGGAGATGCTGTAACTACCTCTCATCTGTTAGATAGTATAAAAAAACAGCGATAGGAGAGCCTTATGTGTACTGACGACATGTTAGTTTAGGTTCGGTAAAGACTAGTTGGGCATTTCCCTAACTCATGAGATGGTGTTCATCTCTGGGTACACCCAAAGTATTGTCCTGGCCATCTCTACTGGACATATATTTATTCTCACTGCACCTGCTCGATGGGTTCTTCCCAGTTTCTCCCGCGTACTTGTTATCACTGTACATCAAATAATATAAACTCTGTCATTTGAAACAAGTGGAGAAATAGCAGGTCGCTTCTTTTCCAGATCTTTTTTTTTTTTTTGCTGTATAGCCCTTGTGGCTTAGCGCTTCTTTTTGATTATAATAATAATAATTTCCAGATCTTTAATGGAAATCGTGGCTAATGTAGCCGTGATATGGTTGCTTCTAGTGAGAGCCCTGGCAGTGCTGTCCTTTAAGTTACCAAACAGGAGACCCACGAATTATTTACTGTTCCTCACAATAGCAGTTGCGTGCAGGATAGTCTGCTTCCTGAGTCAGCAGTCCAATATGAAGAGGAAGGTTATGTGGAGACGAGAGAGGGTTTCTGCGATGTAAAAGCATTCAACCTGGAGAAATTCCAGCCTGGAAATGTGGAGGGTCCTCAGCAAGAAACCATATTACCTCTCATTTCCAGGTACAAGTGTCAAAGTGAGACTGTGAGGTCATCCTTGTTCGCGAGGCTTTCTGAACACTTTGAAGGGAAGAATGTAACTATCCAGTGTTCTGCAGATAGGTAGTTCTTAACCGTTCATAGTTGTCAGGTTAGTAGTTCTTCACATGTCGCTAGTTGTCATGTCAGCAGCTCTTCACCTGCTAGTAGTTATGACAGCAACCCTTCGCATGTCAGAAGTTGTCATGTCAGCAGATGCCAAGTCAACATGTTACATATTAACAGGTAATACAGCAACAGCTGTCATGTTAAAAGGTCATGTCAATAGATCTTACGTAATATATGTCCCATTAAGTGAAGTCATACCAACAGATGTCATATCAACAATTATCATGTCACCATGTCATTAGTGTTCCACATACCAGCAGATTTCATAATAACACGCATATCACAGACCCACAGGCAGCAACTAACATCTTCAAACACATCTGGGAGAACATCTTTCACCCCCACCCCCCACACTCTATGCTCTCCAACACACACAACACATAGAACAGTGGAATACAGAACACTCACATGAAACAACACCAGACAGCCACATCCTTCTCGACACACTCACCTCCACACAGGAACTCGACACACCTTTCCCCAACAATGACATCAAAGGCCTCCTCAACAGCCTTCCTCCCAAGGCTCCTGGAGCGTCAGGCCTAAACCACACCATTCTAAAACACCTTCCAGATTCTATCATCACAGCCCACACAAATCTTCTCAACGCCTCACTAGCGTCGGGATATTTCCCCCCCTCTCTTCAAAGCTGCCACTGCTATTCTCATACCAAAACCAAAGATCACTCCGACCAAAAAAACTATCGACCCATTAACCCACTCGAAATCCTGGATAAGCTCTTTGAAAAACTCGTCAACCCCCTCCTCCGCAGATACCTAGAACTGAAGGCTAATTTGGTTTCAGAACTAGATGCTCTACACACGACGCCCTAAACATAATACTAAACTGCATCCACATAAACAAAAATCAAGGGAAAAAGACAGCCCTGGTAACTAAGGAGGTCGAAAAAGCTTTTGATAGTCTGGCACAACGGACTGAAACACAAACTCTACACTAACTATAACCTCCCACTTCCCAACCGCAAACATCTCTGCAACTTCTTAGATGGAAGGACAATGAGAATCAAATTTCAAGGTTGCTACTCAAACTATTTCCAACTGCATGCGGGTGTTCCCCAGGAGTCAGTCCTCTCCCCCACCCTCTACATACTATACACAAATGGCAACACCATCACCCTTGCTTACGCAGACGATGTCACCCAACTCATCACACATTACAGTATCGACATACTAGCACGCAGAACGCAAGACGAAGTTTACCGGATAACCCTTTGGGAACAAACATGGAGAATAAAATCCAATGCAACAAAATCCAACATCACATATTTCAACTACACAAAATTCGATCCTCCACCACCAGTAGAACTCAGAATAGCAGCTGACCGTTCATACCTTCCAGTCACCAAAGCAACCAACGTCTTATGGGGTCAACCTGGACCACTGTCTTCGCATACACAAACACATTGCCACAAAACAAGCCATGGCCGGGAAAGCCCTCACAGGGCTTCTCAAGCTACGGCAAGCCTCCACCCGAATCAAACTATACCTGTACAAATCCTTCATTCGTCTCCTACTCTCTTTCGTGTGAAGCTATCCATGCCCGGGCAAGCATCCCTGCGCTGAACGTGTACTGTAAGACGCTAAGCGACAAACAGATAGACAGACTAGAGACTCGACATGACTGTTGGGCCACACACACCTTCACGAAGTCATACGCAGACCAACAAACTCACACAACCTATTCTACTCTCTTCTAGACCCTGCCCCAAATCCCCTATTTACGTAAATCTGCCTGCGTTCAACCAAAAAACCATCCTGTATTAACAGGTGTTGACCTTAAACAATGTCTTTTTTAGTATATGCTCCCGTTGTGCCTTGCAATATCGCGAATTGTACCTCCCAGCCCGCAAGTCCTGTCTAGCACTCCCTGCCGAGCCCACAAAACTCACGAGCCACTATCTGCCTAGCAACTGGGTTAAGGCCTGGTACTATCTCTCCTTAATACTTGGGAATTCTTCGCTTGCCTAACCCTTGGGCACGACCTACTTCCACATTGAACAAATGTGACACCACCTACGACTGCTGCACCTCTCCTGCCTACGGTTTATAAGCTCCTTCTCCGCACATATGCCGTATTCTATTCAAGATTGATGGACTGACCACATCGACTCAAGGTTGAGGGACTGATTACCTCATTATCCTCCTGTTCTTCAAAATTATCCTTTGTATGGACTGATGAAGCCACTGTGTGGCGAAACGTTTCCTCAATAAAGATACCCAAGAGTTGCACGTGTGTCTAATTTATCAACGTGTCGGTTCTCTGAACCATTCATCTACAACTATCCCTCCTACTAGCAGCCTTTCCTCTCACCAACCTATTCTTCCACTATCCCCACTTTTCCGCTCACCCGACAAGGGTCTTACTTATTCTTTCTTGATCTTGATCTTGAGTGTTCTTGTTATATCGGCAAGAGCTACTGAACGTATAACGTTAATGTGTTGCAGGTTTAAAACCTATGCAAATTATAGTTAGGTTCTTATTTGACTCAATCATCTATGCACGTTGAAATAAGAACATTATATTGTAATTGGAACTCAGAATATAGTACTGTGTATGGTACTGCAGAACCCAGCATACAGTACTGCGAAACCATGTTTATAGTACTGTAAAACCACGATTATAGTACTGCAAAACCACGTTTATAGTGCTGTAAAACCACTTTTATATTACCTCAAAACCAAGTAATACAAAGTCCAACATATTTTACTACAACTCTCTGCAAATGGTACTGCTAAACTTTGGAACTTTTGAACCCTACATATAACACTGAAAAAAAATATCCAGAATATAATTCAATCGGTATTAAATTCTCGAGAAAACTTTAATGCTTGGGATATAGGAGGCAGTTAAGCTGAAGACGAGGACAGTGATATCTGCTCAGAATATCTGGATCAAAAGTCCTTCAACATAATATGTGTATCCCACACTCCTTCCCTCTCCCTCGGCCTTCCTTACCATCAAGTAAATTGTACTACTTACTCCAAGGGCCGCGAAAAGAAATATATGTAAATACGCCTCAGTCCTGCATGAATTTTTGTCCGCTTGAAGGAAGACTAAACGACTTTTCCCAGTCATTGAGTTTTTGTCCCAGTAGAAGAAGACAAGAAAAAGTCTTCCTCAGTCATTAAGCATTTTTCGGAAGGCAAAGTTATTTCTTTCTCCAACGGGCAAATCTTCGTTGCGGAGAATTTTGTTATACATGTCATGAAATAGGATCTTTTATACCCAAGAATGTAATCAAATACTGCTGGGTGGAAATCATCTCTTCAGTTGATGAGAAAATTCTTCTCATGATGATTCTTGGCTCATTCGGATCAGAGAAATCATTTTCACTTGCATGATGATATTTACATTAAATTCCTACACTCTAATGGCTTATTAATCTTCACAGAAATTCTACGTTGATCCTTACAGAGTTCCTACTTTCTCATATATTTATTAGAATATATATTTATTAGAAAACATTTCAGTCCTGAGACCCTGATCACTTCAACATACATAGGCGGAGAGTGAGGTGTGAGTGATGCAGTGACCTGAAGAATGCCATATAGGGATGAGGACGGGTAGACGATGAGATCATGTGACTCCTGTGTTGCTGGGCAGGTGCTGCTTTGCCTGCTTGAGTATCATGTATGCTAATGTTTTGGAAATTTTGTGGTCTCCAGTGTTACGTTCTATTGTGTCGGTGACGGCGATTAGCGAGGCTTCTAGACATCGTCGGCGTCTAAGGTCTTGTTCGGTGAGAACGAGTTGTGCCTCATCTCAGTTCATCAAATGCCCCGTGGAGTCTCTGTGGAGGACACAGGAGTACCTTAAGTCGCCTCTGTTACTGGCATTTCGATGATCGTTCAGGCCTACCTCAAGATCTCTGCCTGTTTCGCCTACATAATTCTTGTTTTTCTAAACCAACTTGTCGGTATTTATTACCAAGGTTTATACCATTTTGCATTAACTCCCGGAGTATTTACAATCGCTTTAAGTTCCTAGAGATTCTTCTTACACTCACCGAGAGATCCTACTCTTACAGGAATTCCTACACACGCAAGAAAGCTCCTACACTCGTTATAGAGATCCCTCACTCAATTAGTTCTTGTACTTAAACGGAGTTCTCAAGCTCAAATAGAGTTCCTACACTCAGCAAAAAGCTCCCTCGCGCACATAGAGCTCCAAGACTTGTATGATAGACTAGTATTTGAGGAACTGTGTTAAAATATCACTGAAAATTATACGTTTTCTGCTATTTAAGCAAATTTACGTGGGCGAATTTTGGCCAATTTCAGTACAGCAGCCTGGCTTGCACGGTATGTGTGCGTCGAGTTGTTTTATGAGTCCACCTTATTGATACATGCAGGTAGTATATGTTTGTTTATCCTATACAATTTATTCTACTAATTCACAAGAGGGTTGAAAGACAGCGTGGTTATTGTAAATAAAAGTTATCATGAAACTCTCAGTGTTTGAAATAGAACTGTACAGAGTTTGTCGGGGAGAAAGACTTTCTATGTATTTGTTTTACGATTAGTGTTTGTTTTGTTTAAGTAAATACTACCAGGCTTCACTCCAGGTGTGTATTTACTTAACTGATTATTGTATTTCGGTTGCTGAGCGATCCGATAAAGATATTCCCTAATTCCATAACCCCTAGTTCCCGGTGCCTCAATGCACGCGATTGGAAGAGTGCAGAGTGCGGCATAAGTTAAAAATGCAGATGAATATTAGAGTTGAAGATTTTAAAATAATCATGAAAAGCATACCCAAGACATAACTAGGAACTAATATCTAAATTTCTTTAATTAAAATGGCAAATTAAGGTATTACATAACCCAACTCTAATTGAAACTTTTCAAAGATACTAAAAGGACGAATATCCTAAAATACACAAGCACATTAAGCTGGGAAGGGTTGATACTAATCAGGTGCGACACTCAGGTTAAAATCAATCCAAACTTTTTTCCAAATACGATTGACCACCTTCTACGAAAGAAAATACAAGTGTGTAATTAGAAGTTATATAAGCAAGTACATACTATTTATTACATATAAAAGAACATTAAGTTATTTAACCTAGGAAAACCAAATAAAATAAAACACTCCGACTTATTTCTGATCAGAAGAGACATTCTCTGATTATTTCACTAATTTTATTAATAAAATTTGCACATTTTAACTAACACAACCTAACATCAAGAGATTGTTTGCTTTGCTGTAAGGAAAACACATCAGCACTAGATCAGAAGCTATATTTCCCACTTATTGCGCATAATCCAACAAAATTTGTGCCTATGCAGCCTTAAGGGGCACGTAAGTGCAGAGGTGTTGCACATAAGTGTAGAAGTGTTGCAACACAATTGTTCTCAAACTTTTGTTAATTTATACCATGAATTCAAGAAAGTTCCTAGACTTCACCTTACGAAACAGACAAAGCAATCACTATAGGTAATATGGACTAAGTAGATTATAGGGGAAAAATGAACATGTTAGAAGGCGGTGGAACTTACTTGCCTCTTAACCTATAAAACGTTCCATCCATATCAGACGATGGATCAACCATTGAAAATTGATGCCTTTCAAAATTGTCACATTTTAGTCAGAGGAATGTGTTAAACCCGTATGGATAGCATAGCGCCTGTGAAATGGGAAGCATACAAATTCGCCCCAAGCAAAGGTAAGATAAAACTAGTTCCTTGAATCAAGATTCTCTCGCCAGCATCAAGGCCAAATAATGCAACAATGTAAAGAGACAAACTGTCATATACTCACTTTATGAAACAAAGTAACCATCTTTAAGTAGGATGTGAGGGAAAAGTTCAACAGATTGGAGTAGCGAGCGAGTATATGGTGACGATAGTTTGATTGCCGGCTGCTTGTTAAGGTAGGGTCAGTCTAGCTCCCCTCCCCCCCTTTCTCCCCCCTTTTTCTCCCCCTTTCCCCCCCCCTTTTCCCCCCCCCCGAAAGGTGACGGTGGGGTCCGGCAAACAAAATCACGGCTACAGCCCCCAGCAAACGTAAGTAAAAGCCTCTGCCCCCTTTCTAGGGGATATTGGTTGAAAGCTTCACTTTTGCCCAATAATAACTTAGCCCTTTTATTTTTAAAGCTTCACATGAGACTTTAGATAATCCCACCTTTTTTAAGTATATTGATTATCATGGGGAGGGATTTTTTAAGCAGTGGGTAACCTGTTCTTTTTCCCCGCTTGAATGACGATGGGTACATCCCAAAACCAAAGAAAAGGGTTTTAAAGGGAGACGGAGGGAAAAACGGTTTTAGGACGTACCTTATAATCTACCTCCCGTTTATTTGCAAGGACACTCCCCTTCATTTTTGGGGAAAAAGAACCTGCTTTCCCTGTCATCTGGATGACATTAAAGGGTATAGATTGTGAAGAACTAGTTGTTGGATTGTCAAAAAAACCCCTGTGACCCCCCCCCCCCATCATCAGAAACGGTTTTCAATTTCACAAGACGGGTAAAACCTAAACCCAGACATCCCAGTAAAATGTAATTTAGCTTGAATTCAATGCTTTTTTTCCATTTTTTTTTTTCATTTTCTGTCAAATAGGATACAATTCATTTTTTTCAATGTTTTATTTTTGCTTATAAATAATAAAGTGTTTATTTTTTGGAAATTATTTCTTTTTTTATTCTTAATTTTTCCTGGGAGGAGCCAGCCTTGGTAATCTGTCTAAATTTGTTACGGGTGAGTAACCCTTTACAAGTGGCGCCTTGCCAGGATCAACTCTACTGAATCAAGATTCAACTCCATCTCGAATCTACCATTGGAACTTCAACGCCGAATACCACAGATGGTTACCACCCGCCATGAGTTATCATTCTCTATGGTAGGACTACAGTACAGGTATTTAAAAGATTTGGTGATTGTTATAGTCTCAATTTATTGTAAGTCAAGTCAAGGCAGGATATACTAGTTAATTCTGTCACCTTTATTTTTTGAGCTTGAAACGATTTGGAGGAATAGACTCTAGAGACCTGAGATTTTCCAGTGACAAGTTGTTTCATTGAGCTCTTTATTATATCAAGGGAACTGTCGTAGGACACTCTTGATTTGTTAGTGAGAAGATTGGATGGTCAAGGGACCCCATTCTACTTACTGTTTGCTCGGAGCCAGCATAGAACCCTCCATTTTCATTCACACATACTGTTTAATCGAAGTAGGGATCGAACCCTCCGATTTATTTACAGTTTGAGCGGAGCAGGAATTGAACCCTCCGTTTTCTTTGATATATCTGTTTCATTTTCCCCTGGTAGTTTAAGTTATTCTTGCAAGTATGGAGGAATACCAGTTGTGGATGAACACTGGTAGTAAGTTAGGAATAACAGGGAAAAATTTAGAAGCTTTCATTAGTGCTAAGATCCAGGAAAGAATAGAGAAGGAAAGAACTAAGAGAGAAGAAAGACAGAAAGAGAAAAGAGAGGAGAAAAAGGAGAGAGAGAGAATCAAAAGAGAGGAGAAAAAGGAGAGAAATCGAATTGAAAGAGAGAACCAAGAAAGGCAGTTAGAAAGAGAAAGAGAGGATAAAAAGGAGAGAGATCGAATTGAAAGAGAAAATCAAGAAAGAGAAAAAGGAGAAAAAGGAGCATGATAGACTTGATTGTGAGGAGAGAGCTAGAGTACGTGAGGAACAAGCTAAAATACGTGAGGAACAAGTTAGGTTAGGAGAACTTGAGGAAAGAGCAAAAGATAGAGAACATGAGCTAAGAGAAAGAGAAAAAGATCGTGAGGTAGAGAAATCTAGCCTTGAATTAGAGAATAAAAAGTTAACTTTTACACAACAACAATTAGAGGAAGAAGTAATTGGACATCATGCAGCTAGTGCACATATTCCAACACCTAATTTACCTCCCTTCACAGAGGGTGAAGACATTACTTCATACATTATCAGGTTTGAAAATACCGCTACCCTCTGTGAATGGCCTGCTGACACCTGGGTACCAGGTTAGGAATTTTTATTTTCTGGTACAGCTTTGAATATCTATGCAACTTTGTCGCAGAGTATCATATGTAATTATAACCTACTGAAGAAGGCAATCCTTAAAAGCATATTAAAAAAAACCCACAAATTTTATAGGAAAGATTTCAGGTATGCCACCTTCCCGCATGGCCAAAAATTTTTCAGCAGTTACGGTAACACTCTTTCGTTTGTTCGATTTCTGGATAGAGAGTTCAGGAATTGATCACAGTTATGAATTTCTTAGAGACTTCATGGTTGCTGACCAGTTCCTGACAGCTCTTCCCCACCAGATACGACATTCATTAGAGAACATAACCTGATTAAAGCTGATGAAGTTGCTGAGGCCGCTGACTTATATGCTGAGGCTCACAATTCCTAAAAAGACCTAAAGGGATCGATCCCTAAGGGCAGTGGTTTACCTGAACCAAAGATTAAGAAGCCTACAGTAGAAAAAAAGCCACCAGCTATTATACCAACATGTCATCGGTGTGGTGGTATCGGACATAAACGTCCAGATTGTCCTTCCAAGAAAATAGAAAAAGTTGGTAGATGCTTTGTTGACGGTAATGACCAAGCACCCTTCTGTTCAGGAGCAGTTAATGATATAAAAGTCTCAAACATATTACGTGACACTGGATGTACGTGCATCGTAATTTCGGACAAACTGTTCCCTTACTTTAAAACCTCTCGTGTGTCCTCTATTCTTTCAGATTACTTGGGTCGTGAAAATACTTTTCCTACAATACGTTGTTACTTGAAAACTAAATGGTTCACCGGTTGGACTAATGCGGTACTAGCCCCAATTACTTGTTCTATAATAGTGGGTAACACTAAAGGTGCCGTTCTTCCTTCAGAGGCGGATCTTTTGTCACCACCCATGAATCTAAGTTTTCCAGCTCCTCTTCCTTGCAAGTTAAATAAGCCCCTTAGCAATTCCACACAGGAAGCTGCATTGTCTCGTACTGTTCATTCGGGGGTGGAAACAGATGATACTGCTCTCTATAGTGAGGTAGCAGGATCACCTGTCCACTCGTCAGGAGTAAGTAAGGGTATTGCCTCCGGCACTCTCAATGTCTTGACTAGGGCTCAGACCATAACCCTGGCTTCTCCTACCTCCTCTTCTCCCACCGTAAGTCCTTTTATTTTCCCAGATTTTATGTCCAAGGATGACTTTGTCAATGTACAGCGTGATTGCCCTTCAATTCGGGATGCTGGTAACAGGTCCGGGGAGCGAGAGCTCTGTGTAGCGGACCATACATTGGGAATCTCGGGTCAGCTGGTCGGTGAATTAAGAGTGAGTACTAGTCCGTGTTACTAATAACATCTACCTTTCCTCCTGGTAATAAGTCTGATAGGTCAATTGTTATATTATGTAAATGTCCATCAGTATATGTGGTATTCTAGCTCTTTTATGTTATTAAGTAAACTATAGCCATAGTTCCCATTTTTTTTTATTTTGTACCTCCATATGCTATTCCCTATTCTGTTAAGCACTGGGATACACAGAAGACGTGCTCACTCGCTGGGATACCTCAGGTAGAGTGGGTAGAGGTGGAGCTGGTGTTGGGGAAATAGTTAACAGGCTGGATAATATCATGTCAGGTAATGGGAACAAGCCCATTATCTGTCTCAGTGCTGGTGGAAATGATATTGGGAAGGGTAGGAGAGAAGAGCTGCTAGATAAGTACAGGTCAGCTATAGATTTCATTAAGTCTAAGGGAGGGGTCCCAGTCATATGTAGCATCTTGCCTAGAAGGGGAGTAGGAAATGAATGGTTGTCTAGGGCAATTGGTGTAAATTGCTGGCTAGACAGATACTACAAGGAACTTGCAATCCCATTCATTGAAAACTGGAACAACTTTTATGGCAAACATGATATTTATGCAAGGGATGGGGTACATCTCTCTGGGGCTGGGGTGGTAGCACTTGCAAACTCAATTGAGAAGGCCATTGGTGAAATTCCTATGATTTTAAACTGATAGAAGATAGAGGTATGGGTGTGTGTGGGAAACAAGCAGGTTGCAACACTAGGGTTGGAAACAGTAAATGTATAAAAGGCATTCAGCATGAAGTTATAAGTAAAGACAATAGATCAGGTCAGCAAACAAAGGGAGACAGCAGAGGGCAGCAAGGGACTAGCTCCCTTAAGGTTTACTATACTAATAGCAGGAGTGTAAGAAATAAGATAGATGAGCTAAGATTAATTACAAGTGCAGGAAACATAGATATTATTGCTATAACAGAGACCTGGCTCAATCTGAAAGATAGAGAGATGCCCTCTGAATGTCACATACAAGGCTATAAATTGATCCACACTTACAGGGTCAACAGGAAGGGGGGTGGAGTAGCGATGTATGTCAGAGACAATTTAAATTGTTGTGTTAGACAAGATATAAAATTAGGAGCATCAGCTACTGAATCTGTTTGGTTACAGCTTCTCAAGGGTCGAGAAAAACTAATTTTGGGTGTGATTTACAGGGGCCCCAAATCTTGATAGAGAGTGCAGTAAACTTTTATGGGACGAAATTCGTAAGGCATCTACATACGAAAATGTTGTGCTAATGGGAGATTTCAACTATAGACAGATTGACTGGAGCAATTTGACAGGAAATTTAGAGTCAGGTGACTTTCTTGATACGATCCAGGATTGTTTTTTAAAACAGTTTGTGACAGAGCCAACTAGGGGAAATAACCTCCTTGACTTGGTTCTTGCCAGTAGGGAAACACTAATTAATAATCTTGAGGTTAATGATGAGCTTGGGGAAAGTGATCACAAATCACTCAGTTTTAATATATCATGGAATTCCCCTAATAATGGCAATCAAGTCTCCTTCCCTGACTTTCGCTTGGGTGATTTCATAGGACTGAAAAATTACTTAGGTGGGCTGAACTGGAATGACCTGACTAAGGGTCAGGTAGGTGGTGATGGTTGCCGATTTGATGCTTTCCAGGGCATAGTTCTAGCTGCTCAGTCAAATTATGTTCCAAATAGGGAAATCAGATCAAACAAAAATGATCCTAAATGGATGAACAATAGATTAAAATATCTGATTGGTCAAAAGAGAGGCATATATAGGCAAATCAAAAGAGGAGAGGGGCAATTAAGAAATTGATATATTCAGTTAAAGAGAGAAATAAAAAAGGGAATTAGAAAAGCAAAAAGAGATTATGAGGTTAAAGTTGCAAGAGAATCGAAGACTAACCCAAAAGGATTCTTTCAGGTATACAGAAGTAAGATCAGGGACAAGATAGGCCCACTCAAAAGTTCCTCCGGTCAGCTCACTGACAGTGATAAGGAAATGTGTAGAATTTTTAACACATACTTCCTCTCAGTTTTTACACAGGAGGATACCAGCGATATTCCAGAAATGATAAGTTATGTAGAACAGGACGATAAACTGTGCACGATTAGGGTCACAAGTGACATGATCCTTATGAAAATAGATAAATTAAAACCTAACAAATCCCCAGGCCCTGATGAACTGTATGCAAGGGTCCTAAAGGAATGTAAAGAGGAGCTTAGCAAACCTTTGGCTAATCTTTTCAACATATCACTACAAACTGGCATGGTGCCAGATAAGTGGAAAATGGCAAATGTGATACCTATTTTCAAAGCAGGTGACAGGTCCTTAGCTTCAAACTATAGACCAATAAGCCTATCCTCCATAGTGGGAAAATTTATGGAATCAATAATTGCCGATGTAGTTCGTAGCCACCTTGAAAAGCATAAATTAATCAACGAATCTCAGCATGGTTTTACAAAGGGGCGTTCCTGCCTTACGAATTTATTAACTTTTTTCACTTAGGTATTTGAGGAGGTAGATCATGGTAATGAATATGATATTGTGTATATGGACTTCAGTAAGGCTTTTGACAGGGTCCCACATCAGAGACTATTGAGGAAAATTAAAGCACATGGAATAGGAGGAGAATTTTTTTTTCCTGGATAGAGGCATGGTTGACAAATAGGCAGCAGAGAGTTTGCATAAATGGGGAGAAATCAGAGTGGGGAAGCGTCACAAGCGATGTTCCACAGGGGTCAGTATTGGGCCCCCTGCTGTTCACAATCTACATAAACGACATAGATGAGGGCATAAAGAGCGACATCAGCAAGTTTGCCGATGACACCAAAATAGGCTGTCAAATTCATTCTGACTAGGACATTAGAGCACTCCAGGAAGATTTGAATAGACTGATGCAGTGGTCGGAGAAGTGGCAGATGCATTTTAATATAGACAAATGCAAAGTTCTAAATGTTGGACAGGACAATAACCATGCCACATATAAATTAAATAATGTAGATCTTAATATTACGGATTGCGAAAAAGATTTAGGAGTTCTGGTTAGCAGTAATCTGAAACCAAGACAACAGTGCATAAGTGTTCGCAATAAAGCTAATAGAATCCTTGGCTTCATATCAAGAAGCATAAATAATAGGAGTCCTCAGGTTGATCATCAACTCTATACATCCTTGGTTAGGCCTCATTTAGATTATGCTGCACAGTTTTGGTCACCCTGTTGCAGAATGGATATAAATGCTCTGGAAAATGTACAAAGGAGGATGACAAAATTGATCCCATGTATCAGAAACCTTCCCTATGAGGACAGACTAAGGGCCCTGAATCTGCACTCTCTAGAAAGACGTAGAATTAGGGGGGATATGATTGAGGTGTATAAGTGGAAGACAGGAATAAATAAAGGGGATGTAAATAGTGTGCTGAAAATATCTAGCCTAGACAGGACTCTCAGCAATGGTTTTAAGTTGGAAAAATTCAGATTCAGGAAGGATATAGGAAAGTACTGGTTTGGTAATAGAGTTGTGGATGAGTGGAACATACTCCCAAGTACAGTTATCGAGGCCAGAACGTTGTGTAGCTTTAAAAATAGGTTGGATAAATACATGAGTGGATGTGGGTGGGTGTGAGTTGGACCTGATAGCTTGTGCTACCTGGTCGTTTGTCGTGTTCCTCCCTTAAGTCAATGTGACCTGACCTGACTAGGTTGGGTGCATTGGCTTAAGCCGGTAGGAGACTTGGACCTGCCTCGCATGGGCAAGTAGGCCTGCTGCAGTGTTCCTTCGTTCTTATGTTCTTATGTTCTTATCGTAAGACGTGGCATAAACTCAAGCACACTTATTTTTGGCCAAGCATGTACTCTCAGGTTACAAAGAAGTATAGTTCTTGCAATAGGTGTCAGGTGCTTACTGAACCAAACACACACACTCCTAGTTCCTGTATATTAAATCTAAAACTTCCCTCCTGCAGAAACGAGATACTCCACCATAGAAAAGGAATGTTTGGCCCTTGTGTGGGGTATCTCCAAACTTAAATTTTATTTGCTGGGAAAAGAATTTATTTTAGAAACGGATCACAAACCTTTGATATACCTAGAAACTTTTAAGGGAACCAACAGTCGCCTCTTAAGATGGACATTGGCACTCAAAGCTTTTAAGTTTCATATTGTGTATATCAATGGTTCATCCAACTATTTCTCTGACTGGTTAAGTCGTGACAGTCAGTAGATTTGTTGCCTTACGCGACTTCGTATTAGAGATTTTTCCTCGCCTATTCTTCTTATACTCCTTGACTATAAGTCTTGGTATGGGGGAGTGTGACGGAAAAGTTCAACAGATTGGAGTAACGAGCGAGTATATGGTAACGATAGTTTGATTTCCGGCTTCTTGTTAAGGTAGGGTCAGTCTAGCTCCCGCTATTCCCTCCCCCCCCTTTCTCCCCACCCCGAAAGGTGACGTGTGGGGCTCCGGCCAAACAGTAATCACTCGACTCACAGCTCCCAGCACAACTGTAAGTAAAAGCCTCTGCTCCTATTCTAGTGGATATTGGTTGAAAGCTTCACTTTTGACCAATAATAAACTTAGTCCTTTCAGTTTTAAGCTTCACGTGAGACTTTTAGATAATCACCACCTTTTTTAAGTATATTGCACTTATCATGGAGAGTGATTTCTTAAGCAGTGGGTAACCTGTCTCTCTTTCCAGCTTGGAATGACAGATCGGGTCACATGCCAACCAACGAGAAGTGTTGAAGGAGACGGACTGAAAACGGTCTTAGGACGTCACCTTATAATCTACCTACCTGATTAGTTGTACAGGACACTACCCTTCATCTTTGCAGTGGTAAAGAACCTGCGTTCCTGTCATCTGGACTGACTATTCAAGGCTATAGACTCTGTGAAGAACTAGTCGTTGGGTTGTCGCCAACACCTGTGACCCCCCCCCCCACATCATCAGCAAACGGCTACAATTTCTACAAGACGGTGTCAACCTCAACCAGACATCCCAGTATAACTGTATATATTAGCGTTGAATTCAAATGTCATTTTTCCATTTCATTTTTCATTTTTCTGTCAAATAGGATATACATTCATTTTTTCAATGTTTTATCTTTGCATTACTAAATAATAAAGTGTTTATCTTTGTGAATTATTATTTCTTTTTCTATTAATTAATTTTCCTGAGGAGGAGCCAGCCTTGGTAATACTGTCTGAAGTTGTTACAGGGCTGAGTAAGCCTTCACATAGGATGAGAGCATAA
This sequence comes from Cherax quadricarinatus, assembly GCF_026875155.1. Taxonomy (NCBI): domain Eukaryota; kingdom Metazoa; phylum Arthropoda; class Malacostraca; order Decapoda; family Parastacidae; genus Cherax; species Cherax quadricarinatus. The sequence goes on from NC_069414.1 coordinate 58,035,530, forward strand.
GAAGCGACGAACACTGCAGTAGGCCTATGGACCCATACTAGGCAAGTCTTTCTCAAAATCAACCTTTCCCACCCACATAACTGTCTAACTTTTCCCAAAAACCACGCAGAAATTGGCTTCAGTTCCTCAGCTTTTCACACTCGTATATTTGTCTTATCTCTTCTTAAAGCTGCGCAAGGTTTCAGGTTGTATCTCCTTTGGTATTAACAAAGGAGACATGAATAAGGTCCTGAGGATATTCCTCTAAGAGAACCCCTCGATAATGAATTCAAATTAGATAAGTTTAGATTTAGAAAGGATATAGGGAAGTGCTGGTTTGGATACTTTTAAACCAATACATAAGTTGTACATGACTGGTATACAATACCGACAAGATAAAAATTAGACACATATGCAACATTTAGGTATCTTTATTGTAGACGTTTCGTCATCCACTGGCTTTATCAATACAAATTCATGGACATAACTGGAAGCTAAGAACTATGTACAAAAGATGAGGTAACAAGTCCCCCAGTTTTAGAACTGGTGTGAAGAGCACCGTAGTCGTGAAGAATCTGGAGCTGGCGCTTATATACTCGTGTCAGGTGGAAAGGGATGGGTAACAGACGAGGGCATAGTCACTGGTAGGTGGGATTCCCCAGCGGAAGTAGGTCATTCCCAAGGGATGGGTTAGTTGTGGTAATAATAGTCGTAGTAGCAGCCGTGAACATGGTTGTGTAGATGTCCTCTGAATCAAGATTCCATGATTGTAATAATCTTGGTAGAATTACCGACAATATGTAAAGTAAAAGGACACAAGTGCAGCTAATGTGACATTTTATTGTGGCAACGTTTCGCTCTCCATGAGCTTTGTCAAGCCGATACAAAGAGTATATGGACACAGAGAGTATATAAAGGCTCAGAGTGAGGTGCAATACTAGTAAGGTACCATTTCGATGTTCACTAGTGGTAGTAGTAGTAGTGACAAAAGTTGTAGTAGTAGTAGTAATACAATATGGTAGAGCAATTAATTCGTACATGAGTGAAAGGATATAA
>NC_069414.1:58037064-58064564 GCF_026875155.1 Cherax quadricarinatus
TTTTGGGTGCAGGATTTTCCTTAATTGTCCGGCTAAGGTAAGAGAATGATTGTCTCTTATTTAAACTACACTACTTGCAACACTGGTCTCTTGCAAGGAGCCGCATGACCATGACACATGCTCGTACTGCATCTGGAATCAATTACTTGATGTAGCAGTAAATAAGATGCTTGCCCCTTCTGAGAGGGCTGGGCCCCTCAGGGCTGAAAAAGGGCTAAAAGTTCCGAAGGGGATGATACCCCCTCCTGGAGAAATTTTCTCCACACTGGGGGGCGGCAGAGGTTCGCTGCAGGTGAACTACTCATCACTTAACATTAATTTGATTTTCTCACTCACCACCACTGCTGCTTGTCTTTTCTGTACAGCTTTAGTCTGTGTGGTTTCTGGTGAATCACTAATTTTGTTTTCAACACTGGTTAATTCTAGCTGCACTAGTTTATTTATTGTCCACTTATTCACTACACCTTTGCTCTAAACATCAACTGCCCTGATGTTTCCATTAGCATCTGGATATATGGTCGCAATTTTTCCAAGAGGCCATTGGGACCTCGAACCATCATTGTCAATAATTACTATGTCAACAGGTCTTAAGGACTTATGATTACCAGGAACACCAGTTCCACAGAAGTGTTCTCTCAATGAGGTGAGGTAGTCTTCTCGCCAAATTTTCTCCCAACGTTCAATCACTTTATTAAGGTGTTTGAATTTACGCCTGATTTGCTCAGGTTCGAAGTAAGTAGGATCCTCTATGATTTCTTTATCATTCATGGGAGGAACAGGTTCAAGCCTTCTGCCATGGAGTAAATGAGATGGACATAACACTTCTAAATTACTCAGATCATCGTTAACATAAGTTAGAGGTCTGTTGTTGACTCTATTTTCTATTTGAGTCACAACTGTACGAAATTCTTCTAAATCGATTCTCTGACGATGGAGAGTCTTCCTTAAACAACGTTTTACGATGTCGATCATTCTTTCATAAAATCCGCCGTGCCATGGAGATTTAGGAGGAATGTATCTCCAACGACAACTGCGTTGATTCAGCATCTGTTGTACTTCTGGTTGATCAAAGATCTTGCTTATATAAGCAGCACCAGCAACAAAGTCCGTTGCATTATCTGAAATCATCAGTCTGGGACATGCGCTTCTGGCTGCAAACCTTCTGAATAATTTGATAAAGGTTTCAGCAGACATGTCCATTTGGGACTTCTAGATGACTGCTCTAGTTTTTAGCACAAGTGAACAAACAGATGTACACCTTGATGGGAACTTTGTTAACTGTTTTGGTTAAAATTATTTTTTTCCCGTGTAATCTACACCTGTCACCTCAAATGCAGTTATATGACAAACTCTTTCAGAGGGATATGGAGGTGGAACCTGGGTACTGACATACTCGCACATCGTAGTGACGACAAATAATGCAGTCCCTTATTTGTTTTTTCACGCTTTGTCGACCTTGAGGTATCCAGTAGGATTGTCGTATATGACAAAGTGTGTCAGCTACCCCACCATGTAACACGTTACTGTGGGCGTTTTGAACAATCAGTTTTGTTAGCCAATGATTCTTGGGGATCAATATTGGATGTATGGCTTCTTTAGGTAGTGAAGAATTATGAATTCTTCCTCGACATCTTATAATCTTTTCTGAGTCGAGATAAAGTCCAAAAGATTTAATCATATCAGCTTTTTTGGGGGATTTATTTTGTTTTTCCAGAAATTTTTATTCTGTAGAGAAAACGTCTTTCTGTGTCAGTTTCACCCAGTATTTAATTAATGGGTTCAAGATATTCATAATTAGGTTTTATTCCTTCAATGAATTTAAAGACAAGAGCTGTAACTCTTAAGAGTTTACCCAAAGGTGAGTATTTAGATCCTAAATGACTATTTCCGCGGGTTTTGCAGTATTTTTACACAGACTTTTTTACTGGTTCAAGCAACTGTTTCTTCGGGGCAAAAATGTAGAAAAAAGCTGGGGCCAGTTATTTCATTAGAGACCAGTTCGGCCGTTAGCCAAATTTTTACCCCCAAAATTTTTTTAGTGGGACACCACGTGACAAATGTCAGCTGGATTCTCTTGGGAGAGACGTGGAGAAAAAAAATAATCTCTCTCATCTCTTTTTTTTTCTGCTACTTTTCTGTACTTTAACCAATTTATTTATTATTTTCTTAACCACGGAGAACTGCTTCTTTATCACCCAGACACGGTTTTTCCAAATAGATGATCAATACTTTTTTGAGAAAACGATAATTTTGTACTACAAGAGTGCGTCAGTTCAATTTGTGGACTGCCCCTGACCCTTTCAAGGGTGTCCCCTGATCTTTGAAGTAATTAGTGTACTTCCTTCAGCATTACCATGTAACTGCAGCGCCATAACCTCTGGTTGACGCATCACAAAAACATGTAAGTGTACTTGTTCCCTCTTGACCTATTGTCTGGGAAATTAATTTTATAAGTTGTTTTAAAATCTTTATATTTCATTCCATGCTTGACCATTTCTAGAGGGAAATTTCTCACCCATCCAATTTTTATTTTCCCTGCATCTTCATAAGAATTTTACCTTTTATGGTAATTTGTGAGACAGTCCTAGAGGGTCAAAACATTTTGAACCTCTGACAGTAAACTACGTTTGGGGAGTTACTGCATGATTTATTTTTATCCTTTTTAGACCAAAAATATCTTTTTGTGTGTTCCAATTAAGTCCCAGCAATTTTTTTCAATCAGGGAAATTTCAGTTCAGGGAAATCTTCTTTGATAAGTTCCCTTAAAATTTCTTTAATTTGTTTCCACATCTTAGAGGCATATTTGTTCTTTCATTCCTTGTTTGCTTTTCTGTATAAGGATTTCAAATCTCCTCTTTTCACATACCTTTAAGATTTTCCCCATAGAAACTTTTCTTTAAAATTTTTTTAAAGGGGCTTTCAATTTTTTCAAATGTGATTTGAGTAGCTTCTAGCAAGAGGAAGGGTGTTGCAAACCCAAAAAATACTGATTTTAAACGAAAATTTTCACAGGACTCTGAGGATCTGTGGATTTCAGGCCAAAAGAAACAGTATAATCTTTATCTATCAGCCGGTAGGCATATGGGTTTTTGCGAAAAATCAAAGACGTCTCCAACTTCTCAGTTATGAGGGTCCGGGCATCAGACATCATTAAACTTTTACACTTTATTTTCACGTGCCTGGAATTATATACAACGAGGGAAATGGTTTCAGAATCTTTTTCTACTCCTGGGGCGGGGGTAAAGAGCTTCTGTCTTCAACTTATCTTCACTACTTCCTCAATGAATTTTTTGTCCCAAATGTTCTTGTTAAATTATCAAGACAATCAGGGGCTCTGGGTTCTTCCCGAGCTCAGTATTTGTCTTTCATTGTCCGAAAACCCTCGATAATTGCTAGGGAATGTTGGGTTTTAAATTTCCATTAACCAACCCAAAACTGTCCTCTTTAATTTGACAGTGTCCAAAAATTGTTAAAGTCTGAGCTCTTGTGGGGTTGGTTTATTTTAAACAATACCCATCGTGTAAATTCCACAATTTATCAACGGGTTTTTTTTTTTCCCCCATAATGATAATTTTTTTTGTGGTACATATCACGGTAATTTTTGTTTAAATAGTAAAAAAATTTTCCACTGAATTTAATATCAGGTTTCTTTCCCACCTTCTGAGAGGGAATTGGATCACATATCATGTGGCCTCCCTGCTGTTTTCAGCAAGTGAACATCATGTTACTTACTATATTTTGCACAAAACAGTGAAAATAATCACTTCCAATGATTAAATCAATTGGACTAATAGTGTCCGTCTGTATGTCAGGACAGGCTAACTTGACCTTAGCTGCTTTCAGTGCTGCAACTGTTTCTTTTAATCCCTGGATCTGCACAGACTTAGGCAAATCATCTACTACCACAGCTTCTACTGTCTTTTTCCTGTTTCCTAGACCAATGAGTCTGGCTAGGTCATATGCTTGTTTACCAGAATTGTGAAAAAAAGCTATATCTAACTGCACTTTGGCATAGGGTTGTTTATTCAGTTTCTGCAACACTGTTCTTCTTATGAAGGACCTTTGTGAGCCTTGATCAAATAGTGTTAGCACATTGGTTTTGTGTAATTTATTAGATAACTCAACTCGAGCTATTGGGAGAGCAGTTGCTTTAAACTTATCTCTCTCATTTAATTCTGTTGCTTGCTTATTTCCTGATTCTGTGGAAGTCTTCTGCTGTTCAGCAAAAGTATTTGGGCATAATGCTGTATGATGCATACCCTTGCATTTAAAACACTTCATCAATAAGCATTTTCCTCGCTTGTGTTCACCTAAACACTTGATGCATCTTTTCAGCTGATGAACACGTTGTTTACGTGCCTCCATTGTTGTGTATTGACTACAATACTGTGCCCAATGTGTTCCATCACAAAGTACACATTTTGGAGTACGTTTATGTGTGACAGTCTGTTTACTGTCTGTTGTATTCACAGCTTGATAAATGCCTATATTGGATTTCCCATTCTGTGGTTTAGTGGGAGTAGGTATACTCTTTTTATACTGAGTTGAAGGTTTATTATCCACAGGATTTGTGGATGTTTCATCTTGTCTCGTTGCTTGTATGCAAGAAACTACTGCTTGTAAACCATTACTAATTTCTTCACAAGTGATATAACGTTTATTGAACATAATATTTAATCGTTCAATAGTTTGTGGTGACGGCTTATCCTGTACAATACCACTGATAAACCAATCACATTGCCTTAGGTCATATTTAGCACCTAGAGATCTAAGACTATTGTCTAAAGTGATCCTAAATGACTGTAAATCCGAAAAACAATGCTTGGGTGGCTTCAAGCTTCATATTAAGACTGCATGTCTAACTCTGGCCTTGGCAGCATCAAAGTAATTGTCTGCAAAGACACGTAAGGCTATTTGATAATTGCTTTTAACCACCAGAAATGACGTAATCAGTTTATAGGGTTCTCCCTTCACAAGACATTTAAGATAACTGAAATTAGTAATCTCATCTATGTGAGTTCGTGAATTTACTATGGATTGAAAACCACTAATGAATTCTTCGTAATTATGACCTTGGAAAATAAGCATTGACAAGATAGGTAAGCTTGGTAATGGGACATCTGTTGTGTCAGGAGTTTGACCACTAGTTACAGTAGGTCTCTGTGACAGAGTTTTGCTGCAGGTAGCCTGTACTCCTGTCCACCTTAATTGTTGACCACTAAAAGTATCCAAAACATTTTTAATTTCATCCTCAGATGGATTTGATTCTAGGAATTCACTTTCATATTTTGCATAATCTGAATTATTTTCAGACGTTGAGTAAGTAATTCCAATTGTGTAATCTTCGTTTGTAAGGACGTAAAGTGAGTATTCAAGCAAGCCATTTTAATGGGGTACTGATAATTCTAGCACCATATTTTCAGTGCTTAAAAAACACTGCACTGCTATAAACAACTGAGTTTTGTTATGCCCAAGTCAGCAAAAATCGAGTCAGACACTACTGACCCACTAAGCATAACCTCAGGGTCAATGACCTTGAAGGGTGCAGGGTACATATGGCTGGCCCTTGATGCCAGCTGTCCTGTGTCGATGCAGTCTCAACTTGAAACTGCTGAGTCAGCATAAATAACGTTATACACTTCATTCACTAAATATCTATATAAATGTCACTGTATAACTGTAAATGACACATGTATATTTCTTATGCATATATAAATGTTACTGTTAATATATATGAAAGCTTACACTTTACATAACTTTCTTTAATATAACAGTTAATCTATAAAAGACAACATAAACACACTCTCGTCTCTTAGTTTCCGTCTATGAGCATTATAAACACTATGTGTATATACACTCAACACAACTGAACGTCATCTGGCTTGATCCTGTCGTCAGTGATTCGTGAGCTTGAGAGTCACCAGTGGATGACGGGTGCCATCTTCCATTTTCTGTTGGGTGTTGAGTGGGTGCTTGAGTGAATCAGCCTCTGAGGGACTCTGAGTGAGTGCCTCCCATTTTCTATTGGCTGCCCATTCTCTGTGATTGAACCTGGAGGGACTCATATATTCTGATTTATATTGTAAAAACACTATTTTTACAGCTTTTTTCGAAAGACCTTGGCTCGTAAGTTATTTGTACACTGTAGTACAACATATCTCGACTGCAATGTGGCCTCTTATCCGGTTCGAAGGACCAACTTATTGAGGCTAATGCTACAAGCTAAGTCAAAGATTAAATAGTGGACTGAAGTGGGACTTAGCTTGTTAGACAGCTTTGGCTTACACAGCCATCTCTGCAGGCGATGTCTTAAGAAGCTGTCGTAAGCACTTCCTCAAGGGCTGGAATATAAATTATTATAGGTGAGTATAATTACCCCTAGGGGGTGTTATGTCAGTATTTTTTTATTACTAAATACTGGATGGATCCATTGAATCCTATATTTATGCATGTGTACTCAAAAGTCCACACCTCACTGCCGACTATAGGATGATTTCAAACCCCGTGTGACACAAGAACCGCGCAGTTCCCTGCATGACAAGATAGTTTGAAACCTACCTTGCTCTTGTAGCGTGAGCTATGGTGTTGTTTACACCCTCAACAGGTATCGGTGACTTGATAGAAGCTGAAGTATCCTTGGATGTCCACGTTTTCCACAGTCTAGGAATACGCACACTGGTAAACTATGCTCCACAAGGTTTGTCTTTATTATTCACAACTAAAGAAGCTGATCATGATTGTCTGTGTTTTAATATGTTATGGAGATTGTCTAAGGCTCAGGGAGATTGACACCAGTGAGTCCATCTATCATCATTCTATCATGCAGGAGGAGCCACATGTCTATGGTGCATCCAACAAAATAAGCAGACTCTTGGATGTCACTACTGCCCGGCTCCGGCTGGGTTACAAGTATCTTTGGCAGGTTAAATCACCACCACCAGATGTAGACCAAACGAAATGTAAACTTTGCCAGATGGACTATTGTCACACCCTGCGTCATTATGTACTGGAGTGTGATAAAATTAATGAATTTAGAAACAACTCACTCAGAAATGTTCAAGAAATGGCAAAGTATTTTATCCACAGTGGTATATTACAGACCATTCTGGAGAAATACCCTGACTTTGCTAGCTGTAAATAAAGCATTACCACATGTGTGCATGTGTGTGTGTGTGTGTGTGTGTGTGTGTGTGTGTGTGTGTGTGTGTGTGTGTGTGTGTGTGTGTGTGTGTGTGTGTGTGTGTGTGTGTGTGTGTTTGTGTGTGCGTGTGTATGTGTATGAGTGTGTGTGTGTAAGAATGGTATATAATACCGACAAGATGAGATTGAGACACATGTGCAACATCTGGGTATCTTTATTGTAGACGTTTCGCCATCCAGTGGCTTTATCAATACAAATTCCAGGACATAACTTGAAGACAGGAGAACTATGTACAGAAGATGAGGTAATCAGTCCCTCAACCTAGGAGTAGGTGCGAAGAGCACCATAGTCGTGGAGATTCTGAAGCAGAAGAAAGGAGCCTGGCGCTTATATAGTAACGTCAGGTGTAGCAGACGAGGGCATAGTCCCTCGTCTGCTACACCTGACGTTACTATATAAGCGCCAGGCTCCTTTCTTCTGCTTCAGAATCTCCACGACTATGGTGCTCTTCGCACCTACTCCTAGGTTGAGGGACTGATTACCTCATCTTCTGTACATAGTTTGTATTGATAAAGCCACTGGATGGCGAAACGTCTGCAATAAAGATACCCAGATGTTGCACATGTGTCTCAATCTCATCATGAGTGTGTGTGTGTGTGTATGAGTGTGTGTGTGTGTGTGTGTGTATGAGTGTGTGTGCGTGTGTGTATGAGTTTGTGTGTGTGTGTGTGTGTGTGTGTGTGTGTGTGTTTATGTGTGTGTGTGTGTGTGTGTGTGTGTGTGTGTGTGTGTGTGTGTGTGTGTGTGTGTGTGTGTGTGTGTGTGTGCTTATGTGTGTGTGTGTATGAATTTGTATATATGTGTGTGTGTGTGTGTGTGTGTGTGTGTCTCAACAATCAATATTTGCACCAATAACTCATTACAGTTGTGACCGGGTGTGGAAGTGTGAATTGCCCATTACACTATAATTTGTTCATGATTGTAGCCATGTATAAACGTAAGTAACCATTCTTACAGTATTCATTACCTTTGTAACTATTGAGTTCATTACCTTGTACCTAGTTCAGCCATCAAAACTCTGGGGCCCAGTCCCTGGACCCATTACGTACCTCTGTAATCTGTAAATACCTTTGTAACTTGTCATGATTGTGACTAGACCTACCTGGAGTTCATTACCTTTGTAAATTGTGAGTTCATTACCTTTGTAAATTGTGAATTCATTACCTCTGTAACTTGCTCAGCTATCAAAACTTTGGAGTCCAGTCCCTGGACCAATTATGTACCTCTGTAATCTTTTGACTACCGCCCACAGGATGGGTATGGGGTGCATAATAAACATATTAAACTAAACTCTAAGGTACACCAATGCACAATTCACTTCCTTTGTTCTTTCTTAGCATGAAATGGTGTTTAATGCTCTATTATATATTGCAATCTGAAGACGGCACAGCACTCTACACCATCACTGATCCTAGCCACAAAGAAAAGAGCTGACCTAGCACATTTCCCATCCTTGCCAAACTTCCATTATGAATCAATGCAGAATGCTTGATTCTTGCTGTCTTAAGCATAGACAACAATGTACATCTTTAACATGGTAATAAAGTGGGTGCAGGATTTTTCTTAATTTTCCAGCTAAGGTAAGAGAATGATTGCCTCTTAAACTACACTACTTGCAACTCTGGTCTCTTGCAAAGAGATGCATGACCATGACACACACTCGTACTGCATCTGGAATCCATTACTTGATGTAGCAGTAAACAAGATGCTTCTCCTTTTGAGAGGGCTGGGCCTCTCAGGGCTCCAAAAAGGACTGAAAGGGATGAAGGGGCCTGATACCCCCCTCCTGGAGAAATTTTCTCCACAGTGCAGGAGATAATGAGCTATTGTCTTCAACTTGTCTTCAACCATTTCCTCAATGAATTTATTGTCCAACTGTCCTTGTATGATATTATCATAAACAGTTAGCAGCTCTGGATTCTTCCTGAGCTCATGTATTTGTGCTTATATTTGTCCGAAAGCCATGCGATAATTGCTAGGCAGATGTGGTGGATTTAATTTCCATGGTAACCTATCCCAATGCTGTCCATCTTTATATTTGACAGTGTCCAAATATTGGCTATAAGTCTCAGTTTCTTGTGGGCTTGGTTTATTTACATCAATACCTATCGCATCTAAATCCCACAACTTATCAACTGGTTCATTCATTTTTTCCAGTATTGATAATTTTTGCTGTGGTACATGATCAGTGGTTATTCTCGTAACTAGTACATTTTCCACTGAATCAATATCAGCTTCTTTCCCACTCTGAGAGGGAATAGGACCACATATCATGTGGCCTCCTGCTGTTTTCAGCAAGTGAACATCATGTTTACTTACTATATTTTGCACAAAACAGTGATAATAATCACTTCCAATGATTAAATCAATTTGACTAATAGTGTCCGTCTGTATGTCAGGACAGGCTATCTTGACCTTAGCTGCTTTCAGTGCTGCAACTGTTTCTTTTAATCCCTGGATCTGCACAGACTTAGGCAAATCATCTACTACCACAGCTTCTACTGTCTTTTTCCTGTTTCCTAGACCAACAGTGATTCTGGCTATGTCATATGTCTGTTTACCAGAATTTTGGAAAAAAAAAACAGCTATATCCAACTGCACTTTGGCATAGGGTTGTTTATTCAGTTTCTGCAACACTGTTCTTCTTATGAAGGACCTTTGTGAGCCTTGATCAAATAGTGTTAGCACATTGGTTTTGTGTAATTTATTAGATAACTCAACTCGAGCTATTGGAAGAGCAGTCGATTTAGACTTATCTCTCACGCTTAATGCTGTTGTTTGTTGACTTCCTGTTTCTGTGGAAGTCGTCTGTTGGTCAGCTCAAGCACTTGGGCATAATGCTATATGGTGCATTCCCTTGCATTAAAAACACCTCTTCAATGAACCTTTATTTCCCTAGTGTTCACCTAAACTCTTAGTGCACCGTTTCAGCTGATGAGCACATTGTTACCGTGCCTACATTGTTGTGTACTTAATACAATACTGTGCCCAGTGTGATCCATCACAAAGTATACATTTCGGAGAACGTTCATCTGTGACAGTCTGTTTACGGTCTGTTGTATTCACAGCCTGATAAGTGCCTACATGGGATTTCCCTTTCTGTGATTTAGTGGGAGTAGGTATACTCTTTTTATACTGAGTTGAAGGTTTAGTATCCACAGTAGGATTTGTAGGCTTATCATCATGTTCTGTTGCTTGCATGCAAGAACCTATATTTTGTAAACCTTTGCTAATTTCTTTACTAGTGAAATAGGGTTTATTGAACATAATGTTTAAATGTTCAATGGTTTGTGGTGGCAACTTATCCTGTACAATACAACTTATAATTCAATCACAATACTCTGGGTCATATTTAGTCTCTAGAGATCTGAGACTATTGTCTAGTGTGATCCTAAATATCTGTACCGAAAAACAATGTTCTGGTGGTTTCAAGCTTGAGATTCTGGCTTTGTCAGCACCAAAATAATGATTTGAGAAAACACGTAAGGCTAGATGATAATTGACTTGGACCACCAGAAAGGATATAATCAGTTCAAAAGGTTCTCCCTTCACAAGACATTTAAGGTAGTTTAACTTAGCGACCTCATCAATATCAGTTCTTGAATGTACCAAGGACTGAAAACCACTGATAAACTCTTCATAATTGTGACCTTCAAATATAGGTAATGAGAGTGTAGGAAGACTAGGTAGAGGTATGCCAGTTTTGGCAGGTGTAACAGGTGTCTGACCACTAGCTACAGTAGATCTTTGTGAAAGAATTTTGTGGCAGGTATAAAGTGTCTCTGCCCACTTTTCATGTTGAGCACTATAAGTACTCACAATATTTTGAATTTCATCCTCAGATGGATCTAATAATTCATATAATCTGAATTAACATTCTTCAGATGATCTTAAAGTGGATTCAGTTTTGTTTTTAACATGTCAAAATCAATATTCGCATTTTGAGTCAACCCTTCACAGACAGCAAACAAATTTTCTACCTGTGTAAAAGTTTGAAAAGACTGAAACTGCATTTTCAATGATGCCATCTTGAACTGAGATACTTCCTAGCATTACACTTAGTGTTTAAATACTCCAGTGCAGTGAACAGCTGAGTGTTATGATCGCGTCAGCACCTCACTGACCCAGTGACCGCATGATCAGTGACCTTGAAGGGTACATGTAGCCGGACATCGATGCCGGCTCTTGATGTTCTGGGTTGTTGATGCTGCATCAGCTCCTCAGCTAGAATACTGCTGAGTCAGCATTTTGTAAGATCCTATACATACCACACATATATATTCATTATACATATAAATATCACTACTAAACTTAATACAAGCATCCTTAAAATATAATGGAGAATCTGTCTATAAACACTGTGTGTATAGATATACACATTCAGACAAGTTGATCGCAGTCTGGTCTGTGCACTGATTAAGCATGATGCCGTGCAGTGAGTCTGTTAGGTTAGTGCTGGTACCCTGTTGAGAATTTTGGCCTTACCTGCTGTGTTTAAATTATAACTATATATAATGAACACTTAGCTGATAAATGACAGCAAATCGTCTACACAGCCGCCCCTGCAGACGAGGTCTAGAAGCTGTCGAAACCATCACAACATTGGGCTGTCAAGAGATACAATTTGTAAGTATAAATTACCCCTAGGGGGTGTTATGCCAGCATATTTCATTCGATGATGGCTGACGAAATACCTACTTGTTTGGACTCAAAAGTCCACACCTTACTGCCGATTATAGGTTGATTACAAACTCCTTGTGACTCAAGAATTGCGCAATCCCCCGATCTACAAGAAATTCGTAACATACCTTGCTCTTTGTAAATTGAGCTATGGTGTTCTCAACACCTTCGACAGGTATCGGTGACTTGATAGAAGCTGAAGTGTCCTTGGATGTCCACGTCTTCCATTGTCTAGGAAACGCACACTGGTACACTATGTTCCACAAGATTTGTCTTTATTGTTCACAATGTATCACAAGAGAAGCTGATCACACTTCTCTTATGTTTATTGTGTTTGAGACACTTTGTTCACACTAACGCACAGATCAGTGTTCTTTGCTGGTTATCCTGGCATCAGTGTCACTCTCACTAGAGTCAAAGGTGGTCTGAAGACGCCACAGCGCCCCTTGCCGTCACTGCCCTGGTACACAAAAAAAAACGCTGACCTAGTACCTTGCATCCTTGTCACCTCGATGAAGCAAAGCAGAATGTTTGTTTCTTGCTGTCTTAAGCATAGACAACAATGTACACTATCTTTACTATGGTAATAAAGTGGGAGCAGGATTTTCCTTAATTGTCCTGCTAAGTAAGAGATGTACTGTCTCTTATAAAAATACACTTTGCAACACCGCTGCAAGGAGCAGAGGTCACTTGACTACGTGGCATAGCATCTGTGATCAATTACTCACTCTAGCAGTAAACAAGACGCTCGCCCCTTCTGAGAGGGCTTGTCCTCTCAGGGCTGAAAGGGCTGAAGGGGGCTGATACCCCCCTCCTGGAGAAAATTTCTCCACATACCCTGTTGTCTATTGGGTGACAGGTGATGCTGGGTGAGTGGCTCGCATTTTCTTCAAGGCAGCACCAGAAACAGCACCTTATTCCCATTTTCTAAAGGTAGCGGCAGCTGACGCTTAATTAACCATTCTCTTTGATTGAGTGCAAGGACTCATTTATTTTGTAAAGACTTCATTTCTTTACAGTTTTTCGATGGACCTTAGGTTCATATGTACTTGTACACTGTCTTACAAGTTTTTGGACCACTATGTGGCCACTACCTGGTTCGAGTACGACTGTGTGAGTATTTGGAGCATGGCTAAGGCATGTATTTGTAAATACATGAATAAAGATACTTATCTTAAATGATGGCTCAGTGTCCCCGCTGCCTCCGCCGCGTCGCTCCTTCTAGGAGCCATAATGCTTATTTAAATTCCCACAGCCTTCGGGTTTTGGGAATTCAAATAACCATAAGTACATAATTGCCCCAAAGTAGCAAAGTAGCATATCAATCTGACATGATGCTGAAGAGAAAACTTACTTGTTTGGGCCCATGGATTACGAGGTATATGGGTAAATCTAGACATGGTATGACCCAACTATCAGCTGCACAGCCGACCTAACTACATTCATGACTGTCTAGACTTACCTGGGTATTTGTATCAGACCCGTAAGTTTTCCCTGGCTTGTGGTAGGGACAATTACCCCGATATCCATTGTCTTGATTGAAGTAGTATTGTCTTCGTTGGACTGTCTCACTGAAGATTGCTCGCAACACACGCTGTTACACTACACCACGATCAAGATTAGTTTTTGTTTCACGGTATTTAGCAACAGGATGATAGTTCACTGTATAACAGTTCTACCGTGAATGTTTGAGATTTTACTAGAGTCAAAAACGCGTGGATCACTATTGCTCCTTGTGTGTTCTCCCTGCGTGAAAACACACGTTTCCCGTTCGTCTCCTGAAGTTAATCTGAACTCTGCAGCGGGCTTTGCCCTCGCTTCGCCCAGGGGTGCGGCCCTAAATCGCCGACTTCAGCATATTTCCCTTCTTGCTTGACATCGTCACAGTTTAGATTTTCTGGTATCTACCTGTCGTCGACAGTTCATTATTGTCCCACATTGTGAATAAATTGTTATGCTGGGTTTTTTATAATTTTCCTGCTAAGGTGAAAGAATTATTTTTCCATTCCACTGTTACTCATATTGCAATGAACACTCAGTGCAAAACGAGGTGGTGTGACTTACTGTGACGCTCTTAGCCTCATACGGAATCAGTTAAACTGTTGATCTGAAAGCAAAGACGCCATTTACACTTCTAGGAAGGTTGAGTCACTCAAGTCCCTCAGGGTGGCTGAGGAGCTGATACCCCCCTTTCTGGAGAAATTTTCTTCACAATAATTGGCATTAGTCCAGTCTACACTATTACCTGTATCTCTTACATGAATGATCAAAGCAATGGATTTTTGTCCACTAGATATTACATATTCAGTAAGTTGTTTAACTCTGGTCTCAAGAGATTTGTCAGTTTATCCTAAATTAAAGTTATCACAACTTTTTCAGGGACTGGAGTAAACACAACCCAAAGATTCTGTAGGAGAATTTTTAATTAATTTTTGTTTGACGGTGCTGTTACATGTATAGAGACACACGCATATGTGTGTTTATCTGGAGTTTATCTGGAGAGAGTTCCGGGGGTCAACGCCCCCGCGGCCCGGTCTGTGACCAGGCCTCCTTAGGTCAGTGTCCCAGGATGCGACCCACACCAGTCGACTAACACCCAGGTACCCATTTTACTGATGGGGAACATAGACAACAGGTGGAAAGAAACACGTCCAATGTTTCTACTCTGGCTGGGAATCGAACCCAGGCCCTCACCGTGTGAAGCGAGAGCGTTAACCACCAGGCCACCAGAACGTTTTTATTTAAACTCAATCAGCTACATATGACTCGAATGTTTTCATAAAATCTGTGTGATTCGCCAGTTTTAAAACTTTTGCTAAAATACTTTATGGAGAAATTATACTCTTACAGTTTGCGGCAATGGCTGGTTAATTTAGGGAAAGATACACATCTAGTAAGGTATTGTTCCAAGTCAGCTATTTTTTCTTTAAAATCTCACTGTGGTTTTGGCCCCAAATGAAGTTCCGAGGGCTGTCAGTAGGATTAATACATGCTTTCCTCGAAAGACACCTTTTACTTCTTTATGCTGTTTTGCTTTAGTTATATATATATTTATATTTTAAAAAATTTTAAATATATATAAAAAAGGGAATTCGCGAGAGCAGGCGAAATATACACAAAAAATGTCTTGGCTGGGAGACTCAAACCTACAAAACCTTTTGGACAAGGTTTGCAGGCTTTACTTTTTACCCAACTGGACAATACCTTGGGGGTAGCTTGCGTACACTTTTGCCAAGGCACCCAGCTTTCAGGGAAAAGGGCTTACGCTTTTCATTCATCCCCTGCAGCTCACCCCTTTAGAGATTTTTTAACAAGAAGAAAGGCTGATGCATGCAGGGGTGAGATGAAAAGCGAAAATTTCTCCTGAAAGCTGGCTGCCTTAGATCAAAGTGTAGGCAAGACACCCCCCAAAGGTATTGCCCCCAGGTGGGTAGATTTTGGTAAAGACTGCTGCGTTCCTTTGTCTAAGGTTGTGGGTTCGGGGTCCCCTTCACCCCGAGATAGTGTTTTTTTTTATATATATTTATATATATATATTATTTATATATATATTTTTATATATATTTTATATATATATAATATTATATATATTAAAGTAGGGAGGTACCCCCTTAGACTGTCCTAGGGACCTCATCCTCAGAGAAAAGAAAATTTGCTTAGGGAAAACTCAAGGCTCTCCCTGAAGTGTTTGGGGAATTTTTCCTCCCCCCACCCCCCATATTTAATATTATTTTTTTAAAAGACAAAATAATTAACGAAACATTAAAAAGATACAAAAAAAGTAAAAACAACATGGGAAAATCAGAGTTACATTTTAAATACTTCGCCCAGTCCCCTGCGGTGGGCCGCGTGCCGAATGTCAGGCTTTCCTCTCTGGATGCAACAGAGTTCTGAAAGAAAAAGCTGGTCCCCCCTGTGGCCCTTGGTTTCTATGGGGCTTTTCACCAGCTCTTTGGGGAATTTTAGAGCACACTTGCCCATGCCCCAAAAGGGTCTCCCCCCTATTGGGATAAAAGTTTAACAAGGGGAAGGTCTTTTAATTTGCGGATCTTCTGGGTCTCCTGTGGCTGGCGCTCCCCCCCCTTCCATACGGAGTATGGAAAGTAGGTGTCTGGCAATGTGGGGGGGCCAGGTGTAGTCCCAGGAATCTGTTTCCATCCTTCCAAGGTGCATAGTGGCTCCATCGGGACGCTTTTGCTTCGTCAGACCTCTCCCTTTGGGGTTTCCCCTTTGAGCGGGGAAACGGGTGTGGCGGGCTTTTCTTTTGATGTCATTGCCCTCCTAATGCCTGGCTACTTCCCTTCTGCTGTGGAACGAGACCATGAAGTCCGAATTGATCAGCTTCCCCCTGCCGAAATACACCTATTTCGGTGAGGTGGGGGCGGTAGGCGAAGAGCAACACCAATCCGAATGGCTTGTGGGTTAGTCGGTGCCCAAGGGGAATTGGGAACAGCTAACGGAAAATCTTTTGGGATGTGGTCCCTTCACTGCCAGAAGACGAGTTTTGTCCTTTCCTGAGGCGTTGGAGGCATTGTTTTGGGGATTTTTTCCATATCGGTTTGTCCCGTGGGACTGTTTTTGTTCTTTGGGGGGGTTGGTCTCGGAAGAATTGTAAGGATGTCCCCCCCGAATCGCTGCTTCAGTAAACTGGGGTTTGAGCTCCCCCACGTTTTTTTTTTCCGCGTTCGGGGGAAAATCTTCTTGAATTGCATGGAAGCCAAAACACGAAGGGGAAAGGGGAAAACAAAAATGCGTTTCTTTGGCACCCCTATACCTTCCAATGCAAGGAGGGTTGCTGATCCCATTTCTGTCTTTAGTGACAGGTTTAGTGCCTTCTTAAAAAGGTTGCCTCGGGTTTTCGTATATCGTCGGTGTTGGGGTTTTCAAAAGAGGGGGGCCACCCCGGAAGCAAGTGAGTTTGGAATAGTAAGGAACTTGTGAGGGAACGAGCATCTGGGGTCAAGATCGCTTATTCTTCCCCCATTCTATCAGGTCATTCAAATTTTTCCCTTTAGGACAGTGTCTGGCCTGGGGGCCCAGCGGTGCTCCAAGAGGGTATGTGGACGGGTGGTAGTAGAGATTCTTGGAGGATTTTTTCGCACGCTTGATTTTTCCTGGTTTGCCCTGATGATTTCACATTTGGGGGGGATTGGGATGGTCCCAAGTCTTCTCCTGTGTTTTCACAGTTGTAGGTCTCCTACCAGGGATCTTTTGTACCGCCATAGTGCCATCATCCAGGGCCGATGTTTAGTTACTGCGTACTGGAAGTTATTTTCTTATGTCAAGCAGAGAGAAGTGGAGCAGTGGGTCACCCTGCTGAAAACCTTTGATGGAGAATTTCATGTTTTTCCAAACAAAAGAATTGAGGGTTTGCTGTGCCCGGCCCGAATGAAGGGAAAAAAGATGGGAACCGATCCCAAAAACTGGCAAAACGCATCTTCTTCACCTATTAAAGGCATTTCTAAAATCAAGTTTTACTAGGCCCTTTTCTTTGGTTTTGGTCCCCGATGTAGGCCCCTTTCCGCATGAGCTGCAGCTTCATGCCTTGGAGACCCATAGCCCAGTTGGTGTGGCTGGAAGTAAATGGGAGCTTTAGGGGAATGTTTCTCACGTGCTTTGGAACGAGCGGGGAAGATGTTTCCAATGCAATGGGGTTTATTCCCCCCTTCTCTTCTTCAAAGACATAGGGGCTCCAAAAAAGAAAGGTTTAATTTTTTCTTGGATTCGCCCAGCCAGGCAGTTGTTGACGAAAGTTGTTAACTCGTGAGAAGAATTGATGCAGATGCACCGAGTACTGGATTTACCATTTCTTTGAGGTGCTGAGGTCGAATTCCAGTGTAACCTCCTGCAGATCCTGCTGGAAATGACACGATCGCCTTATAGACTTCTGATTCTTGCAAAATTAATTGTTCAGTGATGGGGTCTTCCTCAGGGTTGTTGTTGATGGCTATGGTGTCCCTGATTGGATGCTTGTCTCTTAGTGCTTGGGCTGTGGTCTCGTCTTTGGGGGCTAGAGTGTCGTCACTTGTAATTATTCTGATTGCTCCCACTGTGTTACTTTCTTCGATTTTTTTGCTAACCTGCGCTTAGATTTTCTCGTTTTCAGTGGGACTTTTCTTGGGTCTACCTCTGTGATTCCTGCGTTGAAAGATGAATTAATTAAACAATTTACTTCCACTAATCCATCTTTACCTTACATGTATGGACTAATAAAAACACACAAACCAGGTAATCCAATTAGACCAATTATTAGCTCCATAGGATCAGTTTCGTATAAATTGTCCAAATTGCTTGTTAACATTTTGAGCCCTATTGTTGGTAAAATTTCTAACTTTAATGTTAAAAGCAGGTTAGACTTAGTTGATAAATTAAGCTCCTTGACCGACTTAAATGATTTTAACATGGTTAGTTTTGACGTTACTTCCTTGTTTACGAAAGTTTCTGGTGATGATTTATTAAGTTTCTTATCTGAAGAACTCGTTAATTATGATTTACCATTGCCAGTTTCTACTATCATTAAACTTATTAAACTTTGCATTGTTGATGCAAAATTTGTATTTAATGGTAAGTTTTACACTCAGAAGTTTGGTATGGCAATGGGAAATACTCTTTCACCTGTTCTTGGTAATCTATACATGGAATTTTTTGAAACAAGATTGCTTAACACAATCCTCCCTAATAGAGCTAAATGGTTCAGATATGCTCATGATAAATAAATAAATAACAAAAAGGCACAATACAGTGACTGGAACGATACACAAATAACCCGCACATAAAAGAGAGAAGCTTACGACGACGTTTCGGTCCGACTTGGACCATTGACAAAGTCACACTAACAGAGGTGGAGCAGGACGGCTATATATAGGCAGGAAGAGGTGGAGGTAGTAGTAGTAGTAGTAGTAGTACAATTCTTGTACTACTACTACTACTACTACTACTAACTACTGACTACTTAAATACTACTACTACCTCCACCTCTTCTTCTGCCTATATATAGCCGTCCTGCTCCACCTCTGTTAGTGTGACTTTGTCAATGGTCCAAGTCGGACCGAAACGTCGTCGTAAGCTTCTCTCTTTTATGTGCGGGTTATTTGTGTATGCTCATGATATTTTATGTCTTATGCCCAAGAATGTAGATATACACCATTTCTTTGGCAAATTAAATAGCTTAGCCCATTCTATAAACTTTACTGTTGAGTTTGAGGAAAATAACTCATTGCCTTTTCTAGATGTTTTAATTATTAAGAGTAATAATGAATTCAAATTTAAAATTTACAGAAAACCTACAAATAACTGTTCCTATGTACACTATTATTCCTCGCATCAAGATAGAGTCAAACTGTCTGTTTTCTTATCAATGTTTTTGAGAGCTTTACGAATTTGTAGTCCTGAGTTCATAGATGAGGAAAATTTATGAAATAGCCAATGATCCGAAATACCCGAGAAATGTAATTAATAAATCATTTAAAATTGCTAGAAATACTTTTTACAACCCAAAAAGGGGCAACCAATCTTATTCAACTAAAAATATGTTGGTTCTCCCTTACCATGAAAACTTGGTTGATATGCCTTCTCTTCTTAAGACTTTTAATATTAAAGTTGTATTTAAAAATCTTGATACAGTAAAAAAACTTTTGATAAAGAATTCCCCCCAAAATGCTGACGGATGTGTCTATAAGATTCCTTGTAAAATTTGCGATAAAGTTTATTACGGCCAAACTGGTAAAAGTCTCGAACTTAGATTAAAACAACATAAATATAGCATTAGAACTGGACAAGATTCCAATGCTCTATTTATTCATGTGAGATTTTAACCATCCAATTGATTTTCAAAAAGTTGAGAAAGTTGTATCAAGCAAGTCCATGGTTGAGAGAAATATAATTGAATCTTGTTTCATAAAAAGCAGTTTTGAAAATAATATGAATATTTCCTTAGGTTTATATAAATTAGACTCATTTATAATTAATAAAATTAGGTTAGAGTTTAATAATATATTGGACAAATAATAAACCTTATTTCTTGGGTAGAATATTTTGTTAGTGGGATGTCGTGAGGACCTGTCTAGTTGGACCTATGATGCAGTGTTCCTCTTTTCTTATGAGTCCGGTATTGTCGCGCGTCAGGTGTTTCTTTGTTGTGGGGGTTGACTGTGAGGTGTGGTCTAAGCCCTTTAATTGCCTTCCTTTGATGCATTACTTTCATAGTTCCTTGAGAATGTGAGTAGCCACGAAAGCGCTTGGAATTTCACTACTCTTTCACAGTGGTTTTTTTGAAATATATATATATATTTATATATATATATATATTATATATATTTTATATATATATGTATATATATATGTATATATAAAATTTATATATATATATATATATAATATATATATATATATATATATATATAAATATATATATATTTATATATATAAAATATATATATATTTTTATATATATATATATATAATATTTTATATATATATAATAAATATAATATTTTATATATAATATATATATATATATATATATTATATATATATATATATTATATATATATTTTTAAAATATTTTATATATATATATATATCTTTAGTCCATTAAGCTCCTCTCCTAGCGGTGAAGGCACAATATACAGGAGATTTCCTTTTAGCTGTTCCCAATTCCTCCTTTGGCACTCGACTCTACCCACAGACTATTCGGATTAGTGTTGCTCTTCGCCTAGCCGTCCTCATACTCACCGAACGTTGGTGTATTTGCAACAGGATGTCAGCTGATCAGTTCGGACTACACGGTCTAGTCTGCCAAACATTAGAAGGAAAGTAAGCGATACATGAGGAGGTCAACAAAATCAAGAGAATGGATGAACATCACTTCTCATAGAAGTTAATGTTCCTCAACATCTGTCTGAGAATTTCTAGGTATCCTCGAAGGGTTAATTTTAAGAGCTTGCCTTATTTTTTCTAAAAAAATTTATATTTTTTAAAATTTATTTTGTGCCTAACTCGAGAGGATTAACGAGGATCAAATTCTTGGAATGTTTTATATGTTCACGTGTCCTACGACGAAAGTTATTTAACCTGTATCCTGTATCTTGGTCTGGATCAAATAACCTCTAAAGTCCTCAGTGGCGGAGCTTCAATTATTCCCGAAAAGCTCCAAAAATACGAAGACTGTAGAGAGTGAAATTGAAATGTGCAGATGCAGATTTGGCGAATTTGTGTAAAACCGTGAGAATTTTTTATTCCAGTTTGCCTTCTTTCCAGTTTGCCCTTTTTCTATTTGGTCATTTTTCCAGTTTTGCCCATTTTTTTTGCAGTTTGGCCTTTTCTGCCAACGTCATCAAATAACCTTTTCAAAAAATATTTATTTTTTTTATTTGGAAGTGTATAGAATTGTAAATAGAATGTAAATGTGAAAAGAAAACTGGAAAGAAAATAAAAATCTGCAGATTTATGGCCTTTTTAAGTTTAACGTGGGGAGACTTTCCTATTTTTCTGAACCTTTCTTTTTAGCAAAGTTTTCGTTTACTTTATAATGAAGTTTCATGTATTTCTCGAGAACTCTTTATTCAATCAAGATTGCACAAGATTCTTGGAGTACTTCCAGGTTTGGGTCCCCAGTGTTCGGCGGTCCTACTAATTACCGAGAACAACCGAGAACAAACTCGGATTTACTGTGAACAATCGGGAACATGCTTGGATTATCCGAGAACCGTCTTCCACATATACATGATCGAAGTGTATAAGTGGACGGTGGGTATTAACAAAGAGGATATAACTAAGGTTCTGAGGACATCCCTTCAAGAGAGAACCCGCAATAATGGATTGAAATTAGATAAGTTTAGATTTCTAAAGTATATAAGAAAGTACTGGTTTGGTAATAGGGTAGTTGATAAAGTTGGTAAAGGGATCTTCATTTAGAGAACTGCTCGTGACTTGGTTGAAAGTGTCCTCAGTTCACACTCTGAGGTGTCCAGAATCAATACCCAGTATGGGTGAAACGTTGGGCATTGTTTCCTTACACCTGTTGATCATGATCATCTAGCAGTCAGTACTTACCCGGGTGTTTGCCGACTTTTGTGGGTTGCACCCTGGGGGACAAGATTAAATTACCAGAAATGTTCCACATAATCATGAACTTTCTAAATAGTATACAAATGACGTCAGTGGTGCCATGTACTTGAAAGAATAAAGATTATTATCTTCCCCATGCATGAATCGAATTTAAATGTTTTTCCTTCCACATATGCTGTATGACCCCTAAGGGATCATACAGGTCTCACTTAATTAAAATATAACAATTGTGAACAGCATCAGTCTTCAATAACTAGTGCAATGTATGAAACAGATGAAACGTTTAAGAGCTAAGGTTGCCTAGGCACAAATTTTGTTGGAGTCTCTGCAATATCTTACAAATACATATTGCCAACTTTCATAACATCTGTGTGACTCAGAATCATTCTTAACTATTTGTATGTTATGTCCATTAGGTTTCCATAAAACTTTCTTAAAAATTGGTCAGACTTACTTAGAGCGAAGTTTGGATTGATTTTAGGCTGTGTGGGTTCCAGTTCGCTATATTCCGAACGAAAATGGAAAAAGTTAAATGCTGCCGCATATGACTGACTCAAAGCTTTCCATGATCATAACGTGATAATACAATTTCTAAGTGGATTCAAACTAAAAAGTGCATATTCTTTTTTGGATATTCGCCTCTTTGCAAGGTTAAACTAGATTCGGACCCAATATGTCCTAATTTTGCAATTTTAGTGAAGAAAGTTGGATATTAGCTTCCATATGATGCCTTATGAATGTCGCTTCTGATTCCCTTCCAATCCTCACCGCTATTATTTAACTACATTATCAGCTTATGCCGCACTCTGCACTATTCCACTCATGTGCATTGAGGTACAAGGGACTGGTATTATGGAGTATGGGGGATTGCTTCCTGGGATCACTGCGGTTCAAGAGACTGGGGTTATTGAGAACAGGGATACCTTCCACGGAATGTGCAGAGACCTAAACACATCTAGTTAAATTTAGCTAATAAACACACACACACACACACACCACACAACACACACAAAACACACACACACACACACACACACACACACACACACACACACACACACACATACACACACACACACACACACACACACACACCACCCACACACACACACATACACACACACACACACACACACACACACACACACGCACGCACTATAAAAAAAATGGTGGGTCAGAGGGAGACTCGAAGGAACCAGGGATCAGAGGAGAAGGTTCTGGTAGGGAGGAGCGGATGGAAAAGCAGTGCAAAAGGATGGAACAAGAGTGGGAGAGAAAACTAGGAGAGCTTTCTACAAAAATGGAGACAGAGCTTTTTGTGAAATGGGAAAAGAGGTTGGAGGAGAAGAAGAATTGGGAGTCTCAAGTCGAAGCTGCAGTGTCCAGGATAAGGGTCCAAGAAGATGAGGCAAACAGGCTGAAGCGAGTTACAGGGGTATTGACCAGAGAAGACACAGCATATGAAGCTGGAAGGGCCAACGGAAAGGAAGGAGATATAACTCATGCTAAGGCTATATCAGCCTTCCAAGCAGAGCCAAGAGTGAAGGGAGAGAGCAGCTGGGTGCAGGTGGAGAGGGGTATAGGTCAAATACAGTGGCACGAACATGCCACCAAGAGCTACAGGAAAAAACAAAGGAGAAAATGGTCATGTACTCACAGGAATCAGAGTCACAGAGGGATAGGCAATGGGAGGAAAGGGTGAAGTCAGTGTTTATTCATGGGCTTCAGGAGAGCGAGGGAAGGACACACACTGAAAGATGGCAGGCAGAAAGAAAGGAGATTGAGAACATCATCGCAGAAATAGGTGAAGAGGACATGTCCGAGATTGTAAATTTTCAGGTAATAGGGGTGTACTTGAAGGGAAGAAAACGACTGATCAAGCTGATTATCAGGACAGAAACAGTGTGGAACAGGATTCTCCAAGAGAAACCATGGTTGAAAGACTTGGCAGAATACAAGAGGGTGTTCCTAGTCTGAGACAGAAAACAAACAGAGCGACAGCAGCTGAGGAAGAGGACACAAAAGCGAAAGGAGCTAGGAGGAGAGACAAGGTCAGAATCAGCAGAGGACAACCAGAGCAGGGCAGAGCAGTAAGAGCAAGCACACACAGAACCATCCCAAGAAACCCACAACCAGTCATGCTATCCCAACACAAACCACAATCCACACCCACAGTTCCTACCCAACACTCAGGTATAGAATCTCACAGTACACTGCCAGGTCCCTCACCCTCACAGACCCCCCTAAACCACAGTGGTGGAGAGGAAACTGTAGGTAGGGTACACCAACGCTGAGGGAATAACAAGTAAGTGGGAGGAGTGGCACGAAAGAGTCAAAGATGCATCACCGGACATCATAGCTCTCACAGAATCCAAGTTCACAGGTATGATAACAGATGCCATTTTTCCAATGGGATATCAGGTCCCGAGGAAAGACAGAGGGAACAGAGGGGTTGGAGGAGTGGCACTGCTGGTCAAAACCGATGGGATTTTGATGAGCTGGAGAGAGGACACAGAGGAGAAGCAAGAGATTACACAGTATGAACGCTTCCATCTGGAGGTCCAAAGGTGGTAAAGGCAGGAGGTCAAGGCAAGAGTATGATGAGAGTTACAGAGGGATGGTTGGCAAACTGGCTGAAGTGACCAGAAGGGCTCATGTGAGCAGGGAAATCAATTGGCAGAACTTGGAGCCACACAGGGGCCAAGAAACATGAAGGGCTAAGATGATGGAGGTGGTACTAGAAAACTTCATGTACCAACACGTAATGGACACTACCAGAGAGAGAGGAGAGGATGAACCAGCGAGACTGGACCTAGTATTCACCTTGAGTAGTGCAGATATTGAATACATCACATATGAAAGACTCCTTGGAGCCAGTGATCATAGGGTTTTAAGGTTCAAATACATAGTAGAGTTACAAGTGGAGGGGAAAGCAGGAAGAGCCAGATGAATAAAGCCAAACTACAAGAAAGGGGACTCCTCAGGAATGAATAACTTCCTGAATGGGGTTCAGTGGGACAGAGAACTGGCAGGGAAGTCAGTAAACGAGATGATGGAATATGTGACAACAATATGCAAGGAAGCTGAGGAGAGATTTGTACCCAAGGGTAACAGGAATAATGAAAAAGCCAGGATGAGCCCATGGTACACCCAAAGGTGCAGAGAGGCCAAAACCAAGTTTGGTAGGGAATGGAAGAAACATAGAAGGCGAAGGACCCAGGAGAATAAAGATAGCAGTCATAGAGTCAGAAATGAATATGCACACGTAAGAAGGGAGGTCCAACGACAATATGAAAATGATATAGCAGCGAAAGCCAAATCTGACCCGAAGCTATTGTACGGCCATATCAGGAAGAAAACAACAGTTAAGAACCAGGTAATCAGGCTAAGGAAGAAAGGAGGAGAGATCACAAAAAACAACCGAAAAGTATGTGAGGAACTCAACATGAGATTCAAAGAAGTGCTCACAGAGGAGACCGAAGGGACTCCAGAAAGACGGAGAGGTGGGGTACACCACCAAGTGATGGACACAATACATTCAACTGAGGAAGAAGTGAAGAGACTGCTGAGCGAGCTAGATACCTCGAAGGCGATGGGGCAGGATAACATCTCTCCATGGGTCCTGAGAGAGGGAGCAGAGGTGCTATGTGTACCCCTAACAACAATATTCAACACATCTATCGAAACAGGGAGATTACCTGCAGTTTGGAAGACAGCAAATGTAGTCCCAATTTTTAAAAAAGGAGACAGACGTGAAGAACTAAACTATAGATCAGTGTTACTGACATGTACAGTATGCAAAGTCATGAAGAAGATTACCAGGAGAAGAGTGGTGGAACACCTAGAAAGGAATGAGCTTGTCAACAACAGCCAACACGGTTTCAGGGGCAGGATATCCTGTGTTACAATCCGACTGCAGTTCTATGACACGGTGACAACAGTAAGACAAGTTAGAGAGAGGGGAGGGTAGATTGCATTTTCTTGGACTGTAAGAAAGCGTTTGACACAGTTCCACACAAGAGATTAGTGCAATCACTGGAGGACCAGGAAGGGATAACAGGGAGGGCACTACAATGGGTCTGGGAATACTTGTCATGAAGACAGCAGCGAGTCATGGTACGTGGCGAGGTGTCAGAGTGGGCACCTGTGACGAGTGGGGTTCCACAGGGGTCAGTCCAAGGACCGGTGCTGTTTCTGGTATTTTTGAATGACATGACGGAAGGAATTGACTCCGAAGTGTCCCTGTTTGCAGACGATGTGAAGCTGATGAGAAGAATTCAATCGGACGAGGATCAGGCAGAACTACAAAAGAATCTGGACAGGCTGCAGACCTGGTCCATCAATTGGCTCCTGGAATTCAACCCCACCAAGTGCAAAGTCATGAAGATTGGGGAAGGGCAAAGATAACAGCAGATGGAGTACAGTGTAGGAAGCCAGAGACTACAAACCTCACTCAAGGAAAAAGATCTTGGGGTGAGTATAACACCAGGCATATCTCCTGAGGCGCACATCAACCAAATAACTGCTGCAGCATATGGGCCCCTAGCAATCCAAGAACAGCATTCCGCCATCTTAATAAGGAATCGTTCAGGATCCTATACACTGTGTACGTTAGGCCCATATTGGAGTATACAGCACTAGTTTGGAACCCACACCTAGCCAAGCATGTAAAGAAAATAGAGATAGTGCATAGGTTTGCAACAACACTAGTCTCAAAGCATATAAAATACTGAGAGGAATTGACAGGGTGAACCGAGACAGAATGTTCCATAGATGGGACATATAAACAAGGGGACGCAGTTGGAAGTTGAAGAGTCAGATGAATCACAGGGATGTTAGAAAGTATTTCTTCAGTCACAGAGTAGTCAGGAAGTGGAATAGTTTGGGAAGCGATGTAGTGGAGGCAGGATTCATACATAGCTTTAAGCAGAGGTATGATAAATTTCATGGCGCAGGGAGAATGACCCAGTAGCGCAGCCAGTGAAGAGGCGGGGACAGGAGCAACCACAACTAGGTGAGTACACACAACAAAGCAATGGTGGACATACTAACTGAGGTGGCCAGAAGAGCTCATACGGGTGATTTCAATCACAAGGAGATTAATTGGGAAAACCTGGAGCCACAATTAGGCAATGAAACATGGAGAACCAAGCTAATGGATGTGGTACTGGAAAACATCATGCATCAACATGTTTAGGACACTACCGGAGAGAGAAGGGAGGATGAACGTGCAAGACTGGACCTCATATTCACCTTGAGTAGCTCGATCATAGAGGGCTTTGAATACGTAGTAGAATTACAGGTGGAGAGGGTAACAGGAGTAGGATGGGAAAAGCCAGACTACTAAAGGGAAAACTACACAGGCATGTGGAACTTTCTGAAAGAGGTGCAGCGGGAAAGAGACT
Organism: Cherax quadricarinatus; assembly: GCF_026875155.1. Taxonomy (NCBI): domain Eukaryota; kingdom Metazoa; phylum Arthropoda; class Malacostraca; order Decapoda; family Parastacidae; genus Cherax; species Cherax quadricarinatus. Next base: position 58,064,419 of record NC_069414.1, read on the forward strand.
TGGTAGTAGGCAGAGGAGAGATTTATTCCTAAGAGCAACAGAAATAATGGGAAGACGTGAACGAGCCCTTGGTTTACCCAAAGATGCAGGGAGACAGAAACTAAGTGCACTAGAGAATGGAAAAAGTAAAGAAGACAAAGGACCCT
>NC_069414.1:58069564-58109564 GCF_026875155.1 Cherax quadricarinatus
GTAGACCAAGTGTTTACAGTGAAACATATATGTGAACAGTATTTAGAAAAAGCTAAAGAGGTTTTTGTGGCATTTATGGACTTGGAAAGGCATTTTACAGAGTGGATAGGGGGGTGGCAATGTGGTAGATATTGCAGGTGTATGGTTTAGGAGGAAGGTTACTGAAAGCAGTAAAGAGTTTTTACGAGGATAGTGAGGTTCAGGTTAGAGTATGTAGAGAGAGGGAGATTATTTCCCAGTAAAAGTAGGCCTTAGACAAGGGTGTGTGATGTCACTGTGGCTGTTCAATATATTTATAGATGGGGTTGTAAGAGAAGTGAATGCGAGGGTCTTGGCAAGAGGCGTGGAGTTGAAGGATAAAGAATCACACATAAATTGGGAGCTGTCACAGTTGCTCTTTGCTGATGACACTGTGTTTTTGGGAGATTCTAAAGAGAATTTGCAGAGGTTGATGGATGAATTTGGTAGGGTATGTAAGACAAGATAATTAAAAGTGAATATAGGAAATAGTAAGGTGATGAGGATAACAAAAAGATTAGGTGTCGAAAGATTGGATATCAGATTGGAGGGAGAGAGTGTGGAGGAGGTTAATGTCTTCAGATATTTAGGAGTGGACTTGTCAGCAGATGGGTTTTTGAAGGATGAGGTGAATCATAGAATTGATGAGGGGAAAAGGGTGAGTGGTGCACTTAGGAGTCTGTGAAGACAAAGAAATTTGTCCGTGGAATCAAAAAGGGGAATGTATGAGAGTATAGTTATACCAACACTCTTATATGGGTGTGAAGCGTGGATGATGAATGTTGCAACAAGAAGAAGGCTGGAGGCAGTGGAGATGTCATGTGTGAGGGCAATGTGTGGTGTGAATACAATGCAGAGAATTTGTAGCTTGTCAGAAATTAGGTCTCTGGTCTCACTTAGACAAATTGATACTGTTGGCTTATGTCCCCGTACTTGCTGATCTCGTACTCCTCTTAGCATGGGACTATACCTATATCCATCACAGTATGGGGCGACAGGGAGGAGCTGCTGACCACAGGGAGGAGTACAAGATCAGCAAGTACAGGGGCATAAGCCAACAGTTTCAATTTGTCCCAGTGGGATCAGAGACCTTGGGATCATGGGGAAAAAATGCCACACGTTTCCTTAAAGAATTGGGTTCCAGACTCATCGACACCACCAGGGACCCAAGGGCAGCCGCTTTCATGTTCCAGCGCCTCAGCATAGCCATCCAGACGGGAAATGCTTGCTGCATACTTGGCTCGCATCCAGCCTCGGAGGAGCTGGAGGAAATTCATGGTCTTTGATACATTGTGCCATTGTATTCATGTATGTTTTTTTCTGTAAATGTTCACATAGAATATAAAATATATAGGGGGTGGTAGGAGAAGAAAATATTCAAACAGCTCCGGGGAGAACCTTGAGTTTTCCCTGAGGTACGTTTATTGTCTTCTCTGAGGATGAGGGTCCCCATTCCAGCTATAGAGGTGGTACTTCCCTATATTAATATATAATATATATATTATATATATATATATATATATATATATATATATATATATTATATATATATATATATAATATATATATATACACATTCAGGTACTAGAGTAATATATGATTTTTCCTAATTTTTCAATGGCTTTCATCAAAGCTTAAAAACTATAAGCTATATGATGGAAATGTACCACTTAATTAAGTTAAGTTATGTAGAGAAGTTACTTAAATTCTGAACTGTAATTTTTTATTTTTAATATCCAGTTATTACAATGAAGTAAGTTATATCTATTTGCCAAACAAAATTAAACCTTTAAATTCAGTCTCACAGAAATGATTTAAACTTTAATATTCGAAAGTAATTTCTGATTAATATTTTCATCGAATTAATAGATGTGGAGAGAGATTAAAAAAATAATGTTTTTTTTTTTAATTTGTAGTCCCAACGAGAGTGACTGTAATTAATAATGAATAATGACATTGTTTTCTCACAAAAATTAAGTTATTTAATATTGAACCTTCCAGAGTTATTTAAAGCCCACAATGCTTTATGCATTTTCTAATAAAGTGAACATAATCATTATAATCGTAAAAGCAACAAAAAATATATAAGCAAAGCAACGGTATCGGCAAAATTTTTGGCACAACTATGATATCAAGAGCCACTGGAAAAATCAAGGGAGAAACTGATCACATACAGGCAGGATCCAGAGTCACAGAGGGTGAGGCAATGGGAGGAGGAAAGGGCAAAAACAGTGTTTATCCATGGGCTTCAGGAGAGAAAGGAAAGGACACACACTGAAAGGCAGCAGGAAGAAAGAAAGGAGATTGAGAAAATCATCACGGAAATAGGTGAAGAGATGGACGAGATTGTAAATTTTCAGAGAATAGGGGGGTACTCGAAGGGGAGAAACCGACCAATCAAGCTGATTCTCAGGACGGAAACAGTGCGGAACAGGATCCTCCAAGAGAAACCACGATTGAAATACTCGGAAGAGTACAAGAGGGTGTTCCTAGACAGAGACAGAACACAATCAGAAAGACAACAGCTTAGGGAGAGGACAAAAAAGCGAAAGGAGCTAGGAATAGAGACAAGGGTGGAACCAGCAGAGGTCAGTCAGAGCAGAACAGAACAGCAAGGGCAAGCACACACACAACTATTCTCAGAACCATACAACCTATCACACCATCCCAACACACACTACAATCCATACTCACAGCCTCCACCCAACACCGAGCTATAGAATCCCACAGTATGCTACCAGGTCTCCCACCCTCACAGGCCCCACAAACCACAGGGTTGGAAAGGAAACCGAAGGTATGGTGCACAAACGCTGATGGAATAACAAATAAGTGGGAGGAGTGGCATGAAAGAGTCAAAGAGGCATCACCGGACATCATAGCTCTCACAGAAACCAAGCTTACAGGTATGATAACAGATGCCATCTTTCCAACGGGACACCAAATCCTGAGGAAAGACAGAGAGAACAGGGGGGGCGGAGGAGTGGCATTGCTGATCAAAAATCGCTGGAATTTTGATGAGCTGGAGAGAGGAGACAGCGGAGAAGAAAGTGATTACATAGCGGGAACGCTTCACTCTGGAGGTCCCAAGGTGGTAATAGCAGTGATGTATAACCCACCACAGAACAGCAGGAGGCCAAGACAAGAGTACGACGAGAGCAACAGAGCGATGGTTGACACACTGGCTAGAGTGGCCAGAAGAGCTCATGCATGCAGGGCAAAGCTCCTGATCATGGGTGACTTAACCACAAGGAGATCAACTGGGAGAACTTGGACCCTCATGGGGGCCAAGATACATGGAGGGCTAAGATGATGGAGGTGGTACTGGAAAACTTCATGTACCAACACGTAAGGGACACTACAAGAGAGAGAGGAGAGGATGAACCAGCAAGGCCGGACTTAGTATTCACCTTGAGTAGTGCAGATATCGAGGACATCACATATGAAAGACCCCTTGGGGCCAGTGACCATGTGGTTTTAAGCTTCGAATACACAGTAGAGCTACAAGTGGAGGGGGAAGCAGGAAGGCCAGGACGAATGAAGCCAAACTACAAGAAAGGGGACTACACAGAAATGAGGAACTTCCTGAACGGGGTTCAGTGGGACAGAGAACTGGCAGGGAAGCCAGTTAATGAGATGATGGAATATGTAGCAACAAAATGCAAGGAGGCTGAGGAGAGGTTTGTACCCAAGGGTAACAGGAATAATGAAAAAGCCAGGATGAGCCCATGGTTTACCCAAAGATGCAGGGAGGCAAAAACCAAGTGTGCTAGGGAATGGAAGAAATATAGAAGGCAAAGGACCCAGGAGAATAAGGAGAGCAGTCGTAGAGGCAGAAACGAATATGCACAGATAAGAAGGGAGGCCCAAAGACAATATGAAAATGACATAGCAGCGAAAGCCAAATCTGACCCGAAACTATTGTACAACCACATCAGGAGGAAAACAACAGTCAAGGACCAGGTAATCAGGCTAAGGAAGGAAGGAGGAGAGACAACAAGAAATGACCGTGAAGAATGTGAGGAACTCAACAAGAGATTCAAAGAAGTGTTCACAGAGGAGACAGAAGGGGCTCCAGAAAGACGGAGAGGTGGGGCACACCACAATGTACTGGACACAGTACACACAACCGAGGAGGAAGTGAAGAGGCTTCTGAGTGAGCTAGATACCTCTAAGGCAATGGGGCCAGATAACATCTCCCCCATGGGTATTGAGAGAGGGAGCAGAGGTGAGATTGCCTGAGGCACGGAAGACAGCAAATGTAGTCCCAATCTTTAAAAAAGGAGACAGACATGAAGCATTAAACTACATACCAGTGTCACTGACATGTATAGTATGCAAAATCATGGAGAAGATTATCAGGAGAAGAGTGGTGGAACACCTAGAAAGGAATGATCTCATCAACAGCAGCCAACATGGTTTCAGGGACGGGAAATCCTGTGTCACAAACCTACTGGAGTTCTATGACATGGTGACAGCAGTAAGACAAGAGAGAGAGGGGTGGGTGGATTGCATATTCTTGGACTGCAAGAAGGCTTTTTGACACAGTTCCACACAAGAGATTGGTGCAAAAACTGGAGGACCAAGCAGGGATAACAGGGAAGGCACTACAATTGGATCAGGGAATACTTGTCATGAAGACAGCAGCGAGTCATGGTACGTGGCGAGAGGGTCAGAGTGGGCACCTGTGACCAGCGGGGTCCCACAGGGGGCAGTAAAAGGACCAGTGCTGTTTCTAGTATTTTTTGAACGTTATGACGGAAGGAATTGACTCTGAGGTTTTCCCTCTTTGCAGATGACGTGAAGTTGATGAGAAGAATTCATCCCATCGAAGACCAGGCAGAACAAAAAAGGGATCTGGACAGGCTGCAGACGTGATCCAGCAATTGGCTCCTGGGGTTCAATCCCCCCAAGTGAAAAGTCATGAAGATTGGGGAAGGGCAAAGAAGACCGAAGACGGAGTACAGTCTAGGGGCCAGAGACTACAAACCTCACTCAAGAAAAAAGATATTGGGGTGAGTAAAAACACCAGGCACATCTCCTGAAACGCACATCAACCAAATAACTGCTGCAGCATATGGCGCCTAGCAAACCTCCGAACAGCATTCCGAAAATCTTAATAAGGAATCGATCAGGACCCTGTACACCGTGTACTTTTGGCCCATATTGGAGTATGCGGCACCAGTTTGGAACCCACACCTAGCCAAGCACGTAAGAAACTAGAGAAAGTGCAAAGGTTTTCAACAAGGGCTAGTCCCAGAGCTAAGAGGTATGTCCTACGAGGGGAAGTTAAGGGAAACAACCTGACGACACTGGAGGACAGGAGAGATAGGGAGGACATGATAACGACATACAAAACACTTGAGAGGAATTTACAAAAGGGGGACAAAGACAGGATGTTCCAGAGATTGGACCAGTAAAATAGGGGGCACGTTGGAAGTTGAAGACACAGATGAATCACAGGGATGTTAGGAAGTATTTCTTCAGCCACAGAGTAGTCAGTAAGTGGAATAGTTTGGGAAGCGATGTAGTGGAGGCAGGATCCATACATAGCTTTAAGCAGAGGTATGATAAAGCTCACGGTTCAGGGAGAGTGACCTAGTAGCGATCAGTGAAGAGACGGGGCCAGGAGCTCGGACTCGACCCCCGCAACCTCAACTAGGTGAGTACAACTAGGTGAGTACACACACACACACACACACACACACACACACACACACACACACACACACACACACACACACACACACACACACACAAAGGTTTCCTACAAGCTATAGCTGCAGAAGCTAAGGTACAGAGCTTAGAGGAGGAACTAAAAAATCTGAAACAGCCTAAAGAACCAAAGGACAGTACTGCCATGACATCAGAAGCTTCTATATGAGTCACAGACGAGGGGACTGTAGGGAGCAAAGGAGCTGTACTTTATGCGAAGGCCCTATCAGACCCACGTTGGGCCCAGGAAAGACGAGGAGCACACGAAGAACAAATGAGGGGAATACAGACAATGAAGGAGCTAATCTATTTACAGTGACTCTAAGAGAAAAATGTAGTGGCCAAGAACAGCGTCGTAGAGGAAACCTACGACGCAAAAAACAGGAGGAGAAAGAATGCGATTGAAAGTATCATGAAAGCAAAAGTGAAGACATGACCCAGTTGACAAATTTTCGGAGAATTGGATGGTTTGCAAGCGGAAAAAAACAGCCAGTCAGAGTGACTTTCAAGACAGAATCAGCCCGAAACAGGATCCTGCAGGAGAAGGCGCGACCAAGGGAAAAACAGGAGTACTGGAGAGTATACCTCGATCGGAACAGAACACAAGAAGAAAGGATGATACTGAAAGAGAGGGTACAAAAACGAAAGGAGGAATGGGAGGCAGTGAGCAGGAGAACTCAAACCTAGGTGGAAGAGCAAACACACCCTCCTCTAGAAACACCCACAGAGGGAATCCAACCGCGACAATCTCAGTGCAACTGAGCAATCTAAACCAAAACCCACACACTGTTCCTTCTGTCCCCATCCCCCATATCACAAACCCCACCCCTTCAGCAACCCTCATAGGCACTCTGCCCCCCACCCCCTCATCACAAACCCCACCCCCATAGCAATCCCCCATATGCCCCCGCCAGGACTCCTGCTCCCCCAACCCCACTATCCTCCCCGGACCACTGTTTTAGAAAAGAAGTTGAAGGTTTGGTATATGAATGCAAATGGAATAAAAAATAAATGTGAGGAGTGGCATGAGAAAATCAATGTGAAGTCCCCCAGACATCATAGCAATCACAGAAACAAAATTCACTGAGACAATAACAGACACAATCTTCCCACCGGGATATCAGATCCTAAGGAAAGACAGAAGGAGCAGAGGAGAAGGAAGATTGAGACAATTACTCACCATATGGGAATCTTTATTTAGGAAACGTTTCGCCACACAGTGGCTTTATCAGTCCAATACAAAACAGAAAAGTGGAAGGAGAGGAGGAGATTGAGGTAATCAGTCCCTCATCTTGGAGTCGATGTGCTCAGTCCATTCTACAAGATTGATGGACTTAACACATCGACTCCAGACTGAGGGACTGATTACCTCAATCTCCTCCTCTCCTTGCACCTATCTGCTTTGTATTAGTCTGATGAAGCCACTGTGTGGAGAAACGTTACCTAAATAAAGATTCCCATATGGTACATAAGTGTCTCAATCTTCAACTTGTCGGTTTTCTAAACCAATCATCACCGCAGAGGGGGAGGAGGGGTTGCACTGCTCATTAAAAACCGATTGGGATTTGAGGAAATGGAAGGAATGGGCGAGATTGGAGAAAGGTATTACATAGAAGGTACAGTTCAGTCTGGGAAGCATAAGAAAGTCATTACAGTATTGTATAACCCACCATAGAACTGCAGAAGGCCAAGAGAGGAATATGAAAAGAACAACAGAGCAATGGTGGACAAACTAGTGAGGTAGCCAGAAGAGCTCACCCGAGCAGAGCAAAGTTACTAGTTATGGGAAATTTCAACCACAGGGAGATTGACTGAGAAAACCTGGAGCCACATGGGGTTCCCGAAGCAGGGAGAGCCAAGATGATGGATGTGGTGCCTGAAAACCTTATGCACCAACATGTTAGGGACACTACCAGAGAGAGAGCAGAAGGATGGACAAGCGAGACTGCACCTCGTGTTCACCCTGAGCAACTCGGACATTAAGGACATCACATATGAGAGGTTCCTCAGAGCTAGTGATCGGGTAGTTCTAAGTTTTGAAAACATAGTGGAGATACAAGTGGAGAGGGTAACAGGAGTTGAATTTGAAAAGCCGTACTATAAAAGGGGGAACTACAAAGGTATGAGGAACTTTCTGCAGGTGCTTCAGTGGGACAGAGAACTGGTAGGAAAGTCGGTAAACGAAATGATGGACTACGTAACAACAAAATGCAAGGAGGCAAAGGAAAGGTTTGTTCCCAAGGTTAACATAAATAATGGGAAGACCAGAATGAGCTCTTGGTTTACCCAAAGATGCAGGGAAACAAAAACTTAGTGCGCTAGAGAATGGAAAAAGTACAGAAGGCAAAGGTTCCAGGAATAGAAAGAGATTAGTCGAAAAGCCAGAAACGAGTATGCGCAGATAAGGAGGGAGGCCCAGCGACAGTATGAAAACAACATAGCATCGAAAGTCAAGTTTGACCCGAAACTATTGTATAGCCACATTAGGAAGAAGACAACAGTCAAAGACCAGGTAATCAGGCTGTGGAAAGAAGGTGGGGAGCTCTCACGAAAAGATCGAAAGGTATGTGAGGAGCTCAACACGAGATTTAAGGAAGTATTTACAGTAGAGACAGGCAAGACTCGGGAAAGACAGAACAGAGGGGGACACCGATATGGGTTATACCAACAAGTGCTGGATGAAATACACTCAACCGAGGAGGAGGTGAAGAAGCTGCTAAGTAGCCTTGATACCTCAAAGGCGATGGGACCGAACAACATCTCTCCATGGGTCCATAGAGAGGGAGCAAAAATGCTGAGTGTGCCACTAACCACAATTTTCAACAAAACCCTTGAAACAGGGCAACTACATGAGGTATGGAAGACGGCAAATGTAGCTCCCATTTTTAAGAAAGAAGACAGTAACAAGGCACTAAACTATAGACCAGTGTCACTGACGTGTATAGTATGCAAAGTCACGGAGAAGATTATCAGCACAGATTCATGGAAGGCAAATCCTGTGTCAAAACCTTTTGGAGTTAAATGACAAAGTAACGAAAGTAAGACACGAGAGAGAGAGGTGGGTTGATTGCATCTTCTTGGACTGCAAGAAGGCCTTCGACACAGTTCTTACAAGAGATTAGTGCAGAAGTGAGAGTATCAGGCGCGTATAACGGGAAGGGCACAGCAATGGATCAGAGAAAACCTGACAGGGAGGGAGCAATGACTCATGGTACTTGATGAGGTATCACAGTGGGCGCCTGTGACGAGCGGGATCCCAAGTGTCCCTGCTTGCAAATGATGTGAAGTTAATGAGAAGAATTAAATCAGATGAGGATCAGGCAGGACTACAAAGAGACCTGGACAAGCTGAACACGTGGTGCAGCAACTGGCTCCTTGAATTCATCCCCGCCAAATGCAAAGCCATGAAGATCGGGGAAGGGCAAAGAAGACTGCAGACAGAGTATAGGCTAGGTGGCCAAAGACTGCAAACCTCGCTCAAGGAGAAAGATCTTGGGGTGAGTATAACACCGAGCACGTCTCCGGAAACATACATCAATTAGATAACTGCTGCAGCATATGGGAGCATGGCAAGCCTGAGAACAGCGTTCCGATAACTTAGTAATGAATCGTTCAAGACGCTGTACACCTTGTACGTCAGGCCCATACAGGAGTATGCAGCACTAGTTTGGAACCCACAACTGGTCAAGCACGTCAAGATATTCTAGAAAGTACAAAGGTTTATACCAAGGCTAGTTCCAGAGCTAAGAGGAATGTTTACGAAGAAAGATTAAGGGAAATCGGCCTGACGACACTGGAGGACAGAAGGGTTAGGTGAGACATGATAACGACATACAAAAATACACAAATAACCCGCACATAAAAGAGAGAAGCTTACGACGACGTTTCGGTCCGACTTGGACCATTTACAAAGTCACACCGAAAACGTCGAAGGACTAAAACGTCGTCGTCAGCTTCTCTCTTTTATGTGCGGGTTATTTGTGTATCGTTCCAGTCACGGTATTGTGCCTTTTTTGTTATTCATACAAAAATACTTCGTGGAAGCATTTCTTCAGTCATAGATTTTTCAGGAAGTGGAATAGTCTGGCAAGTGATGTAGTGAAGGCAGGCACCATACATAGCTTTTAGACGAGGTAAGATAAAGCTCATGTTGCAGGGAGAGAGAGGACTTAGTAGCGATCAGTGAAGAGGCGGAGCCAGGAGCTGAGTCTCGACCCATGCAACCACAAATAGGTTAGTACAATTAGGTAAGTATACACACACACGCACATACACACACACACACACACACACACACACACACACACACACACACACACCACACACACAAAAAAAAAAAAAAAAAAAAAAAAAAAAAAAAAAAAAAAAAAAAAAAAAAAAAAAAAAAACGCTGGAATTTTGATGAGCTGGAGAGAGGAGACAGCGGAGAAGAAAGTGATTACATATTGGGAACACTTCACTCTGGAGGTCCCAAGGTGGTAATAGCAGTGATGTATAACCCACCACAGAACAGCAGGAGGCCAAGGCAAGAGTACGACGAGAGCAATAGAGCGATGGTTGACACACTGGCTAGAGTGGCCAGAAGAGCTCATGCATGCAGGGCAAAGCTCCTGATCATGGGTGACTTTAACCACAAGGAGATCGATTGGGAGAACTTGGACCCACATGGGGGCCAAGATACATGGAGGGCTAAGATGATGGAGGTGGTACTGGAAAACTTCATGTGCCAACACGTAAGGGACACTACAAGAGAGAGAGGAGAGGATGAACCAGCAAGGCTGGACTTAGTATTCACCTTGAGTAGTGCAGATATCGAGGACATCACATATGAAAGACCCCTTGGGGCCAGTGACCATGTGGTTTTAAACATCGAATACACAGTAGAGCTACAAGTGGAGGGAGAAGCAGGAAGGCCAGGACGAATGAAGCCAAACTACAGGAAAGGGGACTACACAGGAATGAGGAACTACCTGAACGGGGTTCAGTGGGACAGAGAACTGGCAGGGAAGCCAGTTAATGAGATGATGGAATATGTAGCAACAAAATGCAAGGAGGCTGAGGAGAGGTTTGTACCCAAGGGTAACAGGATTAATGAAAAAGCCAGGATGAGCCCATGGTTTACCCAAAGGTGCAGGGAGGCAAAAACCAAGTGTGCTAGGAATGGAAGAAATATAGAAGGCAAAGCACCCAGGAGAATAAGGAGAACAGTCGTAGAGCCAGAAACGAATATGCACAGATAAGAAGGGAGGCCCAAAGACAATATGAAAATGACAGCAGCGAAAGCCAAATCTGACCCGAAACTGTTGTACAGCCACATCAGGAGGAAAACAACAGTCAAGGACCAGGTAATCAGGCTAAGGAAGGAAGGAGGAGAGACAAGAAATGACCGTGAAGTATGTGAAGAACTCAACAAGAGATTCAAAGAAGTGTTCACAGAGGAGACAGAAGGGACTCCAGAAAGACGGAGAGGAGGGCACACCACCAAGTGCTGGACACAGTGCACACAACCGAGGAAGAAGTGAAGAGGTTTCTGAGTGAGCTAGATACCTCAAAGGCAATAGGGCCAGATAACATCTCCCCATGGGTATTGAGAGAGGGAGCAGAGGCGCTATGTGTACCCCTAACAACAATATTCAATACATCTATCGAAACAGGGAGATTGCCTGAGGCATGGAAGACAGCAAATGTAGTCCCAATCTTTAAAAAGGAGACAGACATGAGCATTAAATTACAGACCAGTGTCACTGACATGTATAGTATGCAAAATCATGGAGAAGATTATCAGGAGAAGAGTGGTGGAACACCTAGAAAGGAATGATCTCATCAACAGCAGCCAACATGGTTTCAGGGACGGGAAATCCTGTGTCACAAACCTACTGGAGTTCTATGACATGGTGACAGCAGTAAGACAAGAGAGAGAGGGGTGGGTGGATTACATTTTCTTGGACTGCAAGAAGGCGTTTGACACAGTTCCACACAAGAGATTGGTGCAAAAACTGGAGGACCAAGCAGAGATAACAGGGAAGGCACTACAATGGATCAATGAATATTTGTCAGGAAGACAGCAGCGAGTCATGGTACGTGGCGAGGTGTCAGAGTGGGCACCTGTGACCATCGGGGTCCCGCAGGGGTCAGTCCTAGGACCAGTGCTGTTTCTGGTATTTGTGAACGACATGACGGAAGGAATAGACTCTGAGGTGTCCCTGTTTGCAGATGACGTGAAGTTGATGAGAAGAATTCACTCGATCGAAGACCAGGCAGAACTACAAAGGGATCTGGACAAGTTGCAGACCTGGTCCAGCAATTGGCTCCTGGAGTTCAATCCCACCAAGTGCAAAGTCATGAAGATTGGGGAAGGGCAAAGAAGGCCGTAGACGGAGTACAGTCTAGGGGGTCAGAGACTACAAACCTCACTCAAGGATAAAGATCTTGGGGTGAGTATAACACCAGGCACATCTCCTGAAGCGCACATCAACCAAATAACTGCTGCAGCATATGGGCGCCTAGCAAACCTCAGAACAGCATTCCGACATCTTAATAAGGAATCATTCAGGACCCTGTACACCGTGTACGTTAGGCCCATATTGGAGTATGCGGCACCAGTTTGGAACCCACACCTAGCCAAGCACGTGAAGAAACTAGAGAAAGTGCAAAGGTTTGCAACAAGACTAGTCCCAGAGCTAAGAGGTATGTCCTACGAGGAGAGGTTAAGGGAAATCAACCTGACGACACTGGAGGACAGGAGAGATAGGGGGGACATGATAACGACATACAAAATACTGAGAGGAATTGACAAGGTGGACAAAAACAGGATGCTCCAGAGATTGGACACAGTAACAAGGGGACACAGTTGGAAGCTGAAGACACAGATGAATCACAGGGATGTTAGGAAGTATTTCTTCAGCCACAGAGTAGTCAGTAAGTGGAATAGTTTGGGAAGCGATGTAGTGGAGGCAGGATCCATACATAGCTTTAAGCAGAGGTATGATAAAGCTCACGGCTCAGGGAGAGTGACCTAGTAGCGATCAGTGAAGAGGCGGGGCCAGGAGCTCGGACTCGACGCCTGCAACCTCAACTAGGTGAGTACAACTAGGTGAGTACACACACACTGGCAGAAGTGGACAGAGAGCTCATGCATGCAGGGCAAAGCTCCTGGGTGACTTTAACCACAAGGAGATCGATTGGGAGAACTTGGAGTCACATGAGGGCCAAGATACATGGAGGGCTAAGATGATGGAGGTGGTACTGGAAAACTTCATGTACCAACACGTAAGGGGCACTGCAAGAGAGAGAGGAGAGGATGAACCAGCAAGACTGGACTTAGTATTCACCTTGAGTAGTGCAGATATTGAGGACATCACATATGAAAGACCCCTTGGGGCCAGCGATCATGTGGTTTTAAGCTTCGAATACACAGTAGAGCTACAAGTGGAGGGGGAAGCAGGAAGGCCAGGCCGAATGAAGCCAAACTACAAAAAAGGAGACTACACAGGAATGAGGAACTTCCTGAACGGGGTTCAGTGGGACAGAGAACTGGCAGGGAAGCCAGTTAATGAGATGATGGAATACGTAGCAACAAAGTGCAAGGAGGCTGAGGAGAGGTTTGTACCCAAGGTAAACAGGAATAATGAAAAAGCCAGGATGAGCCCATGGTTCACCCAAAGGTGCAGGGAGGCAAAAACCAAGTGTACTAGGAAATGGAAGAAATACAGAAGACAAAGCACCCAGGAGAATAAGGAGAGCAGCCGTAGAGCCAGAAACGAACATGCACAGATAAGAAGGGAAGCCCAACGACAATATGAAAACGACATAGCAGCGAAAGACAAATCTGACCCGAAACTGTTATACAGCCACATCAGGAGGAAAACAACAGTCAAGGACCAGGTAATCAGGCTAAGGAAGGATGGAAAAGAGACAACAAGAAATGACCGTGAAGTATGTGAGTAACTCAACAAGAGATTCAAAGAAGTGCTCAGAGAGGAGACAGAAGGGGCTCCAGAAAAACGGAGAGGTGGGGCACACCACCATGTACTGGACACAGTACACACAACCGAGGAAGAAGTGAAGAGGCTTCTGAGTGAGCTAGATACCTCAAAGGCAATGGGGCCAGATAACATCTCCCCATGGGTCCTGAGAGAGGGAGCAGAGGCGCTATGTGTACCCCTAACAACAATATTCAATACATCTATCGAAACAGGGAGATTGCCTGAGGCATGTAAGACAGCAAATGTAGTCCCAATCTTTAAAAAAGGAGACAGACATGAAGCACTAAACTACAGACCAGTGTCACTGACATTTATAGTATGCAAAGTCATGGAGAAGATTATCAGGAGAAGAGTGGTGGAACACCTAGAAAGGAATGATCTCATCAACAGCAGCCAACATGGTTTCAGGGACGGGAAATCCTGTGTCACAAACCTACTGGAGTTCTATGACATGGTGACAGCAGTAAGACAAGAGAGAGAGGGGTGGGTGGGTTGCATTTTCTTGGACTGCAAGAAGGCGTTTGACACAGTTCCACACAAGAGATTAGTGCAAAAACTGGAGGACCAAGCAGGGATAACAGGAAAGGCACTACAATGGATCAGTGAAAACTAGTCAGGGAGACAGCAGCGAGTCAAGGTACGTGGCGAGGTGTCAGAGTGCGCACCTGTGACCAGCGGGGTCCCACAGGGGTCAGTCCTAGGACCAGTGTTGTTTCTGGTATTTGTGAACGTTATGGCGGAAGGAATTGACTCTGAGGTGTCCCTCTTTGCAGATGACGTGAAGTTGATGAGAAGAATTCATTCGATCGACGACCAGGCAGAACTCCAAAGGGATCTGGACAGGCTGCCGACCTGGTCCAGCAATTGGCTCCTGGAGTTCAATCCCACCAAGTGCAAAGTCATGAAGATTGGGGATGGGCAAAGAAGACCGAAGACGGAGTACAGTCTAGGAAGCCAGAGACTACATACCTCACTCAAGGAAAAAGATCTTGGGGTGAGTATAACACCAGGCACATTTCCTGAAGTGCACATCAACCAAATAACGGCTGCAGCATATGGGCGCCTAGCAAACCTCAGAACAACATTCCGACATCTTAATAAGGAATCGTTCAGGATCCTGTACACCGTGTACGTTAGGCCCATATTGGAGTATGCGGCACCAGTTTGGAACCCACACCTAGCTAAGCACGTAAAGAAACTAGAGAAAGTGCAAAAATTTGCAGCAAGACTAGTCTCAGAGCTAAGAGGTATGTCCTACGAGGAGAGGTTAAGGGAAATCAACCTGACGACACTGGAGGACAGGAGAGATAGGGGGGACATGATAACGACATACAAAATGCTGAGAGGCATTGACAAGGCGGACAAAGACAGGATGTTCGAGAAATGGGACACAACAACAAGGGGACACAGTTGGAAGTTGAAGACACAGATGAATCACAAGGATGTTAGGAAGTATTTCTTCAGCCAAAGAGTAATCAGGAAGTGGAATAGTTTGGGAAGCGATGTAGTGGAGATAGGATCCATACATAGCTTTAAGCAGAGGTATGATAAAGCTCAAGGTTCAGGGAGAGTGACCTAGTAGCGATCAGTGAAGAGGTTGGGGCATGAGCTTGGACTCGACCCCTGCAACCTCAACTAGGTGAGTGCACACACACACACAACACACACACACACACACACACACACACACACACACACACACACACACACACACACACACACACACACTCATACACACACACACACACACACCACACACACACAACACACACACACACACACACACACACACACACACACACACACGCACGCACACACACACACTCACGAACACACACACATACACATACACATACACATTCACGCAAACACATACACACACACACACACACTCACAAACAAACAGATACACACACACACCACCACTCACACACACACACACACACACACACACACACACACACACACACACACACTCACACACACACACACACACACTCACACACATACACACATACACACACACACTCTCACACACTCACCACACACACACACACACACACACACACACACACACACACACACACACACACACACACACACACACACACACACACACACACACACACACACCTCAGTAAGGATTCGTTCAAGACTCTGTATACCATTTACGTCAGACCCATACTGGAGTATGCAGCACCAGTTTGGAATCTACACCTAGTCAAGCACGTCAAGAAATTAGAGAAAGTGCAAAGGTTTGCAACAAGACTAGTCCCAGAGCTAAGGGGATTGTCCTACGAAGAAAGGTTGAGGGAAATCGGCCTAACGACACTGGAGGACAGGAGGGTCAGGGGAGACATGATAACGACATATAAAATACTGCGCGGAATAGACAAGGTGGACAAAGACGGGATGTTCCAGAGAAAGGACACAGACACAAGAGAGGTCACAATTGGAAGTTGAAGACTCAGATGAATCAAAGGGATGTTAGGAAGTATTTCTTCAGTCATAGAGTAGTCAAGCCGTGGAATAGCCTAGAAAGTGACGTAGTGGAGGCGGGAACCATACATAGTTTTAAGGCGAGGAACGTTAAAGCTCATGGGGCAGGGAGAGAGAGGACCTAGTAGCAATCAGCGAAGAGGCGGAGCCAGGAGCTATGACTCGACCGCTGTAACCACAAATAGGTGAGTACACACACACACACACACACACACACACACACACACACACACACACACACATAAGCACACACACACACATGCACACAAACACATACACACACACACACTCATACACACACACGCACACATGAACTGAGTCTCGGGGCCAGGAGCTGAGTCTCGACCCATGCAACCACAATTAGATGAGTACACACACACATACACACACACACGAAGCATTAAACTACAGACCAGTGTCACTGACATGTATAGTATGCAAAATCATGGAGAAGATTATCAGGAGAAGAGTGGTGGAACACCTAGAAAGGAACGATCTCATCAACAGCAGCCAACATGGTTTCAGGGACGGGAAATCCTGTGTCACAAACCTACTGGAGTTCTATGACATGGTGACAGCAGTAAGACAAGAGAGAGAGGGGTGGGTGGATTGCATTTTCTTGGACTGCAAGAAGGCGTTTGACACAGTTCCACACAAGAGATTGGTGCAAAAACTGGAGGACCAAGCAGGGATAACAGGGAAGGCACTACAATGGATCAGGGAATACTTGTCAGGAAGACAGCAGCGAGTCATGGTACGTGGCGAGGTCTCAGAGTGGGCACCTGTGACCAGCGGGGTCCCGCAGGGGTCAGTCCTAGGACCAGTGCTGTTTCTGGTATTTGTGAACGACATGACGGAAGGAATAGACTCTGAGGTGTCCCTGTTTGCAGATGACGTGAAGTTGATGAAGAAGAATTCACTCGATCGAAGACCAGGCAGAAACTACAAAGGGATCTGGACAGGCTGCAGACCTGGTCCAGCAATTGGCTCCTGGAGTTCAATCCCACCAAGTGCAAAGTCATGAAGATTGGGGAAGGGCAAAGAAGGCCGTAGACGGAGTACAGTCTAGGGGGTCAGAGACTACAAACCTCACTCAAGGAAAAAGATCTTGGGGTGAGTATAACACCAGGCACATCTCCTGAAGCGCACATCAACCAAATAACTGCTGCAGCATATGGGCGCCTAAGCAAACCTCAGAACAGCATTCCGACATCTTAATAAGGAATCGTTCAGGACCCTGTACACCGTGTACGTTAGGCCCATATTGGAGTATGCGGCACCAGTTTGGAACCCACACCTAGCCAAGCACGTGAAGAAACTAGAGAAAGTGCAAAGGTTCGCAACAAGACTAGTCCCAGAGCTAAGAGGTATGTCCTACGAGGAGAGGTTAAGGGAAATCAACCTGACGACACTGGAGGACAGGAGAGATAGGGTGGACATGATAACGACATACAAAATACTGAGAGGAATTGACAAGGTGGACAAAGACAGGATGTTCCAGAGATTGGACACAGTAACAAGGGGACACAGTTGGAAGCTGAAGACACAGATGAATCACAGGGATGTTAGGAAGTATTTCTTCAGCCACAGAGTAGTCAGTAAGTGGAATAGTTTGGGAAGCGATGTAGTGGAGGCAGGATCCATACATAGCTTTAAGCAGAGGTATGATAAAGCTCACGGCTCAGGGAGAGTGACCTAGTAGCGATCAGTGAAGAGGCGGGGCCAGGAGCTCGGACTCGACCCCCGCAACCTCAACTAGGTGAGTACAACTAGGTGAGTACACACATACTCACATCTTCTTGGACTGCAAGAAAGCCTTCGACACAGTTCCTCACAAGAGATTAGTGCAGAAACTAGAGGATCAGGCTCGTATAATGGGAAGGGCACTTCAGTGGATCAGAGAATACCTGACAGGGAGGCAACAACGAGTCATGGTACGTGATGAGGTATCGCAGTGGGCACCTGTGACGAGCGGGGTCCCACAGGGGTCAGTCCTAGGTCTAGTGCTCTTTCTGGTACATGTGAATGACATGATGGATGGGATAGACTCAGAGGTGTCCTTGTTCGCAGATGATGTGAAGTTAATGAGGAGAATTAAATCAGATGAGGATCAGGCAGGACTTCAAAGAGACCTGGACAGGCTGGACACGTGGTCCAGCAACTGGCTTCTCGAATTCAAGCCCGCCAAATGCAAAGTCATGAATATCGGAGAAGGGCAAAGAAGACCGCAGCAGAGTAAAGGCTAGGTGGCCAACGACTGCAATCTTTGCTCAAGGAGAAAGGTCTTGGCGTAAGTATAACACCGAACACGTCTCCGGAAGCATACATCAACCAGATAACTGCCGCAGCATATGGGCACATGGCAAACCTGAGATTAGCATTCCGATACCTAAGTAAGGAATATTTCAAGACACTGTACACCGTGTACGTCGGGCCCATACTAGAGTATGCAGCACCAGTTTGAAACCCGCACCGGGTCAAGTACGTAAAGAAATTAGAGAAAGTGCAAAGGTTTGCGACAAGGTTAGTTCCAGAGCTATGGGGAATGTCGTATGAATAAAGGTTGAGGGAAATCGGCCTGACTACACTCGAGGACAGGAAGGATAAGGGAGACATGATAACGACATACAAAACACTGCGTAGAATAGACAAGGTGGACAGAGAGAAGATGTTCCACAGAGGGGACACAGAAAGTTGAAGACTCGGATGAGCCACAGGGATGTTAGGAAGCCTTTCTTCAGCTATAGAGTGGTCAGGAAGTGGAACAGTCTAGCGAGCGATGTAGTGGAGGCAGGATCCATACATAGCTTTAAGACAAGGTTTGATAAAGCTCATGGTGCAGGGAGAGAGAGGACCTAGTAGCGTTCAGTGAAGAGGCGGGGCCAGGAGCTGAGCCTCGACCCCTGCAACTACAATTAGGTGAGTAGGTGAGTACACACACACACACACACACACACACACACACACACACACACACACACAACACACACACACACACACACACACACACACACATATATATATATATATATATATATATGCAAAACAACCACTCTGAAAGAATAGAGAAATTCCAAGCGCTTTCGTGACTACTCACATTATCAATGTGAGTAGTCACGAAAGCGCTTGGAATTTCTCTATTCTTTCAGAGTGGTTGTTTTGCATATTTTGAAATCACCTGTTTACTGTGATCTTATTGCATATATATATAATATTTTATATATATATAATATATATTATATATATATATATTATATATATATATATAATATATATATATATATATATATATATATATATTTATATTTATATATATATATATATATATATATATATATATATATATATATATATATATATATATATTATATATATATATATATATATATATATATATATATATATGTATACAAACAACACTATGCTAGCCAAAGATTCGTACCCATGTTGTACTGGCCTGCCTCATGGTAAGCTAGCGCAGTGTTGTTATTCATCAATACCACTCGTTCGTGGTTACAATAATATATAAATACTGATCGTGAGTCTAGTACACCAAACAGGGATGAGAATGAAATTAGCTAAGAAGCTCCCACACCTCCGAATGCCCTCGGATGGCGGCCCAACAGATAGCTATGTGCTGGCTGCGCCATTCTTGTAGGGTTGGGTGGTCCTGTGGTTTAAAGCGTTATGTGGTTCTCGTTTACCATGAGGCAGGCCATTACAACATGGGTTCGAACCCTTGGCTAGCGCAGTGTTGTTATTGATCAATATCACTCGTTCGTGTTTACAATAATATATATATATATATATATATATATTTTATATATATATATATATATATATATATATATATATATATGCAATAACATCCCAGTAAACAGGTTATTTTTAAATATGCAAAACAACCACTGTGAAAGAGTAGTGAAATTCCAAGCGCTTTTGTGACTACTCACATTGTCAGTAAGTAGTCACGAAAGCCTTTTGAATTTCACTACTCTTTCACAGTGGTTGTTTTGCATATTATATATATATATATATATATATATATATATATATATATATATATATATATAATATATATATATATATATATATATATATATATTATATATAAATATATATATATATATATATATATATATATATATAATATATATATATATATATATATATAATATATATTATATATATATATATATATATATATATATATGTCGTGCCGAATATGTAAAACTGGTCAATTAGCAAAAACTCATTTAAAATTAAGTCCTTTCTAAAATTTTCTCTTATACATTTAAAGATATATTTTTATCGTTAATGTTAATGTAAAAATTTATATTTTTGCACCAAAAGAATCTTAGAAAACTTACCTAACCTTATTATAACAAGAACAATTTTTTTTAGCCTAACCTAAATATATTTTAGATTTGTTTACAATAATTTAATACTAAACAAACCCAGTGAAATATATTTTTTTCATTAGGGTCAGAATGATTTTGGCGAAATTATTGCATACACAAATTTTCGCTTGTCTTATATGGCAAGATGAGAGTTGCTATTTAAGCCAAGATCGCAAGTTCTGCCTATTCGGCACGACATATATATATAAAACCTTGCATTGTTAAAATCTCTAGTAAGGCTGATGCATGCAAGGGATGAGATGAAAAGCTGTAAGCCTTCTCCCTGAAAGCTGGCTGCCTTGGATCAAACGTGTAGCGCAAGCTGCACGCCAAGGTATTGTCCAGTGTGGGTAGATTGGTAAAGCACTGCGTACCTTGTCCTAAGGTTCGTAGGTTCGAGTCTCCTTCAGCCAGAATCAGTGTTTGTGTATATTTCTCCTGCTCTCGCGAATTCCTTGTATATATATATATATATATATATATATATATATATATATTATATATATATATATATATATATAATATATATATATAAAAATCATCATTCATACATAATTTCTGTCTTTGCAGAGGCGCTCATATACGACAGTTTAGATGTCCCTCCAAACTGCCAATATTAAAAAACATTACTTAAAGTGAATACATTGTACTTCCAATTTCCAGGACTCAAGTCCGGCTATCCGGTTTCTCTGAATCCCTTCACAATATATTACCCTGCTCACACTCCAACAGATCGTCAGGTCCCAAAAACCATTCGTCTCCGTTCACTCCTCTGTAACATGCTCACGCACGTTTGCTGGAAAACCAAGCCCCTCGCCCACAAAACCTCCTTTAAAAAGCCCCCTCCCTCCAACCTTTCCGGGGACAAGCCTACAGTTCCTTCCTTCCCCTACAGATTTATACGCTATCCAAGTCATTCTACTTTGTTCCATTTTCTCTAGATGACCAAAGCACCTCTTCAGTCCTCTGACTAATACTTTTAGTAACTCCACACCTCCTCCTAATTTCCCCACTACGAATTCTCTGCATAATCTTAGCACCATATATTGCTCTTAGACAGATCATCTATACCGCCTCCAGCCTCCTCCTCATTGCAGCATTTACAACCCATGTCTCACACCCACATAAGAGTGTTGGTACCACTATACTCTCGTACATTCCTTTTTTTGCCTCCATGGATAATGTATTTTTTGTCTCCACAGATACCTCAATGCACCACTCACCTTTTTTCCTTCATCAGTTCTATGGTTAACCTCATCCTTCATAAACCCATCCGCTGACAAGTCAGCTCCAAAATATCTGAAAACTTTCACTTCTTCCATACTCCCTCCTTCGAATGTGATATCCAATTTTTCTTTATCTAAATCGTTTGATACCCTCATCACCTTACTCTTATCTATGTTCACTTTCAACTTTCTACCTTTACACACATTCCCAAACTCGTCCACTAACCTTTGCAACTTTTCTT
The DNA here is from genome assembly GCF_026875155.1 of Cherax quadricarinatus. NCBI lineage: Eukaryota > Metazoa > Arthropoda > Malacostraca > Decapoda > Parastacidae > Cherax > Cherax quadricarinatus. Next base: position 58,091,647 of record NC_069414.1, read on the forward strand.
TAGAATCTCCCGAAAGCACAGTATCATCAGCAAAAAATATACATTCGTTGTAAAGCATAGATTCGTATAAATTCATCGATACTTTTCAGTTGAAAATGTTATTCGTGGTGTGTTTGACTAATATTTTCGTGTAAACTAGGACGCTCGTAAATAATATGTGCGAGTAACACGTGAAGGATATCGGACGTCTGTGATCAGTGCTATTAGTCAGCGGCTCATCTCTGTCTCTGGGTGCCTTCAGAACACGGCGGGAGATATATGTTACCACACACCTGATGATTAATGACATGCTGACAGCCGGAGATGCATCCAAGGAGAAGAGTAGATGTTAAGTCCAGCTATGTTGTAAAGCGCAGTCGGTGATTACGGTACGAAACACTACTATAAATTAGAAGGAAGCTTTTACAAGATAGCTCGGATGAATATATGCGCAACAACCCCGCTGATGTCTGCTTTCTGTCTTGTTCAGGAAAAGCATTTTGATGTAATAGCATCGTAAGGTTCATGTTAGTGGCTTGGTGCATTAAAGATTAAGTTTTTGCCGGTGATGCGGACAGTTTATTATGAGCCACTCATTTTCCAGACGGTAGCACAACAACATATGAGTGCATTGTGTATTCACTTGCCTGTTGTTTATTACACATAGATACTGGCCTTCAGTTCAACGCTCCCTGTCTGTCTCCTTTCTTAGATATTGAGACTGTATTCAGTTTTTTGCTAGATTTCTTACAATTGTCAATTGCCCATTGCCTACCTGTCAATCCTAGACAGTGGATCACATGTATTTAGGATACATGACCATAAGTTGTGATATCTTACAGTATTTTTGCTAATAAGATACTTTAATATGACATGAGTAATGTGATGTGTTTTGTTCTTCTATAATTGATTAATCAGTGACAAAGTGCTCAAGAAATTGACCACAATGATGACTACATAGGTTATATTTAGCGTGAATATCGTATATTTACACATCAATTTATTTACATTGCAACTTGGTTTGTACACGTTCATGTTTACCAAGCGTTTTAGTGATCTGCTTAAATTAGTGGTTTATTGATCTGCTCAGCCTAAAGGTTTAGTGATCTACTGAGCCTAATGGTATATAAATCTACTGAGCCTAGTAGTTAATTACCTAGTGATTAGTGATCTACTCAGCTTAGAGGTTAATTGATCTAGTATGGCTGGTGGATTATTAATCAACTAATCTAAGCTGGTTACTGTTCTACTTAGGCTAGTGGGTTAGTGTTCTACTGTTTTCCATTGCGCAGTAACTTATTGAACGACTTATCCACAAGGGTTATTGTTCACTCAGCCAAATCGAGTGTACAGGAGATGAATGGTGGAGTGTGTGTGTTTGTGTGTGTGTGTACTCACCTATTTGTACTCACCTATTTGTGGTTGCAGGGGTCGAGTCTTAGCTCCTGGCCCCGCCTCTTCACCGGTTGCTACTGGGCCCTCTCTCTCCCCGCTCCATGAGCTTTATCAAACCTCGTCTTAAAACTGTGTATGGTTCCTGCCTCCACTACGTCATTTTCTAGGCTATTCCACTGCCTTACAACTCTATGACTGAAGAAATACTTCCTAATATCTCTCTGACTCATTTGTGTCTTCAATTCCAATTGTGGCCTCTTGTTTCTGTGTCCCCTCCCTGGAACATCCTGTCTTTGTCCACCTTGTCTATTCCACGCAGTATTTTATATGTCGTTATCATGTCTCCCCTGACCCTCCTGTCCTCCAGTGTCGTCAGGCCGATTTCCCTTAATCTTTCTTCATAGGACATTCCCCTTAGCTCTGTGTGTGTGTGTGTGTGTGTGTGTGTGTGTGTGTATGTGTGTGTGTGTGTGGTTGTGTGTGTGTGTGTGTGTGTGGTGTGTGTGTGGTGCGTGTGTGTGAGTATTCACTTATACGTGGTTGCAGGGGTCAAATCTCGACTCCTAGTTCCACCTCTTCGCTGGTCTCTGATCGGTTCACTCCCCCTGGCTTCCAGAGCTTTATCGTACCTCTTCTTAAAGCTATGTATAGATCCTGCATCTTCGACTCCGCTGACTTATCTATGTTTTCAACTTCCAGTTGCGCCTTCGTGTTCCTATTTCCTGCCTCACGAACAATCTGCCTCATCCACCCTTGGAGTTCCTTTGTGTTGCTATCGTATCTGTTAACGTCAACAATTTTAGCCCCGTTAATCACTCCTCTTTGCTGATACTTCTAAGCTTCAGGATTTATCTTGTTGTAATTTTCTGCACTTTCTCCATGTTCATGATATGCTTCACCAGGTGTGGGTTACATATGAAGCTTCATACTCCAATATGGGCCTGACATATGCCTTATATAATATTGTGAATAACTCCTGAAACCTGCTCATATTTTTTTGGCATACGTTTTTGCTTAAGCAGCTAATTGGTTCATGTATGCCTAAGATGATATTCTCTTTATAATGCTGAACCATAGGCCATTTTCCGTTAGTGAGATGTGCAACCTTTGCTCCCCGAGCCTGTGTTCCGTCTGGTATCTTCTTTGCTTAACCCCAGTTTTCATAACTTTGCGTATGTTGGGGTTAAATTCTAATAACCTCTTGTCTAACCTACCGTGCAGCCAGTGCTGATCTTTTTGTAAACTTTCCTGGTCCTCACTTGTTTGTATTCTCCTTATTAGATTCACATCTGCGAACAAGATAAACCTCTCGTCATAACGTTCACATACACAAGAATCATTACCTTTCCTGGTGATCCTTGTGGAACACCACTCATCACATGAGCTCTTCCAGACACCTTTTCTCGGATAGTCATTCGTCGTTTCCTTCCTGGAAAACATTCCTGAATCCATTGTAGTGCCTTGGACGTTATTCCCGCCCGCTTCTTTAAGTTTTACTCTAGTCTCTAGTGCAGTAATGTGTCAAATGCTTTCTTACGGTAGAAACATATACCATCAACATCTCTTTCTCATATGTTACCTTGTCGTAGAACTCTAGCAGGTTTGAGAGACAGGATTTACCATCTCTAAAGCTGTGCTCGCTAATATTTATGAACACTTTCGATGTAAGTACATGCTATGCACGTCAGCGATTGTGGCCTGTAGTTTAGCACTACCTATCAGTCCACATTCTTAAATATTGGGACTACATTTGCTGTCTCACTCTTCAAGTAATTGCCCTGTATCAGTCGACTTGTTAAAGATTCTCGCTAATAACTCACACTACATTTTAGATGCTTCTTTCAGAATTTAGAAAGAAATATTAGCTGATGTCATTGCCTTCCAGGTATCTAACTCGCACAGAAGTTTCTTTAACTCTTCCATTAATGTATATATTTTGTCCGGTTCTTGCTGATGCACTCTACATCTTTGACTCTCTGGTAACGCCCCTTTTTCCACCGAGAATGCCTCCTTAAATTTTTGGTGAGCTCCTTGTAGATTTCCTGGCCATTTTTTGACAACTTTCCTCCGTCAGCCTGATAATCTGGTCCTTTACTTAATGTTTTCCTCCTGATTTTGGTCTCTTATTGTTTAGTGGAGGGTTGTACATGATTGCTACCGTCTACTTGGATCCTCCAGTTTCAAGTGTGCCCACCATATAGTTTTTTCCTCTCAAATGACCCTTCAAAAATCCATTAGTTTCCACCTACTATGTTTCCTCTATCCTTCATTATAATCTGATATGCTTCAGAGAAGATTGCTCCTGTCATCTCTGTGAGTCTCTGTGTGTGCTGTAATGTGTGAGGATGTTTCCATTATGTGTTTGTTCTGTTAACCTTAAATTCAGTTTGCTTTCATTTTCTGTGTTATTTTATGGGGGTTAAAAGTTTCATGATCTTCGCATATAAGTCGGGGGAAGTGGGGGTTGGAGCAGCAGTGAGGGGTGGTTGTGAAGGAGGTTTATTGTACTGAAAGGGGTTAGGATTTTGAATGTAGGTGAGGGAGGCTGGGAAGACTGGGGAGCAGAGGAAAGTGAGAATCGCAGGCTGGGGTCCAGGACAGTTGACAAGAATGATTTTGCACAGGGAGGGGTGACGACTGTGGGCGCAGGAGGGGGAAGAAAAGGGTGTTGCTTGTTGTGAGTTATTGTTTGAGTGGGAAAGGGGACTAGGATATGTGAGGGTGTGCATGACACTCCTCAGGAGACTGAACGTCCACTTCTGTTATGCACACCCTGGCTCCCCTTCCTGTCTCTGGCGTTTTCCTATCCTCTCCTCACTTGTTCTTTCTACTTTCCTCATCTCAGAGATGAAGTACACACATCACTGTTGTTCTGATTATTTGAACTGTGGTTTCCATTTCATTATCTTTCTTCATGTCATAAATGTCAGAAGGATCAGTCTGACTGGATGTATTCTCCCCGAATACATTCCGGGTCACTGAAAATTTGTCAACTGGTATACATGTCAGTTCAACGACAGTTTGAATCTTCCATGTCTCAGCCCTCCAGATTTCTTCATTACTCCTTCCTTTGGCCTTATAGAAATCATACATAATCATGACCTTCCTGTTACCCATTCCCACTTCCTATCTCACTAGATTTTGGTGTCTGTTCTGAACAATACTTTTGCTGTTCTCCTCATCATCTCCTGCACCTCCTGGGTACCTGAGAGCATTTCCGCACAGGACTTGTTTACCCTCCTCTTCCCTTGCATCACTTCCCCCAGCTGCTGTTACTGTTCTTGCTTCCTCCTCATTCTTCCTTCGTTACATCTCCCCAGTTCTTTACTCAGTTCCCTAAGATCCTCTACCAAGCTTTTTTTTTATTTGTCTTAGAAGCTACAGAATTTCTCTCCTGTTCACTAGTGTGTACAGAAAACTTTCATAGAATTTCCTGCCTCTTTACAAAAGTTTCTATTCTTCTTCCATCTTGTATTTAAACACGGCTAATAACAATTCTTTCTCCATCCACTCATGTTCTGTTTATATTTCCTCAGAACTTCTCCCATTTCTTCACTCCTCATGTTTCACATAACCGAAAACAATAATTTCTTCTGATTGCAGCTTATATTGGTGAATAAAGCGTTATTCCATGTTCTTGCATATGTTATGAGGACACTCAGTTATGTATAGATTAGCCGAGCAGAATGTATATATATATATATATATATATATATATATATATATATATAATATATATATTATATATATATATATATATATATATATATAATATATATATATAATATATATATATATATATATATATATATATATATATATATAAAATATATATATATATATAATATTATATATATATATATATGTATATATATATATATATATATATATATTATATATATATATATATATATATAATATATATATATATATATATATATATATATATATATATAATATATAATATATATATATATATAATATATATATATATATATATATGCAATAAGATCACAGTAAACAGGTGATTTCAAAATATACAAAACAACCACTCTGAAAGAATAAAGAAATTCCAAGCTCTTTCGTGACTACTCACATTATCAAGGAACTGATAATGTGAGTAGTCACGAAAGCGCTTGGAATTTCTCTATTCTTTCAGAGTGGTTGTTTTGCATATATATATATATATATAATATATATATTATATATATATATATATATATATATAAAATAATATATATATAATATATATATATGTATGTATGTATGTATATATATATGCAACTTTTGCATTTTCTAGGTGAGAACTGTCCACACAGGGTATTCGGTTGATGTGAAATTCTTCACTTTGAATGAGGTTTGCAGACTTTGTTCCCCGAGTTTATACTCCGTGTTTGGTCTTCTTACCCCTTCCAAAATATTTACAATCTTCCATTTCATGGAGTCGAATTCAATCATCAATTTATCTGACCAGTCCCGAAGTTTGGCCAGATCCATTTGCATCCATTCCACGTTCTAATCTATTTGTATTCTCCTCATTAATTTTCCGTCATCAGCAATACATCGGTGTCAAGTCACTGTGGTATGTGGTGGCATAAACTAGAAATAGCCCTTTTCTTATTATCAATCCTCTAGTTACTCTGCTTGTTACTCTGCTTGTTATCCTGCTTGTTAGTTACTCTGCTTGTTACTCTCCTTGTTACTCTGCTTGTTACTCTGCTTGTTACTCTGCTTGTTACTCTGCTTGTTACTCTGCTTGTTACACTGCTTGTTACTCTGCTTGTTACACTGCTTGTTACTCTGCTTGTTACTCTGCTTGTTACACTGCTTGTTACTCTGCTTGTTGCTCTGCTTGTTGCTCTGCTTGTTACTCTGCTTGTTACTCTGCTTGTTACTCTGTTTGTTACTCTGCTTGTTACTCTGCTTGTTACTCTGCTTGTTACTCTGCTTGTTACTCTGCTTGCTACTCTGCTTGTTGCTCTGCTTGTTACTTTGCTTGTTACTCTGCTTGTTACTCTGTTTGTTACTCTGCTTGTTACTCTGCTTGTTGCTCTGCTTGTTGCTCTGCTTGTTACTCTGCTTGTTACTCTGCTTGTTACTCTGCTTGTTACTCTGCTTGTTTTCTCTGCTTGTTACTCTGCTTGTTACTCTGCTTGTTACTATGCTTGTTACTCTGCTTGTTACACTGCTTGTTACTCTGCTTGTTGCTCTGCTTGTTGCTCTGCTTGTTACTCTGCTTGTTACTCTGCTTGTTACTCTGCTTGTTACTCTGCTTGTTACTCTGCTTGTTACTCTGCTTGTTACTCTGCTTGCTACTCTGCTTGTTGCTCTGCTTGTTACTTTGCTTGTTACTCTGCTTGTTACTCTGTTTGTTACTCTGCTTGTTACTCTGCTTGTTGCTCTGCTTGTTGCTCTGCTTGTTACTCTGCTTGTTACTCTGCTTGTTACTCTGCTTGTTACTCTGCTTGTTACTCTGCTTGTTGCTCTGCTTGTTACTCTGCTTGTTACTCTGCTTGTTGCTCTTCTTGTTACTTTGCTTGTTACTCTGCTTGTTACTCTGCTTGTTACTCTGCTTGTTACTCTGCTTGTTGCTCTGCTTGTTACTCTGCTTGTTACTCTGCTTGCTACTCTGCTTGTTGCTCTGCTTGTTACTCTGCTTGTTACTCTGCTTGTTACTCTGCTTGTTACTCTGCTTGTTACTCTGCTTGTTGCTCTGCTTGTTACTCTGCTTGTTACTCTGCTTGTTACTCTGCTTCTTACTCTGCTTCTTACTCTTCCCAATGCTGATATCTCTCCCAGGAAAGTCACTCTTTCCTTCCCTTTCCTAAGATAATCTTTGATCCAATGGAGTGTTTTCCGCTTTATTCCTGCGTGCTTCTAAAGTCTTAACCTCAGTCTCATGAGAGTTACAGTATAAAAAGTCATTTGCAGTTTAAAAAAATGCAATCCACCCAACCCACTTTCTTCTGTCTCACTTTTGTTACAGAATTCCTAAAGGTTGGTAAGACAAGACATGTTATCCCAGCTGGTTATTGTATAAGAAACTACTTCTCTCCAAGTGCTACACTATCTCTCCTTCTGACTATCTTCTCCATTACCTTCCATGGTACACATGTCAGTGGAACTGGTCTGTAGTGTGTGTGTGTGTGTGTGTGTGTGTGTGTGTGTGTGTGTGTGTGTGTGTGTGTGTGTGTGTGTGTGTGTGTGTGTGTGTGTGTGTGTGTGTGTGTGTGTGTGTGAGTGTGTGAGTGAGTGTGTGTGTGTGTATTCACCTAGTTGTACTCACCTAGTTGAGGTTGCAGGGGTCGAGTCCAAGCTCCTGGCCCAACCTCTTCACTGGTCGCTACTAGGTCACTCTCCTTGAACCTTGAGCTTTATCATACCTCTGCTTAAAGCTATGTATGGATCATGCCTCCACTACATCGCTTCCCAAACTATTCCACTTCCTGACTACTCTGTGGCCGAAGAAATACTTCCTAACATCACTGTGATTCATCTGTGTCTTCAACTTCCAACTGTCCCCTTGTTGCTGTGTCCCATCTCTGGAACATCCTGTCTTTGTCCGCCTTTTCAATTCCTCTCCGTATTTTATATGTCGTTATCATGTCCCCCCTATCTCTCCTGTCCTAAAGTGTCGTCAGGTTGATCTCCCTTAACCTCTCCTCGTAGGACATACCTCTTAGCTCTGGGACTAGTCTTGTTGCAAACCTTTGCACTTTCTCTAGTTTCTTTACGTGCTTGGCTAGGTGTGGGTTCCAAACTCCAATATGGGCCTAACGTACACGGTGTACAGGGTCCTGAACGATTCCTTATTAAGATGTCGGAATGCTGCTCTGAGGTTCGCTAGGTGCCCATATGCTGCAGCAGTTATTTGGTTGATGTGCGCTTCAGGAGATGTGTGTGTGTGTGTGTGTGTGTGTGTGTGTGTGTACACAGTGTACAGTGTCTTGAACGATTCCTTATTAAGGTATCGGAACGCTATTCTCAGGTTTGCCAGGCGCCCGTATGCTGCAGCAGTTATTTGGTTGGTGTGTGCCTCCGGTGACGTGCTCGGTGTTATGGTCACCCCAAGATCTTTCTCCCTGAGTGAGGTCTGTAGTCTTTGTCCACCTAGCCTATACTCTGTCTGCGGTCTTCTTTGCCCCTCCCCAATCTTCATGACTTTGCATTTGGCAAGGTTGAATTCGAGAAGCCAGTTGCTGGACCACGTGTCCAGCCTGTCCAGGTCTCTTTGCAGTCCTGCCTCATCCTCATCCGATTTAATTCTTCTCATCAGCTCCACATTATCTGCGAATAGGGACACTTCAGGGTCTATTACTTCCATTATGTCATTCGCATATACAAAAAATAGCACTGGTCCTAGAACTGACCTCTGTGGGACCCCGCTCGTCACAGGCGCCCACTGTGATACTTCTTCACGTACCATGACTCGTTGTTGCCTCCCTGTCAGGTATTCCCTGATCCATTGCAGTGCCCTCCCTGTTTTATGCGCCTGATCCTCCAGCTTCTGCACTAATCTATTGTGAGGAACTGTGTCAAAGGCCTTCCTGCAGTCCAGGAAAATGCAATCAACCCACCCCTCTCTCTCGTGTCTTACTTCTGTTACCTTGTCATAAAACTCCAGAGGGTTTGTGACACAGGATTTGCCTTCCATGAACCCATGCTGGTGTTCCACCACTCTCCTCCTGATAATCTTCTCCATGACATGCATACTATACATGTCAGAGACACAGGCCTGTAGTTTAGTGCCTTGTTTCTGTTTCCTTTCTTAAATATGGGGACTACATTTGCTGTCTTCCATTTCTCAGGTAGTTGCCCAGTTTCAAGTGGTTAGGGGCGCGCACAGCATCTTTGTTCCTTCTCTAAGGACCCACGGGGAGATGTTGTCTGGTCCCATCGCCTTTGAGGCATCAAGGTCACTTAGCAGCTTCTGCACCTCCTCCTCGATTGTTCGTATGTCATCCAACACTTGCTGGTATATTCCCTCTTGATGTTCCCTTCTGTGCTGTCTTCCCAGAGCCCTTCCTGTCTCTACTGTAAAAACTTCCTTAACTCTCCTCTTTAGCTCCTCACATACCCCCTGATCATTTCTTGTGCATTCTCCACCTTCTGTCCTCAGTCTGATCACCTGGTCTTTGACTGTTGTCTTCCTCCTGATGAGGCTATACAACAGTTTCGGGTCAGTCTTGACTTTCGATGCTATGTTATTTTCATACTGTCGCTGGGCCTCCCTCCTTACCTGTGCATACTCGTTCCTGGCTCTGCGACTAATCTCCCTATTTTCATGTGTTCTCTGCCTTCTGTACCTTTTCCCATTCTCTATTGCACTTTGTTTTTGCCTCCTTACACCGTCGGGTAAACCAGGGGCTCGTTCTGGTCTTCCTATTGTTTCTGTTGCCCTTGGGAATAAACCTTTCCACTGCCTCCTTGCATTTTGTTGTTACATATTCCATCATTTCATTTACTGGCTTTCCTGCCAGTTCTCTGTCCCACGGAACCTCCTGCAGGAAGTTCCTCAACCCTATGTAGTCCCCTCTTTTATAGTCTGGCTTTTCCCATTCAACTCCTGTTACTCTCTCCACTTGCATCTCTAGTATGTATTCAAAGCACAGAACCACGTGGTCACTAGCTCCTAGGGGACTCTCATATGTGATGTCCTCAATGTTTGAACTGCCCAGGGTGAACACAAGGTCCAATCTTGCTGGCCCATCTTCCCCTCTCACTCTGGTAGTGTCCTTAACATGTTGGTGCATGAGGTTTTCCAGCATCACATCCAACATCTTGGCTCTCCATGTTTCGGGACCCCCATGTGGCTCCAGGTTTTCCCAGTCAATCTCCCTGTGGTTGAAATCACCCATAACCAGCAACTTTGCTCTGCTGGAGTGAGCTCTTCTTGCCACCTCAGCAAGTGTGTCCACCATTGCTCTGTTGCTCTCTTCGCATTCCTCTCTTGGCCTCCTGCAGTTCTGTGGTGGATTATACATCACTGCAATGACCACTTTGTGTTTCCCAGACTGAAGTGTACCTACTATGTAGTTCCTTTCTCCTGTATCGTCTATGCCTCCCATTTTCTCTAATTTCCATCGGCTTTTTACGAGCATTACGAGCAGAGCAACCCCTCCTCCCCCTCTGCCCCTTCTATCTTTCCTCATGATCTGTTATCCTGGTGGGAAGATTGCATCTGTTATTGTCTCCGTGAGTTTTGTTTCTGTAACTGCTATGATGTCTGGGGACTTCTCATTGATTCTTTCTTGCTACTCCTCATATTTATTCGCTAATCTATCCGCATTTGTGTGCCAAACCTTCAATTTCTGTTCTAATACTGTAACTGTGGTCCTGGGGGATACTGGGGTTGGGAGAGCAGGAGCCCTGGTGGGGGCCTGTGGGGGGTTGCAGTGGAGGTGGAGGAAGAGCTCCCATAGGGGGTTGCTGTAGGGGTAGGGTTCGTGGTGCGGGGGGTGGGAACAGAGGGATCAGTGTGTGATGGTTGGTTTGGATTGTTCAGTTGCCTTGGGGGTGTCGTGGCTGGAGTCCTTCTGCAGGTGTTTCTGGGGGGTGTGCTTGTCCTTCCACCTGTTCCTGGGTTATTCTGCTCTCCTTTTTCATTTCCTCCCATTCCTCCTTTCGTTTTTGCACTCTCACTTTCAGTATAATCCTTTCCTCCTGTGTTCTGTCTCGATCGAGGTACACACTCATGAACTCCTGTTTGCCTCTCAGCCGTGCTTTCTCCTGCAGGATCATGGTTCGAGTTGATTCTGCCTTGAAAATTACTTTGAGAGGCCGATTCCTTTTCTTTGTGAACCACCCGATTCTCCGAAAATTTGCCACCTGGGTCATGTCTCCCTCGCCTATCACCTTCATGATACCTTCAATCACTTTTTTCTCCTCCTGCTTTCTTTCATCATAAGTTTCCCCTTCAGCTTCGTCTAGCCCATAGACAAAAACTGATCTCTCCCTTTCCACCTCCCACTGTGACTCCCATTGCATCCTCTGAGGTGTTTTAGTTCCTTCCCGTGGAGTGTTCCTTCCTTCAGTCCCTTCCCTAGCTGTGTGTGCGTGTGTGTGTGTATGTGTGTGTGTATTTATGTATGTGTGTGTGTGTGTGTGTGTGTGTGTGTGTGTGTGTGTGTGTGCGTGTGTGTGTGTGTACTTACCTATTTGTGGTTACAGGGGTCGAGTTATAGCTCTTGGCCCCGCCTCTTCACTGATTCCTACTAGGTCCTCTCTCTCCCTCTTCTGTGTCCCATCTCTGGATCATGCTGTCTCTGTCCACCTTGTCTATTCTGTGCAGTATTTTATATGTCGTTATCATGTCTCCTTTGACCCTCCTGTCCTCCAGTGTCGTCAGGCCAATTTCCTTTCACCTTTCTTCGTAGGACAATCCCCTTAACTCTGGGACTAGTCTTGTTGCAAACCTTTGCACTTTCTCTAATTTCTTGACGTGCTTGACCAGGTGTGGATTCCAAACTGGTGATGCATACTCCAGTATGGGCCTGACGTATATGGTATACAGAGTCTTGAATGATTCCTTACTGAGGTATTGGAACGCTATCCTTAGGTTTGCCAGACGCGCATATGCTGCAGCAGTTATCTGATTGATGTGCACCTCAGATGTGCTCTGTATTATACTCACCCCAAAATCTTTTTCCTTGAGTGAGGTTTGCAGTCTTTGGCCACCTAGATTATACTGTGTCTGCAGTCTTCTTTGCCCTTCCCCGATCTTCATGAATTTGCATTTGGCAGGGTTAAATTCAAGGAGCCAGTTGGTGAACCATGCTTGTATCCTGTCCAGTTCTCTTTGTAGCCCGTAGTGATCCTCGGCCGAGTCTATCCCTTCCGTTATGCCATTCACATATACCAAGAAGAGCTCAGATCCTAGGACTGACCCCTCTGGAACCCCGCTCGTCCCAGGCGCCCACTCTGATACCTCGTCACGTACCATGACTCGTTGTTGCATCCCTGTCAGGTATTCTCTGATCCATTGCAGCTCCCTTTCCTGTGTGCCTGATCCTCTAGCTTTTGCATTAACCTCTTTTGAGGAACTATGTCGAAAGCCTTCTTGCAGTCCAAAAAAATGTAGTCTATCCACCCCTCTCACTCTTGTCTTACTTCTGTCACCTTGTCATAAAACTCCAGTAGGTTTGTGACACAGGATTTTCCTTCCCTGAAACCGTGCAGGTTGTCGATTATACATTTGTTTCTTTCCAGGTGTTCCACCGCTGTCCTCCTGATGATCTTCTCCATGACTTTGCATGCTATACACGTTAGTAAAACAAGTCTGTAATTTAATGCCTCATGTCTGTCTCCTTTTTTAAAAATTGGGACTACATTTGCCATCTTCCATACCTCAGGTAGTTGCCCAATTTCAATGGATGTAATGAAGATCTTTGCTAGTGGCACACACAGTATCTCTGCTCTCTGTCTAAGAACTGACGAAGAGATGATTTCTGGTCCCACCGCCTTTGAGATAACAAGTTCACATAGCAGCTTCTGTACCTACTCCTCGGTTATGTGTACCTCATCCAGCACTTGTTGGTGTACCTCCCTGTTATGATTTCCTGGAGTCCTACCTGTTTCCACTGTAAATACTTCTTTGAATCTCATGTTAAGCTCCTCACATACCTCTTGGTCGTTTCTTGTGAACTCCCCATCATCCTTCCTCAGTCTGATTACCTTGACCTTGTCTGTTGTTTTCCTCCTGATGTGGCTATACAACAGCTTCGGGTCAGGCTTGACTGTTGATGCTATGTCATTTTCATATTGTTGCTGAGCCTCCTTTCTTATCTGTGCATATTCGTTTCTGGCTCTTTGGCTGATCTCTTTATTGTCCTGGGTCCTTTGTCTTCTGTATCTTTTCCACCTAGTTACACCTAGTTTTTGCCTCCCTACACATTTGGGTGAACCATGTACTCGTTCTGGTCTTCCCATTATTTCTGTTGCCCTTGGGAACAAACCTCTCCTCTACCTCCTTGCATTTTGTTGTCACATAGTCCATTAATTATTTAACTGGTTTTCTTGACATTTCTCTCTCCCACTGAACGTCTTGCAGGAAGTTCATCATGCCTGTCTAGTCCCCCATTTTGTAGTTTGTTTTTTCCCAGCTTATTCCTGCTACTCTCTCCACTTGTAACTAAATTATGTAGTCAAAGCACAGAACCATGTGATCACTAGGTCCAAGGGGCTTTTCATATATAATATCCTCGATGTCCGAACTACTCAAGGCGAATACAAGATCAAGTGTTGCTGGATCATCCTCACTTCTCTCTCTGGTAGTGTCTCTAACATGCTGATGCATGAGGTTTTCCAGTACCACATCCATCATTTTGGCTCTCCATGTTTCTGGACCCCCATGGGGCTCCAGGTTTTCCAAGTCAATCTCTTTGTGATTGAAATCACCCATAACTAGTAACTTTGCTCCCCCCATGTGAGCTCTTCTGGCCACCTCTGCTAGTATGTCGACCATTGCTCTGTGTCTCTCATCGTATTCTTCTCTTCGCCTCCTACAGTTCTGTGGCGGGTTGTACATTACTGCAATTACCACCTTATGTCAGTGGTCAGTCGTCAGTCGTCAGTGGTCAGTCGTCACGTGAGGTCACAGACCCTGAGCTGCTTTGGGGATTAGTGTGGACGGTTACAAAGCATGGCTTGCTTCTGCAGTGTTTTAAAAATTGAGGTTGGAGAGTTGAAGGAGGAGGTCTTGCTTCTCCAGGAGGAGATTAGGAGGCTGAAGGTCCACCTCAATGGGTCTGGGAGAGAGTGTGAGGTGGCTGGAGTTATGGGGAATGATGCTTCTAGCAGAGAGGTGCAGTCTGTCTCTCGCTGTGAGGAGGCTGTAGTTGGGGAGGTAGCAACGGCTACCAGCAGTGAGGTGCAGTCCAGCACCTGCTACAAGTGGCGAGTGGTTCACAGTAATGGAAGGCGCATCAGAGTAAGGAAAGTTAAGAGTGAAGATCTGAAGGTAGGAAATCGCTTCTCTGTTCTTCAGGATGAATGTACTTCAGTGGCCAGTGAAGGTAAGGGTACTACTGCCCCTGCTAATGGAGGTAAGCGCATTCTTGTGGTTGGTGACTCTCAGGTAAGATATATTGACCGTGCTTTTTGTAATAGGAATAAGAAGATGAGGATAGAGTGTGCTTCCCTGGAGCTGGTGTTGGGGACATAGTCAACAGGCTGGATAATATCATGTCAGGTAATGGGAACAAGCCCATTATCTGTCTCAGTGCTGGTGGAAATGATATTGGGAAGGGTAGGAGAGAAGAGCTGCTAGATAAGTACAGGTCAGCTATAGATTTCATTAAGTCTAAGGGAGGGATCCCAATCATATGTAGCATCTTGCCTAGAAGGGAGTAGGAAATGAATGGTTGTCTAGGGCAATTGGTGTAAATTGCTGGCTAGACAGATACTGCAACGAACTTGCAATCCCATTCATTGACAACTGGAACAACTTTTATGGCAAACATGATATGTATGCAAGAGATGGGGTACATCTCTCTGGGGCTGGGGTGGTAGCACTTGCAGACTCGATTGAGAAGGCCATTGGTGAAAGGGCCTATGATTTTAAACTGATGGAAGATAGAGGTATGGGTGTGTGTGGGAAACAAGCAGGTTGCAACACTTGGGTTGGAAACAGTAAATGTATAAAAGGCATTCAGCATGAAGTTATAAATAAAGACAATAGATCAGGTCAGCAAACAAAGGGGGACAGCAGAGGACAGCAAGGAACTAGCTCCCTTAAGGTTTACTATACTAATAGCAGGAGTGTAAGAAATAAGATAGATGAGCTAAGATTAATTGCAAGTGCAGGAAACATAGATATTATTGCTATAACAGAGACCTGGCTCAATCTGAAAGATAGAGAGATGCCCTCTGAATGTCACATACAAGGCTATAAATTATTCCACACTGACAGGGTCAACAGGAAAGGTGGTGGAGTAGCGATGGTATGTCAGAGACAATTTAAATTGTTGTGTTAGACAAGATATTAAATTAGAAGCGTCAGCCACTGAATCTGTTTGGTTACAGCTTCTCGAGGGCCGAGAAAAACTAATTTTGGGTGTGATTTACAGGGCCCCAAATCTTGATAGGGAGTGCAGTAAACTTCTATGGGACGAAATTCGTAAGGCATCTACATACGAAAATGTTGTGCTAATGGGAGATTTCAACTATAGACAGATTGACTGGAGCAATTTGACAGGAAATTTAGAGTCAGGTGACTTTCTTGATACGATCCAGGATTTTTTTAAAACAGTTTGTGACAGAGCCAACTAGGGGAAATAACCTCCTTGACTTGGTTCTTGCCAGTAGGGAAACACTAATTAATAATCTTGAGGTTAATGATGAGCTTGGGGAAAGTGATCACAAATCACTCAGTTTTAATATATCATGGAATTCCCCTAATAATGGCAATCAAGTCTCCGTCCTGACTTTCGCTTGGCTGATTTCATAGGACTGAAAAATTACTTAGGTGGGCTGAACTGGAATGACCTGACTAAGGGTCAGGTAGGTGGTGATGGTTGCCGATATGATGCTTTCCAGGGCATAGTTCTAGCTGCTCAGTCAAATTATGTTCCAAATAGGGAAATCAGATCAAACAAAAATGATCCTAAATGGATGAACAATAGATTAAAATATCTGATTGGTCAAAAGAGAGGCATATATAGGCAAATCAAAAGAGGAGAGGGGCAATTGAGAAATCGGTATATTCAGTTAAAGAGAGAAATAAAAAAGGGAATTAGAAAAGCAAAAAGAGATTATGAGGTTAAAGTTGCAAGAGAATCGAAGACTAACCCAAAAGGATTCTTTCAGGTATACAGAAGTAAGATCAGGGACAAGATAGGCCCACTCAAAAGTTCCTCGGGTCAGCTCACTGACAGTGATAAGGAAATGTGTAGAATTTTTAACACATACTTCCTCTCAGTTTTTACACAGGAGGATACCAGCGATATTCCAGTAATGATAAATTATGTAGAACAGGACGATAATAAACTATGCACTATTAGGGTCACAAGTGACATAGTCCTTAGGCAAATAGATAAATTAAAACCTAACAAATCCCCAGGCCCTGATGAACTGTATGCAAGGGTTCTAAAGGAATGTAAAGAGGAGCTTAGCACACCTTTGGCTAATCTTTTCAACATATCACTACAAACTG
Source organism: Cherax quadricarinatus (assembly GCF_026875155.1). Classification (NCBI taxonomy): domain Eukaryota; kingdom Metazoa; phylum Arthropoda; class Malacostraca; order Decapoda; family Parastacidae; genus Cherax; species Cherax quadricarinatus. The sequence continues at coordinate 58,108,172 of NC_069414.1, forward strand.
GCATGGTGCCAGATAAGTGGCAAATGGCAAATGTGATACCTATTTTCAAAACAGGTGACAGGTCCTTAGCTTCGAACTATAGACCAATAAGCCTAACCTCCATAGTGGGAAAATTTATGGAATCAATAATTGCCGAGGCAGTTCGTAGCCACCTTGAAAAGCATAAATTAATCAACGAATCTCAGCATGGTTTTACAAAGGGGCGTTCCTGCCTTACGAATTTATTAACTTTTTTCACTAAGGTATTTGAGGAGGTAGATCATGGTAATGAATATGATATTGTGTATATGGAAACTTCAGTAAGGCTTTTGACAGGGTCCCACATCAGAGACTATTGAGGAAAATTAAAGCACATGGAATAGGAGGAGAAATTTTTTCTGGATAGAGGCATGGTTGACAAATAGGCAGCAGAGAGTTTGCATAAATGGGGAGAAATCAGAGTGGGGAAGCGTCACGAGCGGTGTTCCACAGGGGTCAGTGTTGGGCCCCTGCTGTTCACAATCTACATAAACGACATAGATGAGGGCATAAGAGCGACATCGGCAAGTTTGCCGATGACACCAAAATAGGCCGTCGAATTCATTCTGACGAGGACATTCGAGCACTCCAGGAAGATTTGAATAGACTGATGCAGTGGTCGGAGAAGTGGCAGATACAGTTTAATATAGACAAATGCAAAGTTCTAAATGTTGGACAGGACAATAACCATGCCACATATAAACTAAATAATGTAGATCTTAATATTACGGATTGCGAAAAAGATTTAGGAGTTCTGGTTAGCAGTAATCTGAAACCAAGACAACAGTGCATAAGTGTTCGCAATAAAGCTAATAGAATCCTTGGCTTCATATCAAGAAGCATAAATAATAGGAGTCCTCAGGTTGTTCTTCAACTCTATACATCCTTGGTTAGGCCTCATTTAGATTATGCTGCACAGTTTTGGTCACCGTATTACAGAATGGATATAAATTCTCTGGAAAATGTACAAAGGAGGATGACAAAGTTGATCCCATGTATCAAAACCTTCCGTATGAGGATAGACTGAGGGCCCTGAAACTGCACTCTCTAGAAAGACGTAGAATTAGGGGGATATGATTGAGGTGTATAAATGGAAGACAGGAATAAATAAAGGGGATGTAAATAGTGTGCTGAAAATATCTAGCCTAGACAGGACTCGCAGCAATGGTTTTAAGTTGGAAAATTCAGATTCAGGAAGGATATAGGAAAGTACTGGTTTGGTAATAGAGTTGTGGAATGAGTGGAACAAACTCCCAAGTACCGTTATAGAGGCCAGAACGTTGTGTAGCTTTAAAAATAGGTTGGATAAATACATGAGTGGGTGTGGGTGGGTGTGAGTTGGACCTGATTAGCTTGTGCTACCAGGACGGTTGCC
>NC_069414.1:58112064-58134564 GCF_026875155.1 Cherax quadricarinatus
CATATATATTAACACCCAGAATGTTATTAAGTTAGGTGTAACTATTTATAAACTGTTAATATAAAAGGTCTTGTGGTCTGGATAAATGTTTCATAAAAATCAGTCCTTTCTTTTTTTTCGTTATCGCAGCGACACTATCTACTTCCCTGAAAGCCATTATTGTCTCCCTGCCTCCCACTATGTCTTCTAACAAAGGGGCTGAACATTTTAAAAAAAATATTCTTCTCTCAGATATTCTTTTTTGGTTTACAATAGTGATAAAAATATAGAGAACAACTGGGTGTCCCTCTTTAAGGAATAACTGTCGTCACATGATTTTAATTTTTCTTTAGAACACATTATTATATTATTTTGCGACATTATTAAACATTACTGAAGTGAAACACTGAAAGGGTTGTTAGATTTTTTTTTCTTCCCCCAACTTTTCGTTAATATTTCGCTCATATCTTTAGAACGCCTCATCCAATCGGATTTAGTTTTCCCTGCAGGTTTATGTAGGTAACTAGAGCAAGACTCATGAAACTGTAATAACACGATTGCAAACAAACGCGACGGTCTGGAGTTTTGAGACTCTCTAACCGCGGGTTCAAACCCCACCCGTGTTATGGTTTGTTTAACTAGAGAAAGACTTGCAATAATTCTCTTGTAGTTCTTCCTTACGAGTAAAACTTATAAGCTCATTCCCAGCATCTTGGAATGACTGATAACTTTCAAGGCTCTAAGATACTGAAAAGAATTGTGCCTTCTTATTAAATAATGGCGGACGTGAAATTCAAGTGCGTCCCTAAGTGCAGACTTGGCATTTTTTGGGTCTAAAATGTTGTGAAAATTTGTTTCAGTAAAATCATGGTAAAGAGTCTTCTGTTGACCTTTTGTAATAATGTTGGAAGAAATACCGACAATATGTTAAGTAGAATGACACATGTGTGACTAATGCAACTTTTTACCGTGGCAACGTTTCGCTCTCCAGGAGCTTTGTCAAGCGAAGCGTTGCCATAAGAAAAATGTCGCTTTAGTTGTACACGTGTCCTTTCACTTATCATGTTGACCTTTTCATAATGGCCTGTGTGTTGTGTGGTTGATCAGGATAAGTGTAGTTTGTGTGTGTGGGGGGGGGATCCCTGACACAAGTGAAGTTTACCTCCTTTGATTATCCTCAAACTATCATCACTGGTGTGGGTTTTCAGAACGCAAAATTCTGTAGCTTTTTTGGGTGACCTAAGTTTAAAACAGATCATTTTAAGAGATAAATATTGATATTATTTTATTTTCACTGACCAAAGAATGCCTCTTCTGATCGCCTTCAAACCATAAATTAATTCTTGTATCGGTTAGGTTAGGGGTGAGAGCGGGTTCCCATTTACCTGTTTTGTAAGAAATTATATCAAATTATTTTTTTAATCAAAATTAAGTAGTTTTTCTTGCGGTATTGTAAAGAGTTTTAAAAATAATGTACAATGACAAAAGAAAACTAAAAAAAAAAAAAAATTGTGGCTTGTTAAGTTTAGTGAGCTTAGTAATCTCCTGGACTCAGAATAATCTCACCAGTAATGTTATTTTATACTACTTCCAAAGTTCTCGTTTATAGCTCGTGAACGTCTTATTTGGTTGGCTGGAAAATTTCAACTCTGGTGTACCGTATCTAGGACAACATTCTTATGACTTCTTATTGAATGGTTGCCTCGCTGACTTTGTTACATAGCCCGTTCCCAGATTTTGTTTATGTATGATAAATGGAGAAAACGTTTTCTCATGAGCCTCAAACCTTTAATTTACTATGTTTATTAAATTTTTCTGAATATTATATTCTTCTACATTACTAAGAATGTTATGAACAATTTGAAAATGAAACAGAATCTAAAATTATTATAAAAGTATTCTTCATAAATTTTTATGCAATTTCCTTTAACCGATATATATATATATATATATATATATATATATATATATATATATATATATATATATATATATATATATATATATATATATATATATATATATATATATATATATATATATATACATATATATATATATATATATATATATATATATATATATATATATATATATATATATATATATATATATTATATATATATATCCGTTGTCTTAAGGAGAGCGAAGGCCTTACTTATGTTATGGCTGTCTCTCGGCTCCGTATTCAGGGAAATCTTCCTTGTGTTCCTTATTCTCAAGTAGCTAAGAGAACTCCAACTTTGGCGTTACCCCCGCCTACCAACTCCTTTGGTGTCGTGTCTTCTGGAGTCACCCCCGTCTCTAATTCTTTTGCAGTTTTACCCTTTGAAATCCCCACCTTCTACCCTATTCTTACTTCTGTATCTTCTCGCCCACGAGTTTCTCACTCTGCCTACATTTTCTTCGCTCCTATCACCTGCGAAGTTGAACCTGTCTCATAAGCCCAAGTCTCTTTGCATTCCTTCGGTGCTAACAGTTCCCTAACAGTTTTCCTTTTCGGTCTCAGTGCCTAGTTCTCACCCACTTTTTAACTCTCACATGAAGGTGTAGGTTCACCCCCCTCATGTGGTCCCCTCTTCTCCTGTCCCCCCACCCAGGCTTCTTCCCCAGTCACCTTCCAGCCTTCTTTCTCTCCTGTCCCGCTGCAGGATTTTTCTATCCCCGCCGGCGCATCTCTCCAGGTTCATACTCCCCTCCCCTCTCAGACCTCTTTGGTTCCCTCCATAGTCTCCCCGATCTCTTCTTTCTCTACCTCACTTGTCTCTGAAGTCATGGTATCGGCATCTTCCTTGTCTACTGAGACACTTGACGCTATCTTCAGCTATATTGCGGAGACAAAACCCTCGTAGGACACTGGCGTGCCTCCTTCTACCTCTTCTTCTTTTGCACAACCCTCGCAGCAATCTTTTCCTTCACAGCATTCCGATTCCTCCTTGCTTACACGCTTTCCGTTGCCTCCACACGCTGACTTCACTGACCCTGCTAGCCCATAGATTTTATTGCATCTTATTGCTGGCATACCTGTTTTTGTGAATTATGACTTATTTACAATGGAATATCCGTCGCCTCATGGGTAATTGGGAAGAGCTCCATGTGTTGCTCTCCCAGTTTTCCCCAGTATGTATCGGGTTACAAGAGCCCAAAATTCGTTCACCTGTGAGAGTGCGCTTCTTGTGTGTGTGTGTGTGTTGGCATACCGTATCAGCAGATCTTTGTTCGTTCTCTGCTGCATTACACTGCAGCCTGTATTTTTTTTTTTTTTTGCACAGATGGTATACAGTTTGCTCTCTGTATATCTCCCCTTCCCGTGCATTCTGTATCTCGGATATTGCATTTTTGATCTCTCTTCTGCTGCTGCCCATATTGTTGTTAGGTGATTTTAATGCTCACCACCATCTTTGGGGAGGGTCCCACTGTGACTCGTGGTGATCAGTTGGAGACTCTTCTCACTTCTCATCCTCTTCATGTTTTAAATACGGGTGCTCCAACCCATTATGACTCTTGCACTCTCTCTTGCATTTATCTTTCTATCTGCTCAATCGCATTTGATTACGATTGGTCTCTTCTCCTGGATTTGCACGACAGTGATCACTTTCCTATTCTTCTTACTTCTACTACGTATTCCCGACAGCCTCGTAGCCCCAGTTTGGCAATTTGGACGAGCGAATTGGGAATTATACTCTCATCTTACCACTTTTTGTGGGGAACCTTCTTCGTCCTTTATTGATGAGCTGGTGCACCAGTTTTCAACTTTAGTTTTCACTGCAGCATCTCGTTCTATTCCTCAAACCTCAGGCAGGCATTCTCAGATATGCGTACCTTGATGGTCTCCTGCGTGTGCCTATGCAGTGCTTTTGAAACGTGCTACTTGGAGACGTTATCAATATAATTAGACCTCAGATAGTCTTCTGAATTTTAAGCGGGCAAGGGCAGTGGATCGCCGCATCAAAGCGACGCTCAACGCACTTGTTGGCAAGACTACGTTTCTACCATCACCTCGACTTACCTTATGTGTGTGATTTGGAAGAAGGTACGGAAGTTGTGTGGCAAGTATGCTGCGGACCCAGTTCCCGTTTTGCGGGTTGCTGGTGTTAGTGTTGCGGAACCTCTTGAAGTTGCCACGGAAATCGGGAACAATCTTGTCTGTGTTTCCCGAGGGCTTCACCATCTCTCCCTCGTTTCTCGCGTCTAACTCTACCAGGCAGCAATTGCCCTTGGATTTCTCTTCTAATAGAATGGAGCCGTATAACGTACCTTTCACTCTTCTAGAGCCAGAGTCCACGCTTTACGCTTGCCAGTCATCGGCAGCTGGGCCTGATGATACTCATGTCCATATGCTACAGCATCTGCATTCTGCAGCCTTTACAGTCCTTTTACGTCTTTTCAATCTTATTTGGACGCGAGGGTTTCTCTCTCAACAATGGAAATTTGCCATTGTACTACTGTTTCGCAAACCAGGCACCTCGGGGCTTGATACCTCTCACTATCGTCCCATTGCTCTGACCAGTTTACCTGGAGAGAGTTTCGGGTGTCAACGCCCCCGCGGCCCGGTCTGTGACCAGGCCTCCTCCAGTGTAGTCTGCAAGGTGATGGAACGATTGGGGAATAGACATCTGATATGCTATTTGGAGACTCAGAATAGTCTTTCTCCTCGCCAATGTGGGTTTTGCAAGGGCCGCTCTACTATGGACCCCTTTCTCCACTTAGATGCGATTGTGCGAAATGCTTTTGCTAATAAACACTCCGTCCTAGCAGTCTTTTTTGATCTCGAGAAGGCATATGACACCACTTCGAGGTACAACATCTTAGCCCAGGCCCACTCCTTAGGCCTCTGTGGTAATCTACCAACGTTCCTTGCTGTTTTCTTATTTGAGAGACATTTTCGTGTCCGTGTTGGCGCCTCGCTTTCCTCAGAATGTTCAGGCCGAGGGAGTCCCATAAGGTTATGTCCTTAGCATTACCCTTATTCGCTTGGCTATAAACGACCTACCTTCCATTCTTCCATCTCATATTTGGTCGTTACATTATGTGGATGACGCCGCTATAGCTTACGCAGACGCTAACTGTCGCCTGGTAGCGGCCTCCCTTCAGAATGCGATTGATAGGGTTTCACGTTGGGCCACTTCTCATGGATTTAAATTTTCTAATACGAAAACCAATTTCATTACCTTCACTAGACGTCCTCTTCCCAGATATTCCATTGTATTTATATGGCTCACATATTACAGAATGTGATACGGTCAAGTTTCTTGGCCTTCTCTTCAATCGCCGGTTGACATGGAAACCTCACATTTCCTCGTTGAAGGCAACTTGCTGTGGTCGGCTGAATCTCCTTAAAATTCTTGCGCATCATTCATGAGGAGTAGATCGCCGGACTCTCTTGTCCAAGCTGGATTATGGCGACAAAGTCTATTCTACTGCTTCTCCTTCAACTCTTTCTAAGTTACATCCCCTTCATCATCAAGGTCTACGTTAAAAGCTTGTGCCTTTCGTTCATCTCCTGTTGAAAGCCTATATGCTGAGGCGAATGTTCTTTCTTTAGCTGATCATCGTGATGCTCATTGCCTTCGTTACTTTGTCCGCTCTCATGACTTTCGTGTTCCTTCTATGTATACGTTGGTCTCAGACGTTAGTAGAAGCCCATCATTTGTTCGGCGCCCTTGTTTACTCCGACCGTTTTCTCATCATCTTCACTCACTCCAGTCTTCTCTCCAGTTGCTTCCCTTGTATGTTCATTTAGAGTCTGCCTTTTTCCTTCCTCCTTTGAAGGTTCCGACGGTTAGTGTCTGTTCTCCCCTAGTACCGTGCACCAAAGCTCTCCTACTTATGACTGCTTCTCGTTCTCATTTTTTTTATCACTTCCGGTCGCATGCTCATGCTGTCGGTGTTTATACAAATGGTTCTAAATTTTCTGACTGTGTTGGGTTCGCGGCGGTGTTTCCTGACGATGTTGTCTGAGGTCGTTTGTTAGTCTCGGCTAGTATTTTTACTGTCAAGTTGTATGCCATCCTCATAGCGCTTCTCCGTGTTACATGTCTACTTCGACGTCTGTGATCATTTCAGATTCCTTCAGCTCTTTACAAGCCATTAAACAATTTGATTCCCCTCATCCATTGGTCCTTCGTATTCAACTATGGTTGCACCGTGTGGCTAGCAAAAAGAAAGACGTCGTTTTCTGTTGAGTCCCTGGACACGTTGATGTGCAGGGCAATGAACAGGCGGATGCTTCTGCGCGGTCAGTGGTACATTGATCTTCCGGTTTCCTGTAGAGATATTCTGTTTAGGGATTATTTTAGTCATCTCTGTCCATCTTCGCGGCCGTTGGCAACAACGGTGGTCGGGCATGCACCATAACAAATTGCACACTATTAAACTGATTTTAGGTTTGTGGCCATCTTCTTGGCACCATTGCCGTACTCGGGAGACTGTGCTCTCCCATCTCCGCATCGGCCATATTCGCCTTACCCATGAAACGACATCCTATTTCTCTCTGTGAGGTTTGTTGGGTCCTTATTTCGGTTCTTCACTTTCTTGTAGATTGCCCAGCTTACCAGCGAGCGCTTAGCAGGATTTACCTCCAACGGCGCCGCCGCACTACCTCTCTTACCTTATCTTCCCTTCTTGCAGACGACCCTGCCTTCGACTTACAATCACTTTTTGACTTTTTGTCAGCAACTGCTTTACTATACGAACTTTGACACATAACCCTTAGTGTCCCTTCCAGCCCTTTTCACCTCTCACCTCTGATCCCCTCTCCACCTATCTTTTTATATCCCCGGCACTATTTTGTGCCCTGCAACGCTGCGTAACCCTTGTCGGTTTATCTCTTTCTGTGATAATAATAATAATAATAATTGTGTATTTGTTTAGTATATTCTGTTAAAACAAACCCAACTAAATTTTGGCAAATTTAAATGATAAAATCATAATTTTTATAATTTTCCTTGTTTTTTTTTTTTTAGTTATATTTTTTAATGCTTACAACCTTGAAAGAAATCTTGCAACTAAAACTTTGAAAAAAAGCCACACGACAGTTATTATGTAGTTTTGCCACTGTGGCAAAGTTAGATTTGATGAGATTCAACATGCAGGATAATGGAAGGAACTTCCTTATTTTGACGCTTTTGTTGTTGAAGTTATATTCCCGCTTTTAATATCCTGTAAACCTCTTTAAAAAATAATTTTAAGTCAAACATGCAACACATGGGAATCTTTATTGAAGAAACGTTTCGCCTCACAGTGGCTTCATCAGTCCAATACAAAGTAGAAATGGGTAAGGAGAGTAGAAGTATGAGGTAATCAGTCCCTCAACCTGGAATCGATGTGTTCAGCCCATCACTGTACAAGAGTGATGGACTGAACACATAAGTGTCTCAATTCTTCAACTTGTCGGTTTTCAAAACCATTCATCACACTTAAGTCAAACAGTAAGGTCGCCACACCAGCGAGATATACAGAGCTTAAGAGGTGGAAGAAAGTGGAGAAAATTCGCTCCTTCACAGAGCAATAACCTTGCAAACCTTTTCTGAAATAGGATTCACCTGTTGCTAAAGTTAGAAGAGGATCAGAGCGTGTGTATCCTCATTTTAACATACAGAAACGATAAGAGAAGAAAAAAATTCCTACAACCCATGTTTGCATCCCCTTTCAGAGAACGTTCAATGCTCTATGAAAATATCTTTCCTAATTTCACTGAGTGATGAAAATAAAGAGAATAATTCTGAAGAAGAACCCACATCGAGACAGAAACACAGGAGGTTGACTAATCTGTATATTTCGACCAACTTTTGGGATCGTCTTCAGCAAATCATGGAAAGTGATCGAAATATACAGATCAATCAACCACCTGGTGGTTAACGCTCTCGCTTCACACGGTGAGGGCCTGGGTTCGATTCCCAGCCAGAGTAGAAACATTGGACGTGTTTCTTTCCACCTGTTGTCTATGTTCCCCATCAGTAAAATGGGTACCTGGGTGTTAGTCGACTGGTGTGGGTCGCATCCTGGGACACTGACCTAAGGAGGCCTGGTCACAGACCGGGCCGCGGGGGCGTTGACCCCCGGAACTCTCTCCAGATAAACTCCAGAAACCTGTGTTTCCGTCTCCATATGGGTTAATACCGAGCAGTGACAAATATTAATTACACTTTAGTTATTCAAAGTGAATATTATTTTGGAATACCAGAAAAAAAATTATTTACTAATTCTTGGAGCTTTTTGTCTTATTTCAGATGCTTTCCTACTTTATTACTCCAAGTTTTTGTGCAGCATTAATCTTTAAAAATTTGAAGGTATATTTCTTAAAAGAGAGTTCGAGTTATTATTGGACTCTGTATATGCTAATTTGTAACTTAAAAAATAAATATATATTTAGTTGTGTGAGATACTATATTGAAATGTTAAGGAGTTGAGGCCCGAAATCGTAATAACACGATTGCAAAGAAATCAGGTAACTGGATGGGATTTTAGGAGAGGAAGAATACTTCTTGCAGATCACGCACATATCAAAACTCATCTTGTTATTATTAGAATTTTAATAAATAACTTTAAAATGGAATCATAGGCGTAATGTGTTGAGTCTTTTAGTGTACAGACAGTAGCAGTGTAGTGACGATCCTGAACATATGGCTGCAGTGTGCAGACAGTAACAGTGTAGTGAAGATCCTGACATATGGCTGCAGTGTGCAGACAGTAGCAGTGTAGTGACGATCCTGACATATGGCTGCAGTGTGCAGACAGTAACAGTGTAGTGAAGATCCTGACATATGGCTGCAGTGTGCAGACAGTAACGGTGTAGTGAAGATCCTGACATATGGCTGCAGTGTGCAGACAGTAACGGTGTAGTGAAGATCCTGACATACGGCTGCAGTGTGCAGACAGTAGCAGTGTAGTGAAGATCCTGACATATGGCTGCAGTAATCAAGGTTAGAACTGCGCAGGGTAAGAGAAAATTCATCCTCATTAGCTGCCAAAGAGGTAAAAGATACTTGTGACCCGAAGAACAAAAAGAGAATTTATTTGCTCAGGAAACAATTAAGGAGATTAAAGCATTTATGACATGGACTACGCAATTTACTAGGTAAAAATATTGAGAAAGTCTGTATAGAGTAGTATTGGTTCATAGGTGAGCAATTTGCGTATAGATGAATACTGAAAGCGAACGAGTAGTGTTGTTTCAGCGGATACAGCTGCTGAAATTGGTGTGACTTGTACGTTTAGAAAAGTTACTTACCTAGTTGAGTGCTAATAGCTTCAAGCAAACTTTTAGAGTTGTATGTGTGCGCTGTATACTGAGCTGAACCAAGTACGTGTGTGCGTGTGTGTGTACTCACCTAGTTGAGGTTGCAGGGGTCGAGTTCAAGCTCCTGGTCCCGCCTCTTCACTGGTCGTTACTAGGTCACTCTCCCTGAACCTTGAGCTTTATCATACCTCTGCTTAAAGCTATGTATGGATCCTGCCTCCACTACCTCGCTTCCCAAACTATTCCACTTCCTGACTACTCTGTGGCTGAAGAAATACTTCCTAACATCCCTGTCATTCATCTGTGTCTTCAACTTCCAACTGTGTCCCCGTGTTGCTGTGTCCCATCTCTGGAACATCCTGTCTTTGTCCACCTTGTCAATTCCTCTCAGTATTTTGTATGTCCTTATCATGTCCCCCCTATCTCTCCTGTCCTTCAGTGTCGTCAGGTTGATTTCCCTTAGCCTCTCCTCGTAGGACATACCTCTTAGCTCTGGGACTAGTCTTGTTGCAAACCTTTGCACTTTCTCTAGTTTCTTTACGTGCTTGGCTAGGTGTGGGTTCCAAACTGGTGCCGCATACTCCAATATGGGCCTAACGTACACGGTGTACAGGGTCCTGAACGATTCCTTATTAAGATGTTGGAATGCTGTTCTGAGGTTTGCTAGGCGCCCATATGCTGCAGCAGTTATTTGGTTGATGTGCGCTTCAGGAGATGTGCCTGGTGTTATACTCACCCCAAGATCTTTTTCCTTGAGTGAGGTTTGTAGTCTCTGGCCGCCTAGACTATACTCCGTCTGCGGTCTTCTTTGCCCTTCCCCAATCTTCATGACTTTGCACTTGGTGGGGCTGAACTCCAGGAGCCAATTGCTGGACCAGGTCGGCAGCCTGTCCAGATCCCTTTGTAGTTCTGCCTGGTCTTCGATCGAATGAATTCTTCTCATCAACTTCACGTCATCTGCAAACAGGGACACCTCAGAGTCTATTCCTTCCGTCATGTCGTTCACAAATACCAGAAACAGCACTGGTCCTAGGACTGACCCCTGTGGGACCCCGCTGGTCACAGGTGCCCACTCTGTGTGTGTATGTGTGTGTGTGTGTGTGTGTGTGTGTGTGTGTGTGTGTGTGTGTGTGTGTGTGTGTGTGTGTGTGTGTGTGTGTTTGTGTGTGTTTGTGTTTGTGTGTGTGTACTCACCTAATTGTAGTTTTATAGGTCGAGACATAGCTCCTGCCCCGCCTCTTCACTGACCGCTACTATGTCCACTTTTTCCCCCTCTCCATGAGTCTTTATCATACCTCTTCTTAAAGCTATGTATGGTACCTTCCTCCACTACTTCACTTTCCAGACTATTCTACTTTCTCACAACTCTATGACAGAAGAAATGCATCCTAAGATCCCTCTGGCTCATCTGAGTCTTCATCTTTTAATTGTGACCCCGTGTTGCTGTGTCCCATCTTAGGAACATCCTTTGCTTTCAGCATTTCCTGCATTTTCTAGAGCACTTTGTTTTTGTCTCTCTACACATTTGGATGAACCAAGGGCTCGTCCTGGCCTTCCCATTATGTCTGTTGTCCTTGGGTAGAAACCTCTCCTCCGCTTCCTTGTATATTGTTGTTACATATTCCATCATCTCATTTACTGAATTCCCTGCAAATTCTCTGTCCCACTGAGCCTTGTGCAGGAAGTTTCTCGTGACTATGTAGTCCCTTCTATGGTAGTTCGACTTCATTCGTCCTGCCCTTCCTACCTCTTTCTCCATTTGTAACTCTGTTATGTATTCACAGCTTAGAACCATATGATCACTAGCTCCGAAGGGCCTTTCATATGTGATGTTCTCAATATCTGCACTACTCAAGGTGAATATTAGGTCCAGTCCTGCTGGTTATTCCTCTTCCTTCTTCTGGTAGTGTCTCTAACGTGTTGGTGCATGAGGTTTCCCAGTGCCACCTCCAACATCTTAGCTCTCCACGTTTCTTGGCCCTCATGTGGCTCCAAGTTTTCCCAGTTGATTTCTTTGTGATTGATGTCACCCACAATCAGTATCTTTGCTCTGCTCACATGGACCCTTCTGGCTACTTCAGCCAGTGTGTCAACCGTCTCTTTGTTACTCTCATCATATTCTTGTCTTGGCCTCCTGCTGTTCTGTGGTGGGTTATACATCATTGCAATCACCACCTTGGGACCTGAGGTCTGAAGTGTTCCTATTATGTAGTCCCTTGCTTTTCCTCTGTCTCCTCTCTCCAGCTCCTCAAAATCCCATTAGTTTATGATGAGCAATGCCACTCCTTCACCCACCCCCGTGTTCACTCTGTCTTTCCTCAGGATCTGATATCCAGTTGGAAAGATGGAGTTTATCATTCTTGAGAGCTTGGTTTCTGTGAGGGCTATGATGTCTGGTGACGTCTCTGTGATTCTTTCGTGCCAAACCTCCCACTTGTTCGTTATACCATCAGCATTGGAGTACCATACCTTCAGTTTCCTTTCCAACACTATATTCTGGGGGCATTTGTGGGGATTGTGGGGTGGTTGGCATGGCAAGGTGCTATGAGGTTCTACTGCATATTGTGGAGTGGGGGTTGGGAGTGTGGGGTGTGATTTGTGTTGGGCTAATGTGTTTTGTTGCTGGATTCTGAGGGTGGTTCTGTGATTTTTTTGTTCTCTGCTCCTCTCGACTCTGGTTGTTCTCTATTGACAAGATTTGTCTCTCTTTCTTGCCACTTTTGTCTGTGTCCTCTCTCTCAGCTGTTGTCGTTCTGTCCTCGTTTTGTCTCGGACTAGGAACACCTGTTATGTTATTGATTTCTTTAGCCGTGGTTTCTCCTGCAGGATCTTGTCCCGCACTGTTTCTGTCTTGAAGATCAGTATGACTGGCCGATATCTCTCCTTTGAGTACCTACCTATTCATTTAAAATTTATCAGCCCAGACATGTCTTCCTCTCTTGTTTGTTTGATGATATATTCAATCTCTTGTTTTTTTTTCTGCCATCTTTCTTCATACATTCTCCCTTCACTTTCCTGAAACCCGTGGATAAAGACTGACCTCTCCCTCCTCTCTTCCCATTGCTTTTCTCTTCGTGTCTTTGGGTCCCGTTTATACCAATCCATCACCTCCATTATTATTTCCTGTACCTCCAGGTGGCCTGGTCATGCCTCTGCATGGGGCCTGTTTCCTCCATCTAGCCCTCCCCCCCCCACATACTGCTGTCCCTGAGCCCAGCAGTGTGCCCCCTTCATTCCTCGACTTTTCCTGGTGGCCTGTTAGGGCCTCAGTGTAAGATTTGTCTCCTTTCTTTCCTTTAAACCCCTTGTTTAATATTGGTGTACTTACTCCAGATGCCATGACCCCTCTGGTTATTGTCCCTATATCTCGCTTTAGCATGCTTTCTTTGTCTTCTGGGGTTCGTATCTTGGCTTCTGCAGCTTCAGCTTGCATCTCCCACTTCTTCTCTGCATCCATCATTTTCCCAATTCTCGCGGTAAGCTTGCCTAGTTTGGTGTTCCATACTTGGTCTATCTTTGTGCATAGCTCTTCCATCCACTCTTACTTCCCAGGCCCGTCTTCCTCTTGTCGTGTGTGTGTACTCAGCTAATTGTACTCATATAAATGTGGTTGCAGGAGTCGATTCATAGTTCCTGGCCCCTCCTCTTCAATAGTCCCCAGTAGGCTCACTCTCTCTTTGCTCCATGAGCCTTATCATACCTCTTCTTAAAGCTGTGTATGGTACCTGCCTCCACTACATCAGTCTCCAGACTGTTCTACTTCCTGGCAACTCTATGACTGAAAAAATACTTCCTAACACCCCTGTGTGTGAAATTAAGACACATGTGCAACATCTGGGTATCTTTACTGTAGACGTTTCGCCATCCAGTGGCTTTATCAATACAAATTCCAGGACATAACTTGAAGGTAGTAGGACTATATACAGAAGATGAGGTAATCAGTCCCTCAACCTTGGAGTAGGTGCGAAGAGCACCATAGTCGTGGAGATTCTGAAGCAGAAGCAAGGAGCCTGACGCTTATATACTAACGTCAGGTGTAGCAGACGAGGGCATAGTCACTTGTAGGCGGGATTCCCCAGTGGAAGTAGGTCCTTCCCAAAGAGATGGGTTAGTTGTAGTAGTAGTTGTCGTAGTCGTGAAGGTTATGTACATGTCCTCAGAATATAAGCGCCAGGCTCCTTGCTTCTGCTTCAGAATCTCCACGACTGTGGTGCTCTTCGCACCTACTCCAAGGTTGAGGGACTGATTACCTCATCTTCTGTGTATAGTCCTACTGTCTTCCAAGTTATGTCCTGGAATTTGTATTGATAAAGCCATTGGATGGCGAAACGTCTACAATAAAGACACCCAAATGTTGCACATGTGTCTTAATTTCATCTTGTCGGTATTATATACCGTATTATATACGGTATTATATACCCCTGTGTGTGTGCGTGTGTGCGTGTACTCACCTAATTGTGGTTCCAAGGGTCTTTTCACAGCTCCTGGTCCCGCCTCTTCACTGTGGTGTGTGTGTGTGTGTGTGTGTGTGTGTGTGCCCGTGAGTCCATGTTTATTTTTACTAATGTTTGCTTACCTATATGTGGTTACAGGGGTTGGGTCTTAGGTCCTGAATCTGTCCCTTAACCTGCAATGAGTCCCTTCTTGTTACTTGGATCCTGTCATATACATGTACAGATTTTAGACTCTGTATGGAGCCTGGCTCCGCTATTTCTTCTTCCAGTCATTCCTCCCGAGCACCTTGACCATGAAGAAAAAACTTTGTGACATTCCCATTACTCAACTTTACCTATAACTGTGCCGCTGTGCTCTCCTCTGCATGTCTCCTGCCTCTCAAACACTCTATCCCTATTTATTATATTTACTTTAAGGAGTAATTTGTATTTGTTAAATGGTTTAGAAAACCGACAGAGTAATTTGTATTTTATCATATCTCTTCTGGTGTCGTCAGTTTCGGCTCCTTAACTTTTCTCTGTAGCTTCTGAGGTTTGCAACGTTTGCTTAGGTAATCTGTGCTTTCTTCCAAAAAATTAAAGCAGGTTGTCCAGGTCCGTTTGTAGTCTTTCCTAGTCTTTTCATGTTTGTTTTCTTCTCAGTAGTAGTTTCCAAATCATCTGAAAAGAGAGAGAGATACCTCTGATTCTATTTCTTTCATTAAGTCATTTACTTAAATAAGAAGTAATTCTGATCTCGGCACTGTCTCTTTTAGAACCCCACTGGTCACCCTTCCCCATTTTAATAACCTTTCCAGGACAGTTACTCATTGTTTCCATCCTGTTAGACATTCTTTGATTAATTGCAGTTCATTCTCCTTTATTTTTGCCTAATTCTCTAGCTTTAGTCCCAGTCTCTTGTGGGAGACTGTATAAAAGGTCTTCTTATAATTAAAAAATATGCAGTTTGCCCATCTCTTTTCTCTTTCTCTCTCTTGGCTGTATTCTGTTAGCGTGTCATAGAAAAGAATAAAGCATATGCTGTATTCTTTTCAAGATTGATGGACTGATTACATCGACTCCAGGCCGAGGGAGTGATTACCTAAAGCTCCTTCTGATCTTTACCATTCTTCTTTGTACAGGACTGACGAAGCCATTGCGTGGCGAAACGTTTACCCAATAAAGTTACCCAAGTGTTGCATATGTGTCTCATTTATGAACTTGTCGGTTCTCTCAACCATTTATCCACAACCGGTTCTCCTGTTGTTTGTTTTGTGACCAGTAATCGTTGGAGTACTCTTCATATCTGACTCTCAGGTATTGCCTCTATTTCTTCCAAGAATTTCTCCTTGGATCTTTCATTCATTTCTAAGTAGAGTTCCTGCTCGTCGTTTGTGAAATCACCTTTCTTCTTCATTAATAATACCTGGATCTTTACTGTTGTCTTCCTTATGATTTGGCTGTACAGAAAATATGTTTTAGTCTTGGCTCTCACTGTTTTGTTATTCTCACCCATGCTCTTTTGCTCATTTCCTTGTTTTCCTATGTTCTTCTTTTTCACTCTCTTGCACCTTTACCTATTGGCTCTCTGCACCTCTCTTTGAATCATGGGATCACTCTGTATTTGCTACTGCTTCTTCTGATTGAGAGCATAAATTTCTTCTCTTCCGGCGATTTCCAGCTACAGTCATTGCCTTTCCTTCTAGTTTCCTTTCTTACTTAATATTCTTCAGGAATTTTCGTATACCTGTATAACATTATCTTTGGAAGACTGGTTCCTCCTTTTCATCCCGTGTTGTGTTAATCTACAGGTTCACTTGGCAAAGTAATGAAATCTTGATAATGTGTGATCGCTTAGACTGTAGACATCTCTTATTTTCAATGTCCTTAACGGCACATTGACACTGGCGAAAACAAGATCTTGTCTTGCTGCTCTCTTCTGTCATCAATAAATTTGCGTTGCTCATCTAGTCTCTTGTAGCTACATGACTAATGTATCCACCATCTGGCTGCTGTCGCTACATTTCTGTCTTAGTTTTTTGTTGTACATGAATGGTTTGTACTACAGTCAAGATGAAGAGTTAGACACATGTACAACGTCTGGGTATCTTTACTTCTACACGCCTCGCTATCCTGTGGCGTTATCAATACAAATTCAAGGATATAATGGGAACACTGTAGAACTATATACAAAAGACGAGGTAATTAGTCAATCTTCAAGATTCTTCAAGAATACGATCCTCTTCATCAATTCCAAGACTGAGCGACTAATTACCTCGTCCTTTGCATATAATTCTAGAGTCATCCCATGATTATAGCCTTGAATCAGTTTAGTTTCTTGCTGTTTATTGGTGAGCTGTACACTTGGCCACACGGAAGATGCGCCGATGGAGACTTGTGGTAACACCTCGCCTAAAGTAAACACGAAATACTTATGAACGATGACATGTGACAGCCACATTTAGTGTTTATTGTAGTCAAACGCGATGATTGGAAGAAGAGTTATCGATATATGTATGTTATACTAATACACACTGCTTTAGTTAACGGCCTGAGAGGAAGTATTCGAGTTAAATGATGTAATTATTAGTCATTCTCTCTGACGAAGAATATTAAAGACGATAATTGTAACTGGATGACAGTGCGATATTTGCATTTATCTTTGATCTCTCTCTCTCTCTCTCTCTCCCTCTCTCTCTCTCTCTTTCTCAAATGTAACAAATATATCATGAAACATACAGGTAGTAACCAGGACATATACTGATGAGTCCTTTCAACAACCAGCTGTTTTTTTATTCAATACGGAGAAGAGAAAACACAATTCAATACTGAGGGTGAGGTGAGGTGGTGGTGGCTGTTGGGGTGTGAAGCGGGTGTTGGCTGTGTTCTGCTTCAGAAGGATTGGAGTGCCAGAGCTGGGTGTTGGCTGTGTTCTGCTTCAGAAGGTTGGAGTGCAGAGCTGGGTGTTGGCTGTGTTCTGCTTCAGAAGGTTGGAGTGCAGAGCTGGGTGTTGGCTGTGTTCTGCTTCAGAAGGTTGGATGTGTCTCGAGCTGGGTTGTTGGCTGTGTTCTGCTTCAGAAGGTTGTGAGGGCGACTGGGTGTTGGCTGTGTTCTGCTTTCAGAACAGGTTGGAGGTCAGAGCTGGGTGTTGGTGTGTCTGCTTCAGAAAAGGTTGGAGTGCAGAAGCTGGGATGTTGGCTGTGTTAGCATTCAGAAGGTTGGAGGGCAGAAGCTGGGTGTTGGCTGTTGTCTCTGCTTCAGAAGGTTGGAGGGCAGAGTGGGTGTTGCTGGTTCTGCTTCAGACGGTTGGAGGGCAGGCTGGGATCTGTTAGGCTGTGTCTGCTTCAGAAGGTTGGAGGGCAGAGTGGTGGTGTTGGCTGTGTTCTGCTTAGAAGGTTGGGAGGGCAGAGCTGGGTGTTGGATTGTGATTCTGCTTCAGATGGTTGGGAGTGCAGAGATGGGATGTTGGCTGTGTTCTGCTTCAGAAGGTTGGAGGGCAGGGCAGTGGCTGGGTGTTGGCTGTGTTCTGCTCAGAAGGTTGGAGGGCAGAGCTGGGTGGTTGGCTGTGTTCTGCTTCAGAAGGTTGGAGGGGCCAGAAGATGGGTGTGGCTGTGTTCTGCTTCAAAGGTTGGAGGGAGAGCTGGGTGTTGGCTGTGTTCTGCTCAGAAGGTTGGCGGGCAGAGCTGGGTGTTGGCTGTGTTCTGCTTCAGAAGGTTGGAGGGCAGAGCTGGGTGTTGGCTGTGTTCTGCTTCAGAAGGTTGGCGGGCAGAGCTGGGTGTTGGCTGTGTTCTGCTTCAGAAGGTTGGCGGGCAGAGCTGGGTGTTGGCTGTGTTCTGCTTCAGAAGGTTGGAGGGCAGTGCTTGGGTGTTGGCTTGTGTTTGGTAGAAGGTTGGCGGGCAAGAGCTGGGTGTTGGCTGGGTTCTGATTCAGAAGGTTGGTGGGGCCAGAGCTGGGTTGTTGGCCTGTGTTCTGCTTCAGAGGTTTGGTGTTGCAGGAGCTGGGTGGTGGACTGTGTTCTGCTTCGAAGGTTGGAGGGCAGGACTGGGTGTTGGCTGTGTTCCTGCTTCAGAAGGGTTGGAGGGTCAGAGCTGGGTGTTGGCTGTGTTCTGCTTCAGAAGGTTGGAGGGCAGAGCTGGGTGTTGGCTGTGTTCTGCTTCAGAAGGTTGGAGGGCAGAGCTGGGTGTTGGCTGTGTTCTGCTTCAGAAGGTTGGAGTGCAGAGCTGGGTGTTGGCTGTGTTCTGCTTCAGAAGGTTGGAGGGCAGAGCTGGGTGTTGGCTGTGTTCTGCTTCAGAAGGTTGGAGGGCAGAGCTGGGTGTTGGCTGTGTTCTGCTTCAGAAGGTTGGAGGGCAGAGCTGGGTGTTGGCTGTGTTCTGCTTCAGAAGGTTGGAGGGCAGAGCTGGGTGTTGGCTGTGTTCTGCTTCAGGAAGGTTTGGGTGCTAAAGAGCTGGATGTTGGCTGTGCTCTGCTCAGAAAGGTTGGAGTTGCAGGAGCTGGGTGTTGGCTGTTGTTCTGCTTCAGAAGGTTGGAGGGCCAGAGCTGGGTTGTTGGCTGTGTTCTTGCTTCAGAAGGTTGGACAGGGCAGAGCTGGGTTGTTGGATGTGTTCTGCTAAGGTAGGTTGGAGGGCAGGGAGCTGGGTGTTGGCTGTGTTCTGCTTCAGAAGGTTGGAGGGCAGAGATGGGGTTGGATGTGTTCTGCTTCAGAGGTTGGTGGGCAGAGCTGGACGTTGGGCTGTGTTCTGCTTCAGAAGGTTGGAGTGCAGAGCTGGGGTGTTGGGCTGTGTTCTGCTTCAGAAGGTTGGAGGTCTGAGCTGGGTTGGTTGGCTGTATTCTGCTTCAGATGGTTGGAGTGCAGAGCGGGTTGTTGTTGGCTGTGTTCTGCTTCAGAAGGTTTGTGGCAGGCGGGGTGTTGGCTGTGTTCTGCTTCAGAAGGTTGGAGTGCAGGAGCTGGGGTGTTGGCTGTGTTCTGCTTCAGAAGGTTGGAGGGCAGAGCTGGGTGTTGGCTGTGTTCTGCTTCAGAAGGTTGGAGGGCAGAGCTGGGTGTTGGCTGTGTTCTGCTTCAGAAGGATGGACGGCAGAGCTTTGGGTGTTGGCTGTTGTTCTGCTTCAGAAGGTTGGATGTTGCAGAGCTGGGTGTTGGTTGTGTTCTGTTTCGAAGGTTGGTGTGCAGGCAGAGCTGGTGTGTTGGCGGTGTTCTGCTTCAGAAGGATGGACGGCAATGAAGGGGCATTGGTTGTTGGCTGTGTTCTGCTTCAGAAAGGTTGGAGGTGCTGAGCTGGGTGTTGGCTGTGTTCTGCTTCAGAAGGTTGCGGAGGGCAGTGCTGGGTGTTGGCTGTGTTCTGCTTCCGTAGGTTGAGTGCCAGGCTGGGTGATTGGCTGTGTCTGCTTCAGAAGGATGGACGGCAGAGCTTTGGTGTCGGCTGTGTTCTGTTCAGAGGTTGGAGGGCAGAGCTGGGTGTGGGCTGTGTTCCTGCTTCAGAAGGTTGGAGTGCAGAACTGCGGTGTTGGGTGTGTTCTGCTTCGAAGGTTGGAGTGAAGAGCAGGGTGTTGGCTGCTGTTGTTCTGCTTCAAAAGGTTGGAGGGCAGAGCTGGGTGTAGGCTGTGTTCTGCCTTCAGAAGGTTGGTAGTTCGCAGAGCTGGGTGTTGGCTGTGTTCTGCTTCAGAAGGTTGGAGTGCAGGCTGGGGTGGTTGGCTAGTGTTCTGCTTCAGAAGGTTGGAGGGCAGTGCTGGGTGTTGGCTGGGTTCCTGCCTTCTGAAGGTTTGGAGTGCAGAGTGGGTGTTGGCTGTGTTCGTTCGAAGGTTTGTTGAAGTGCAGAAGGCTGGGTGTTGGCTGTGTTCTGCTTCAGAAGGTTGGAGTGCAGGTGGGTGTTGGCTGTGTTCTGCTTCAAAAGGTTGGAGGGCCAGAGCTGGGTGTTGGGCTGTGTTCTGCTTCAGAAGGTTGGAGTGCAAGAAGATGGGTGTTGGCTGGTTCGTGGTTAGAAGGTTTGGAGTTGCTGAGCTGGGTTGTTGGCTGTGTTCGCTTCAGAAGGTTGAGAGTGCAGAGTGAGGTGTAGGCTGTGTTCTGCTTCAAAGGTAGGAGGGCAGAGCTGGGTGTTGGCTTGTGTTCTGCGTCAGAAGTTGGGAGTGCAGAGCTGGGTGTTGGCTGTGTTCTGCTTCAGAAGGTTGGAGTGCCAGAGCTGTGTGTTGGCTGTGTTCTGCCTTCAGAAGGTTGGAGCTGCAGTGCTGAGGTGTTGGCTGTGTTCTGCTCAGAAGGTTGGAGTGCAGTGCTGGGTGTTGGCTGTGTTCTGCTTTCAGATGGTTGGAGTGCAGAGCGATGGGTGTTGGCTTGTTCTGCTTCAAAAGGTTGGAGGGCAGAGCTGAGGTGTTGCTGTTGTTCTGCTTTGAAAGGTGGAGTGCAGAGCTGGGTGTTGGCTGTGTTCTGCTTCAGAAGGTTGGAGTGCAATGAGATGGGTGTTGGCTTGTTCTGCTTCAGAAGGTTGGAGTGCAGTGTGCTGCGGTGTTGGCTGTGTTCTGCTTCAGAAGGTTGGAGGTGCCAGAGCTGGGTGTTGGCTGTGTGTCTGCTTCAGAAGGTTTTGGAGTGCTGAGCTGGGTGTTGGCTGTGTTCTGCTCAGAAGGTTGGAGTGCAGAGCTGGGTGTTGCTGTGTTCTGCTTCAAAAGGTTGGAGGCAGAGATCGGGTGTTGGCTGTGTTCTGCTTCAGAAGGTTGGAAGTGCAGAGAGCTGGGTGTTTTGGCTGTGTTCGGCTTCAGAAGGTTGGAGTTGCAGAGCTTGAGGTGTTGGCTGTGTTCTGCTTCAGAAGGTTGGAGTGCAGAGCTGGGTTGCCTTGTTCTGCTGCAAAAGGTTGGAGGGCAGAGCTGGGTGTTGGCTGTGTTCTGCTTCAGGAAGGTTGGAGTGGCAGAGCTGGGTGTTGGCTGTGGTTCTGCTT
Organism: Cherax quadricarinatus; assembly: GCF_026875155.1. NCBI lineage: Eukaryota > Metazoa > Arthropoda > Malacostraca > Decapoda > Parastacidae > Cherax > Cherax quadricarinatus. Next base: position 58,132,638 of record NC_069414.1, read on the forward strand.
CAGAAGGTTGCGAGTGCAGAGTGGGTGTTGGCTGTGTTATGCTTCAGAGGTTGGAGGGCAGTGCTGGGTCGTTGGCTGTGTTTGCTCAGAAGGTTGGAGTGTTACAAGCTGGGTGTTGATGTGTTGCTTCAGAAGGTTTGGAGTGCAGAGCTGGGTTGTTTTTGCTGTGTTCTGCTTAGAAGGTTGGAGGGCAGAGCTGGGTGTTGGCTGTGTTCTGATTCAGAGAAGGTTGGAGGGCAGAGCTGGGTTGTTGGCTGTGTTTCTGCTTCAGGAAGGTTGGGTGCCAGAGCTGGTGTTGGCTGTGTTTGCTTCATGAAGGTTGGAGTGCAGAGCTGGGTGCTGGCTGTGTTCTGCTTCAGAGGTTGGGAGGGCAGAGCTGGGTGGGGCTGTCTGTTCTGCTTCAGAAGGTTTGGTGGGCAGAGCTGGTGTGGCTGTGTTATGCTTCAGAAGGTGGGAGTGCAGAGATGGGTGTTGGCTGTGTTATGATTCAGAAGGTTGGAGTGCAGAGATGGTGTTGGCTGTGTTCTGCTTCAGAAGGTTGGAGGGCAGAGTGGGTGTTGCTGTGTTCTGCTTCGATGGTTGGTGGGTCCAGAGCTGGGTGATGGCTGTGTTATGCTTCAGAAGGTTGGAGTGCAGTGCTGGGTGTTGCTGTGTTCTGACTTCAGAAGGTTGGAGGGCAGTGCTGGGTGTTGGATGTGGTTCTGCTTCAGGAAGGTTGGGAGGGCAGTGCTGGGGTGATTGCTGTTGTTCTGCTTCAGAGGTTGGAGGGCAGTGCTGGTGTTGGCTGTGTTTCTGCTTCAGAAGGTTGGAGGGCAGAGTGGGTGTTGCCTTTGTGTTCTGCTTCAGAAGGTTGGTAGGGCAAGTGTTGGGTGTGGTTGTGTTCTGCTTCAGAAGATTGGAGGGGCAGAGCTGGTGTTGGCTGTGTTCTGGCTTCGAAAGGTTGGTGGAGGCCGAGCTGGGTTGTTGGCTGTGTTCTGCTCAGAAGGTTGGGAGGGCAGAGAAGTGTTGGCTGTGTTCTGCTTCTGAAGGGTGGAGGGCAGAGCTGGGGTGTTGGCTGTTTCTGCTTCAGAACGTTGGAGGGGCAGATCTGGGTGTTGGCTGTGTTTGCTTCGAAGGTTGGAGGGCAGAGCTGGGTGTTGGACTGTGTTCTGATTCAAGAAGGTTTGGAGGGCAGATTGGGTGTTGGCTGTGGTTATGCTTCAGAAGGTTGGAGGGGCAGCTGAGCTGGGTGCTTGGCTGAGTTTCTGCTTCGAACGTTGGAGGGCAGGTTCTGGGTGTTGGCTGTGTTTGCTTCAGAAGGTTGGAGGTGCAGAGCTGGTTGTTGGCTGTGTTATGCTTCAGAAGGTTGGATGTGCAGAGATGGGTGTTGGCTGTGTTCTCCTTCAGAACTTTGGTGGGAAGAATTTCTGGGTTTGGCTGTGTTCTGCCTTCGAAGGTTGGGAGGGCAGATGATGGGTGTTGGCCGGTTGTTCTGGCTTAAGAAGGTTGGAGGGCAGGCTGGGTATTGCCTATGTTCTGCTTCAGAAGGTTGGAGGGCCAGAGCTCGATGTTGGCTGTGTGTGCTTTCAGAAGGTGGAGGGCAGAGCTGGTGTTGGCTGTTGTTCTGCTTCAGTAGGTTGGAGGGCAGTGTGAGTGCTTTGTGTGTTCTGCTTCAGAAAATTGCGAAAGGGCAGTGCTGGGTATTGGCTGTGTTCTGCATTCAGAGTGTGGTGGGCACAGAAGCTGGGGTGTTGGCGGAGTTCTGATTAGATTGTTGAAGGACAGAGCTGGGTGTTGTGTGTTCTGACTTCAGAAGGTTGGAGGGCAGAGGTGGGTACGTTGGCTGTGTTCTGCTCCATAATGTTGGAGGCAGAGTGGGGTGTTGGGCAGCTGTGTTCTGCTTCGGAAGGTTGGAGGGCAGAGCTGGGTGTTGGCGGTGTTCTGTCAG
>NC_069414.1:58139564-58268863 GCF_026875155.1 Cherax quadricarinatus
TAACAACAAAATCTCGGTAGAATCTTCAATTAAATTTGCCATTATAAAGAAAAACAAAGAGAGATGCCCATTTTTTGAACATCATTATCTGGAGAAGTGAGGAGAAACTCTCCCTCAAGGTGCATCACAAACCCACTAATAAACATGGTCAACAGCAGTACCTCTCACATCACGAGGAGGAGATTAGGAGGCTGAAGGTCCACCTCAATGGGTCTGGGAGAGAGTGTGAGGTGGCTGGAGTTGTGGGAAATGAGGCTTCTAGCAGTGAGGTGCAGTCTGTCTCTCGCTTTGAGGAGGCTGTAGGTGGGGAGGTAGCAACGGCTACCAGCAGTGAGGTGCAGCCCAGCACCTGCTACAAGTGACGAGTGGTTCACAGTAATGGGAGGCGCATCAGAGTAAGGAAAGTTAAGAGTGAAGATCTGAAGGTAGGAAATCGCTTCTCTGTTCTCCAGGATGAATGTACTTCAGTGGCCAGTGAAGGTAAGGGTACTAATGCCCCTGCTAATGAAGGTAAGCGCATTCTTGTGGCTGGTGACTCTCAGGTAAGATATATTGACCGTGCTTTTTGTAATAGGAATAAGAAGATGAGAGATAGAGTGTGCTTCCCTGGAGCTGGTGTTGGGGACATTGTCAATAGGCTGGATAATATCATGTCAGGTAATGGGAACAAGCCCATTATCTGTCTCAGTGCTGGTGGAAATGATATTGGGAAGGGTAGGAGAGAAGAGCTGCTAGATAAGTACAGGTCAGCTATAGATTTCATTAAGTCTAAGGGAGGGATCCCAATCATATGTAGCATCTTGCCTAGAAGGGGAGTAGGAAATGAATGGTTGTCTAGGGCAATTGGTGTAAATTGCTGGCTAGACAGATACTGCAAGGAACTTGCAGTCCCATTCATTGACAACTGGAACAACTTTTATGGCAAACATGATATGTATGCAAGGGATGGGGTACATCTCTCTGGGGCTGGGGTGGTAGCACTTGCAGACTCGATTGAGAAGGCCATTGGTGAAATGCCTATGATTTTAAACTGATAGAAGATAGAGGTATGGGTGTGTGTGGGAAACAAGCAGGTTGCAACACTAGGGTTCGAAACAGTAAATGTATAAAAGGCATTCAGGATGAAGTTATAAATAAAAACAATAGATCAGGTCAGCAAACAAAGGGGGACAGCAGAGGGCAGCAAGGGACTAGCTCCCTTAAGGTTTATTATACTAATAGCAGGAGTGTAAGAAATAAGATAGATGAGCTAAGATTAATTGCAAGTGCAGGAAACATAAATATTATTGCTATAACAGAGACCTGGCTCAATCTGAAAGATAGAGAGATGCCCTCTGAATGTCACATACAAGGCTATAAATTATTCCACACTGACAGGGTCAACAGGAAAGGTGGTGGAGTAGCGATGTATGTCAGAGACAATTTAAATTGTTGTGTTAGACAAGATATAAAAGTAGAAGCGTCAGCCACTGAATCTGTTTGGTTACAGCTTCTCGAGGGCCGAGAAAAACTAATTTTGGGTGTGATTTACAGGGCCCCAAATCTTGATAGGGAGTGCAGTAAACTTCTATGGGACGAAATTCGTAAGGCATCTACAAACGAAAATGTTGTGCTAATGGGAGATTTCAACTATAGACAGATTGACTGGAGCAATTTGACAGGAAATTTAGAGTCAGGTGACTTTCTTGATACGATCCAGGATTGTTTTTTAAAACAGTTTGTGACAGAGCCAACTAGGGGAAATAACCTCCTTGACTTGGTTCTTGCCAGTAGGGAAACACTAATTAATAATCTTGAGGTTAATGATGAGCTTGGGGAAAGTGATCACAAATCACTCAGTTTTAATATATCATGGAATTCCCCTAATAATGGCAATCAAGTGTCTGTCCCTGACTTCCGCTTGGCTGATTTCATAGGACTGAAAAATTACTTAGGTGGGCTGAACTGGAATGACCTGACTAAGGGTCAGGTAGGTGGTGATGGATGCCGATATGACGCTTTCCAGGGCATAGTTCTTGCTGCTCAATCAAATTATGTTCCAAATAGGGAAATCAGATCAAACAAAAATGATCCTAAATGGATGAACAATAGATTAAAATATCTAATTGGTCAAAAGAGAGGCATATATAGGCAAATCAAAAGAGGAGAGGGGCAATTAAGAAATCGATATATTCAGTTAAAGAGAGAAATAAAAAAAGGAATTAGAAAAGCAAAAAGAGATTATGAGGTTAAAGTTGCAAGAGATTCGAAGACTAACCCAAAAGGATTCTTTCAGGTATACAGAAGTATGATCAGGGACAAGATAGGCCCACTCACAGTGATAAGGAAATGTGAAGAAGTTTTAACACATACTTCCTCTCAGTTTTTACACAGGAGGATACCAGCGATATTCCAGAAATGATAAATTATGTGGAACAGGACGATAATAAACTGTGCACGATTAGGCTCACAAGTGACATGGTCCTTAGGCAAATAGATAAATTAAAACCTAACAAATCCCCAGGCCCTGATGAACTGTATGCAAGGGTTCTAAAGGAATGTAAAGAGGAGCTTAGCAAACCTTTGGCTAATCTTTTCAACATATCACTACAAACTGGCATGGTGCCAGATAAGTGGAAAATGGCAAATGTGATACCTATTTTCAAAGCAGGTGACAGGTCCTTAGCTTCAAACTATAGACCAATAAGCCTAACCTCCATAGTGGGAAAATTTATGGAATCAATAATTGCCGAGGCAGTTCATAGCCATCTTGAAAAGCATAAATTAATCAACGAATCTCAGCATGGTTTTACAAAGGGGCGTTCCTGCCTTACGAATTTGTTAACTTTTTTCACTAAGGTATTTGAGGAGGTAGATCATGGTAATGAATATGATATTGTGTACATGGACTTCAGTAAGGCTTTTGACAGGGTCCCACATCAGAGACTATTGAGGAAAATTAAGGCACATGGAATAGGAGAAGAAATTTTTTCCTGGATAGAGGCATGGTTGACAAATAGGCAGCAGAGAGTTTGCATAAATGGGGAGAAATCAGAGTGGGGAAGCGTGACGAGCGGTGTTCCACAGGGGTCAGTGTTTTGCCCCCTGCTGTTCACAATATACATAAACGACATAGATGAGGGCATAAAGAGCGACATCAGCAAGTTTGCCGATGACACCAAAATAGGCCGTCGAATTCATTCTGACGAGGACATTAGAGCACTCCAGGAAGATTTGAGTAGACTGATGCAGTGGTCGGAGAGGTGGCAGATGCAGTTTAATATAGACAATTGCAAAGTTCTAAATGTTGGACAGGACAATAACCATGCCACATATAAACTAAATAATGTAGATCTTAATATTACGGATTGCGAAAAAGATTTAGGAGTTCTGGTTAGCAGTAATCTGAAACCAAGACAACAGTGCATAAGTGTTCGCAATAAAGCTAATAGAATCCTTGGCTTTATATCAAGAAGCATAAATAATAGGAGTCCTCAGGTTGTTCTTCAACTCTATGCATCCTTGGTTAGGCCTCATTTGGATAATGCTGCACAGTTTTGGTCACCGTATTACAGAATGGATATAAATGCTCTGGAAAATGTACAAAGGAGGATGACAAAGTTGATCCCATGTATCAGAAACCTTCCCTATGAGGATAAACTAAGGACCCTGAATCTGCACTCTCTAGAAAGACGTAGAATTAGTGATGATATGACTGAGGTGTATAAATGGAAGACAGGAATAAATAAAGGGGATGTAAATAGTGTGCTGAAAATATCTAGCCTAGACAGGACTCGCAGCAATGGTTTTAAGTTGGAAAAATTCAGATTCAGGAAGGATATAGGAAAGTACTGGTTTGGTAATAGAGTTGTGGATGAGTGGAACAAACTCCCAAGTACAGTTATAGAGGCCAGAACGATGTGTAGCTTTAAAAATAGGTTGGATAAATACATGAGTGGGTGTGGGTGGGTGTGAGTTGGACCTGATTAGCTTGTGCTACCAGGACGGTTGCCGTGTTCCTCCCTTAAGTCAAGGTGACCTGACCTGACTAGGTTGGGTGCATTGGCTTAAGCCGGTAGGGGACTTGGACCTGCCTCGCATGGGCCAGTAGGCCTGCTGCAGTGTTCCTTCGTTCTTCTTCTTATGTTCTTATGAATCAAAGACTAATTCAAAAGGTTTCTTTCAGGTGTATAGGGCGAAGGTGAGGGAAAAAGTAGGGCCTCTGAAAATTGGGAAAGGACCACTGGCGAAAAACGAACTGGAAATGTTTTCTCCAATTAATGATTATTTTTTGTCAATCTTTACACAAGAAGACGTAAATGAGATTCCAGAAACTAAAAATTATTCACTTTCTCAAAAATTCAATTTAATTAATATTACTGTCACGAGGGACATGATTATCAAACAGATAGATAAACTCAAACAAAATAAATCCCCGGGGCCCGACGAGATGTTTTCCAAGATGGAACTTAGTCAGCCATTAACGAGTGTATTTAATGCGCCCATCCTAACTGGTGTTGTGCCAGAGATGTGGGAGATAGCTAATGTAGTTCGTATATTCAATTCAGGGGATAAGTAAATTCCATCAAATTACCGTCCAATAAGCCTGACGTCTATAGTAGGCAAATTATTGGAATCAGTTATAGCTGATATTATTAGAAGTTACCTTGAAGAGCATAATTTGATTAATGAATCTCAGCATGGGTTCACCAGAGGTCGTTCCTGCCTGACAAATTTACTGACGTTCTTCAATAAAACATGCACAAAAACATTTGAGGCAGTATACAGTAATAAAGAATATGATAATGTTTATTTGGATTTCAGTAAAGCCTTCGATAGTGTACCTCACAAAAGACTTAAAAAAAGTAGCAGCTCATGGTATAGGAAGTAAAGTTCTAGCATGGATAGAGGCATGTCTTACCAATAGAAAGCAGAGAGTTTCCATTAATGGGGTCAAATCTGAATGGGGATTAGTTACTAGTGGCATTCCACAAGGATCAGTTTTAGACCCATTGTTGTTCATAATTTACATTAATGACCTTGATGAAGGAATTACAAGTAACTTGAGCAAATTTGCTGATGATACAAAAATAGGCCGTATGATTCATTCTGAGGAAGATACCAGTGAACTCCAGGAGAATCTGGACAAATTAATGTCTTGGTTTTGAAAAGTGGCAGATGAAGTTCATTGTGGACAAGTGTAAAGCACTAGTCCTTGGTAATGAAAATAACCCTCGAAGTTATAAACTAGGTGAAGTAGAGCTTGATCATACAGAATGTGATAAAGACTTGAGAGTTATGGTAAGCAGAAATCTAAAGCCAAGGCAACAGTGCTTAAATGTGTGCAATAAAGCTAACAGATTACTAGGATTTATTTTAAGAGTATAAGTAACAAAAAGTCCCAAAGTTATTTTACAGCTCTATACACCACTAGTAAGGCATCATTTGGGTTATGCAGCTCAGTTTTGGTCCCCTTACTACAGGATGGATATAGATTCATTGGAGAATGTGGCATGCAAAGAGCATGTTCTATTTTATTCCGCATTAGTGCACATTCCCATATAGGCTGCCTCCCAACCAGCGAACTGGGTGCTTAGGGTTTAACAGTTTATTAGAGTACCTTTCGTTAAATCAGTACCTTGGTTCATTAACCAATCAAAGGCGAGCCCGCCAAGTGCTGGGGCGACGTGGTATTACTCATGGTCAGCATCTGACAGACTCATCTAGCAGCTGGTTGAGTATGGTACTTTCTCTTTCTGGCTTCTGTTTGCCAGTCTTTGCACCGTGATACACTTATATTCAACTCCTATATATATATATATATATATATATATATATTATATATATATAATATATATATATATATATATATATATATATATATATATATATATATATATTGTGTAGATAGATATATCTGGTGAAGAAAATACAAGTAAATTTTTACTGCTGAGTTTGTTTTGCTCCAAACCCATTACGACCAGGTCACAGGCCATTCTTACCTGTGTTCTTAATATAGGGGCCTGTCCAGGATTTGAAGCTGGAGCTGGTCTTAGTATTATCGGGAGTTGAAGCTCATCTTAGCATCGTTCAGATAGCCTTGCTATCACTCGGCATTGCTTGTCAGCCTTGCAATCGCTGTCGTTATTGCGTGTCAGCCTTGCAATCACTTTCGTTGTTGCGTGTCTGCTTTGCTACTGTGTGTGTGTATCCCGCAAGTCATACTGTGTTATTGCTGCAAGTTGTAGTCATTACAAACAGCGTGTTACGTTGGGGTTAATGCCATCTACTCGGGTCAGGCGGTTGGTGTCTGAATATACTCTACTAAATTTGCCCAAACTAACTCTACAGCATTGCTGGCGAATTGTTCATTCTATTGGTAGAGAATATCAGCAAAGTCTCACTGCTATGCAGCTTCGTGACATTATTCGTACAGAGTTAAGGGTTGAAGCAACTATGGCGCAACAAACTGAGGTATCCCCAACTACAGGAGCTGTTAATCGCCAATCTCCGGTTAGGTTCCTTCATAATGTGGGAGGGATAACACAAGGGCAATTAGACCAGCAGTCTCGTGAAGCAGGAGGGGCACCAGGTTTGTCTCAGGGGGAATCCGCTTCATTGGCACTTGAGTTAGCCAAACTTAATCTTAAAACAACTAGGAGCAGCGAACATTTGCTAGGGAGGAGTTTGATAGTTTGCCGAGGAGGCAATTTAAACAGACTCTGGATGACTACTTTAGCATGCAAAAGGCAGTGCAACTAGTTCCTCGTTTTGCTGAAGCCGAGCCTGAGCAGTTTTTCGAGGTATTTGAAAATCAGACTTGATCATTATGGTGGCCTAAGGAGCATTGAGCAGCATTGGTGTATACAGCGTTGTACGGTAAGGCACAGGAGTTCACATCTGTGTTGAATAATTAAGAATTTGTTAACTATCAGGTAGTTAAAACCATGGTTCGTGGGACTTATCACTGTATTCCCGCCAGGAGGGAATTCAAATTGTGTAAACGTCAGTTGAGTCAGTCTCATGCAGACTTTGTAAGGCAACAGTGGAAAGTCTTTACCAAGTGGTATAACGCAAGTGGTGTCGCTAACTTCTCAGACCTGGTTCACTTGCTTTTGGTAGATATCCTTCTGGAATCTGTTAGACAAGAGATCAGAGTCTTTCTTGAAGATCATTCGTTGATCACTGCATTGGAAGCAGCCAGGTTAGCTGACACTTTTGAGACTAACCGCTCCTTGTCCGAGCGGTCTTATCTTTCTTCCCAACAGCCTGGCATGAGTAGAGATCATCAGAGAAAAGTTCCTGGCTGGAGGACGAAGTGGCAGAACGAAGTTGAACGACGACTCTAACCAGCTAAGTCACCTGGTGAGCCACGATATCAAATTCACGGCCAACCTGGTGAGCGACATCAAACTCATGCTCAACAAGGTGAACAACGACGTCAGTACACAAAGTGGTGCCAACCACAGAATCAGCAGTGAGCCAAAGTAAAACATGAGGTAACCTTTTCTTTTTTTTTTTGCCATAAACCCGGCCACCTAAAGTCTAATTGCCCAGCTAAACCTTAACCATTAGGAAAAATAAATATCCTCCCTTTTGAGATGAACAAAAAAGAAATAGAGCGTGGTATGGCCCCATACTACAGAATTTGTCATATCTCCGTTCAGAAGAATCGAAATAAAACTGAAGAACATTTAAGAATACCGGAGCTTATTGTTCCCTAATAAGAGTGGGAATACTTCCTCTTTGTCTGAAGAAAAAAAAATATTACACTCATCAGTTCTTTTAGAGGCATTTGGAGGAGCAGTATTTTCTGTCCCTGTACATAGAATGTATGTGCAGAGTAAATATTTCACTGCGTATTTGACTGTAGGTGCTTCTGAGGGATTTCCTATAAAGATGCTGTGTTATTACTGGGTAGTAACATTCTTAATTCCACAAAGTGTCCAGAACCTATAATGTCTAATCCTTCTCTGATGCTGACCCATCCTTGGACGACTCTGATCTAGGACTAGACAATTTGTTTTACGAGGAAAACTGACCAGAGCCTCGTAAATTTAGTGAACAGACCCAGATCAAGCCTTCCTATTGCAGGGTTGCAGGATTGCCGGATATCTCTGTCTCCATGCCTGAGGAACTGTCCATTCGGGAAGAACAACGAAAAGATCCATCCTTGAATTTCGCTTTTTAAGCTGCTATGGGTGAATCCAACTCAGATCACCCAGTCAAATATAAAATTAAAAACTATTTGTTAATCTGCAAATAGACTGGTAAGGAGGTAGAGGGAAGGCAAAAGACATATAGCTCACAATTCAGCGCTTGAAGGACACTTAGGAGTTATCAAAACCTTGTATAGAATATTAAAAGAATTTTACTGGCCCAAATTAAGTGAAGATGTGAAGAATCACATTCTCTTTTGCAAGGAATGTCAGCAAGTAGGAAAACCTGCACCACTCCATCCCATACCTGCAAATGGAGAACTGTTTGCAGAGTTTATCATTGATTGCGTGGGGCCATTAGGTAAGTCCAAGTCTGGAAACCAGTACATGTTCACTATTATGGACAAAGCTGCTATTTTAACCAGAAGCAGTCCCAATGCACAGTATCAACACCAATGCCATTCTTCAAGCTCTAACTAAATTTATATCTTATTTTGGCATTCCTAAGTCTATTCAAAGTGACCAGAGTACTAATGTTACCGCCAAAGCATTTAGGGAAGTATTAACTAGGCTAGGAATAATTTATAAATTATCCACTGCCTATCATCCTCAGTCCCAAGGCGCCTTGGAAAGATTTCATCAGACATTAAAAGCCATGATGAGAACTTACGGCATGCATTTTCCTACAGACTGGGATGAATCACTTCATCTGTTGCTGTTCGCTATGAGAGAAACTGTGCAAGAGTCCACAGGGTATGCTCAGTTTGAGCTAATCTTTGGGCACAACGTACGAGGTCCTCTTCGAGTGCTCAAAGGGGGATGGTGGGAAAAGAACCTCCCTAACACTCAAAAACCCCTTCCAAGGTTGAAGGTGGAAACGCAATTTGGGGCTGGGGCCCCTTCTCCCGTTTTTCCTCCTTCTTAGTTCTTATTTTCCACTCCCGAAAAGAATGTGATCACCCTAAAACTTTCTTAAACTTTGCTGTACCACAAAAAAAAACCCCCCACCCCCAAAGGAAAAAAAAAAGAGGGGGAGGATAAAATTTAGGCAGGGAAATTAACCCGCACACATTTCCAACTTTAAAACAAAAAAAATAAATTCTAAAATTTTTTAAAAAAATTTGGTTAAAAGCAAAACCTCCAATACAAAACCCTTTTTTTAAAAAAACAAAATCTAACCAAAAAACACACACCCGGGCATCTACAAAATACTTTGGGGTTTTTCTTTTAAATTACAACGTAGGTCGGGTCACAACGGGTCAAGCCCACAACAATGGTCGGGTCAAAACACTAAATAACAATTTAGTTTTTTCCACAAGTACATTAAAAGGTTTAACAGCCCCCAGCGGGACACATGACATACTATTTTAATAGAAACCCCAATTGTTATGAAACCATTTCCTGAAAATTAGGTCACTTTTTCCCAGGATGCACCCACCCCAAAGTCTACTAACACCCATGTACCTATTTTAAAACTTTAAAAGGGGAACATGGGGCCCGCAGGTTTTCCCCAAGGAAACACCCTTTCCCAATGTTTTCCAGCCGTACCGGGGGTTCGATCACCGGGCCTCATTGAAATGAAACTGAAGTGCGCACCGTTTGAGCTAGGGACACTAGTCAAGCCACAACACATTTTCCCGGGGCCCCAACACTGGTCAAGTCCACACAATGGGTTTGTCACAAAAACTGGCCAGGTCCCCTACAATAGTTTAAATTTACAAAATTTTTTTCAAGTCACAACCAATGTCAGGTCACAACACCGGCCAGGTCACAACATGGGGCAAGAGAAAAACACTGGCCAAATTTTTTAACACTGGTTTAGGCCAAATACTGGGTTTAAGTTTACAACAATGGGGAAGTCACAACCCAAATCAAGGGCACAAAAACTGGTCCAAATAAAAACACTGGTCAATCACAACAAGTCAAGTCAAAAACAATGGTCAAGCCCCCAAAAAATGGTTTTTGTCCCCCAAACCAAAATTTGGGAAGGGTTTTTTTCCCCAACAATTTTTTCAAGGGCAACCAAAAACTGGGCAAACCAACACTGGTAAGTCCAACCTGGTTAATCACAACACTGGTTTAAGTACAACAATGGGGCAAGTCAAAACATGGGGAAGTTTACAAAAATGGGCAAAGTCCCAACAAGGGCAAATTTCCCCCAAAAAAACAATGGAAGTCAAACAATTTTAAGTCACAAAATTTGGGCAAGTCAAACAATTGTGGTCACAACAAAAGGTCAAACCAACCTGCTCAAATCCCAAAAATTTGGGTTAAGTCACAAAAACTAGTAAGTCACAACAAGGTCAAGTCCCCAACCAAGGTCAAATCACAACAATTTTAAGTCAAAACAATGGTAAAATCCCAACACTTCAAGTCACAAATTGGTTAAGTCACAACACCCGGGAAGTCCAAAAACACGTCAAGTCACAAAACTGGTCAAGTCAAAAAACATTGGGTCCAAATCACAACAACCAACCTTCAAGTTAAAAAAATTAAAGTTTTTAAAAAAGTCAAAGTTTCAACCCCTGGGGCAAAAAACATTAAAAAAACTGGGGGGAAATAACCTGGGAAAAGTCCTCAGGGGTAAAAACAACCTGGTTTAATTCCCAAAAATTTTTTTGGGGAAAACAAAGGGTTTAATAAAAAAGGGGAAAATTAAAAACCCTTTGGGTAAATTTTCCCCCTGGAAACACAAACCCGGTAAATTACAAAACCCAAGTTTAAAATTGAAATTTTGAAACCCGTTCAAAAGTCGTGGAAAAAAATTATTTTGGGGGTTTTTAAATTTTTTTTGGGGGTAAAAAAACCCCGTCCTTGAATTTTATTTTTTTGGAAAAAGCGAAAAAATTTAAAAATCTTTTAAATTTTTTCCTGGGACAGGGATTTGTAATTTTGGGAAATATTTTGACCCAAAAAAAAAAAATTGGAAGCCAAATTTTTTGGGGAACCGCTTTTGGGTTTTAATTTTTTTGGGGAAAAAAGGGAAACCCCAACCCTTTTTTTTTAAAAAAACTTTAAGGCACAAGGTTTTGATTTTAAAAAAATTTTCAAAAAAAAAATTCCCAACCCTTATTTAACCCTTTTTTATAAAAATTTTTTAAGGAAAAAAAGATAAAATTTGGTTTATTTGATTTTTTTAGCCTTTCTTTTGCCTTTTTTTCTTGATTGTTTCCCTTTGATTGGTTTGGGGCTTTTTCCTTTGGTTTTTAATTGGGCCCCACCCCGGCCCCGGGGGACAAAATGCTGATATTTAAAACATTTTCCAAAGGTTTTTGACTGGGGTTTTTTTTCACTTTTTTGGGGGAGATGATGAAAAGGATGACCCTTTTTTCTACGAAAGACCCCCCAAGGGAGGTTTTTTGACCCCCCGGTGAGGGGGGTTTTTTGAACTAGGGAAATTGGGTTTTGTGCTCCAGTTCCCTGAATTGGCCTGGTTTCCTTCCTTCAGGGGAGGTTTCAGCAGTTCCCTAGGTGTGTTGTTCAGACCATAAAAATTTTTAAGGGTCTTTTTTTCGGGAATTCTTAACTTGGGCCCAACCCTTGGGCCCCGACCCTACTTCCACCCTGGGGGCAATGTGACACCCCCCAAGGGCTGTTTCACCCCCCCTGCCCCACGGGGTATTGCTACCCTTTTTTCCACAAATTTTTATTTTTTTCAAGGGGCGTTGGACTGGGCCCATCGACTCAAGACTTTAAAGGGGGTGATTCCTCAAAATTTTCCCCCTGTTCTTCCCCTTCTGATTTGGGATGGACTGATTTAAAACCCCCTGTGTGGCGAAACGTTTCCCCAAAAAAGATCCCCAAGGGGTTTCACATGTGTCAATTTTTTCAATCCTAGGGGTTTTAAACGCTCCCCCAAAAAAATAAATAATAATTAATAAATAAAAAATAATAATAATAATAATAATAATAATAATAATAATAACATTATTGCTAACAAACCATACCACGGACGAGAATAGAACCCACGATCAGAGAGTCTCAAAACTCCAGACCGTCGCGTTAGCCACTAGACCAGCTAGCCACAATAAGATTCATCCAACTAGGTATATTTCTACACCATAGGAAGGTTAGCATAGGCACCACTGTGACCAAAAATCGTCAACATGACTCACGAAATCGTAATGACACGATTGCAAACGAAGCATACCACGGACGGGGATAGAACCCGCGATCAGAGTCTCAAAACTCCAGACCGTAGCGTAAGCCACTGGACCAGCTAGCCACAATAAGATTCATCCAGCTATGTATATTTCTACACCATAGGAAGGTTATCACAGGCACCACTGTGACCACAAATGCAAGTTTTTACAGACGAATCTCCAGCTAGCGTTTTGAGACTCTCTGATCGCGGGTTCTATCCCCGTCCGTGGTATGGTTTAATAATAATAATAATAATAATAATAATAATAATAATAATAATAATAATAATTAATAATAATAATATAATAATAATAATATAATAATAATATTATTATTATTATTATTATTATTATTATTATTGTTATTATTATTATTATTATCTACGAAAGAACATTGCAATCTCCTTTCCTAATAAATTTTCACAATTTAGTCATGTGATACAATATTCCACTAAGAGCATAGTATATGATGTCTTAACAAATTTTAAATGAAACAATAAACTGATTATGAATATGAAATTAACAGAAAGAATGGTTCTGAAGAGAGAGATGTTAACATAGTTCGTACTGAAGCAGATTCATCCACTACAATTCCTTGGCCTTTAGGTTGTGCCACTATAGAGAGCCAGTGAGAATAGCCATTTGTTCCTGAAGGATAATGTTAAGTGTGATTTTTGTCCGGCGTTCATTGGAAAGAATGCATGTTAACATCGTAAACGTGAGAAAATCCCTTCCACAGAGCTCTAGTAGTATAGTGGATATCACGTCTGCTTTACACGCAGAAGGTCCCAGGTTCGAGTCCTGGCGAGAGCATTTCCTCACTTTGAGTATTTAAAGGACCCCAGTGGAAAATAAGTCACTCAAGAATATGATATTGTTTATTTGGATTTCAGTAAAGCCTTCGATACAGTACCTCACAAGAGACTCTTAATTAAGAAAAGTGGCAGCTCATTGTATAGGAGGTAATGTTCTAGCATTGACAGAGGCATGGCTTACCAATAGAAAGCAGAGAGTTTCCACTTTTGCTTGAGTTTTGAATTTCTGACTTCTTTGGGTTATCCTAGGTTCTCTACACATAAGCTGCTTTGTATGATAATCTATGTAACTGTATTTGTGTACACCTGAGTAAACTTAAAAGCAGTCTATCGTTAACTGATATGTCACGAGTACATCCTGACTCCATCAAGACTGGTATGAGCATGGTAAAAAAAATTAAGTCATGAAACTTGGTGAAATGTCCCCCCCCCCTTTATTTTTACAGGTGATCAACAACTCCAGAAGATTGCAATGAAATACGGTGGACATATCCAAAACTTCTTTCAGATATAACTGCCTGGTTAGGTAGAGTGATTATACTCATGAATGGGCTCACTGAGAACAAAGTCCGGTTTATAAGAGATTTTGGCATCTGTATTTAGAGGCATGTTGAAAAGGCTAATGAGAAGGAAGTTTCCAGTTAATACGAAAATTATATGAATGTTGATAGAGGAGCTACTCAACGCCATAGTTATGTGAATTAAGCTAAAGCGCCATGATGACCTTATTCTTTTAATGGAATACTTGGCAAGTATTAGTATCGCAGCAAAGAAATCGGTCGACGCTACACTGTATATACAGGTAGAACAAGAAGGAGATTGGCGTCGTCACCCCTAAGCAGTTAATCTTATGCAGCCATACTTCGTTGAACCCAAGTATGTAAATTATGCAAAGTAAAAAGCTTATTAGCTTAAAAGCTGGAATGCTTTACCGGAAAAGTGGCTGGCATTTCTTCAAAGGTTCAAATGTAAAGAGGGATCTACCCGAATTTTGGAACGAATTATGGAATAATTTGTTTACAGAGATCACCAACCTGCTGTAAGGACATGATAAAACTGGAGTTATAAGAATCACAATAAATCCTGAACCTCTAAGGACGTAGGCAGTTAAAGACGTGGCTAGCTACTTGAAGATACATCAACTCTGAGAGTGTGAGATAGGTCAATATGCAAAAAAAACAAAAAAGATTCACAAATAAGAAGCAGAAGTATGAATGGCTATGGATAAGTTAAAAGGAAAGACCTACGAGGGAAACTGGTTATGAGCATAGACCCAATGTGCCCACAACAGCACCCAGATGGTCTCATCAATGTGCCCACAACAGCACCCAGATGGTCTCATCAGTGTGCCCACAACAGCACCCAGATGGTCTCATCAATGTGCCCACAACAGCACCCAGATGGTCTCATCAGTGTGCCCAAACAGCACCAGATGGTCTCATCAGTGTGCCCACAACAGCACCCAGATGGTCTCATCAATGTGCCCACAACAGCACCCAGATGGTCTCATCAATGTGCCCACAACAGCACCTAGATGGTCTCATCAATGTGCCCACAACAGCACCCAGATAGTCTCTCAATGTGCCCACAAAAGCCCCCCAGATGGTCTCATCCCAAAGTGCCCACAACAGCACCCAGTAGTCTCATCAATGTGCCCACAACAGCACCCAGATGTCTCATCAGTGTGCCCACAACAGCAAACCCAAAATGGTCTCATTTAATGTGCCCACAACAGCACCCAGATGGTCTCATCAATGTGCCCACAACAGCACCCAGATGGTCTCATCAATGTGCCCACAACAGCACCCAGATGGTCTCATCAATGTGCCCACAACAGCACCCAGATGGTCATCAATGTGCCCACAACAGCACCCAGATGGTCTCATCAATGTGCCCACAACAGCACCCAGATGGTCTCATCAATGTGCCCACAACAGCACCCCAGATGGCTCATCAATGTGCCCACAACTGCACCCAGATGGTCTCATCAATGTGCCCACAACAGCACCCAGATGGTCTCATCAATGTCCCCACAACAGTGCCCAGATGATCAATGTCCCCAAAACAGCACACAGACGGTCTCAACAATGTGCCCACAACAGCACCCAGATGGTCTCATCAATGTGCCCACAACAGCACCCAGATGGTCTCATCAATGTGCCCACAACAGCACCCAAATGGTCTCATCAATGTGCCCACAACAGCACCCAGATGGTCTCATCAATGTGCCCCAAAAACAGCACCCAAATGGTCTCATCAATGTGCCCACAACAGCACCCAGATGGTCTCATCAATGTGCCCACAACAGCACCCAGATGGTCTCATCAATGTGCCCACAACAGCACCCAGATGGTCTCATCAATGTGCCCACAACAGCACCCAGATGGTCTAATCAATGTGCCCACAACTGCACCCAAATGGTCTCATCAATGTGCCCACAACAGCACCCAATAGGGCTCATCAATGTGCCCACAACAGCACCCAGATGGTCTCATCAATGTGGCCCCACAACACACCAATGGTCCCCATCAATGTGCCCACAACAGCACCAGATGGTCTCATCAATGTGCCCACAACAGCACCCAGATGGTCTCATCAATGTGCCCACAACAGCACCGATGGTTTTCCCTCAATGTGCCCACAACAGCACCCAGATGGTTAAACAATGTGCCCACAAAAAGCACCCAGATGGTCTATTTAATGTGCCCCCAACAGCACCCAAATGGCTCATCAATGTGCCCCCAACAGCACCCAAATGGTCTCATCAATGTGCCCACACAGCACCCAAATGGTCTCATAATGTGCCCACAACAGCACCCAATTGGTCTCATCAATGTCCCACAACAGACCCAGATATTAAATGTCCCCCCAAAAAAGCACACAGAGGTCTCAACAATGTGCCCACAGCACCCATATGATATCCCTCAATTCCCACAAAAGCACTCGAAGGCCCCATCATGTGGTAAGGGACCTTTTTCATCATGTGAAACAGTACAAATATTGGGTTATCAATTTCCCCCAAAAGAAAATTTTCAAAGGAAAAACAAATTTCCTAAATTAACAAACCATGGTAATGTAAAAATGTGCAATATAAAAAAAATCAAATAAATACGGTGGTCATCATTTCCCACAACGGGGCCCCCATAATTTCATGTAAAACTCCTCGCTCACGTGGAAATTTTGGTAGTGGATTTATTCATCACTTCGTCTTTGTTACTTCTTTAATGTTTGTTTAAATTCTTTTTCTTTTCTACTTTTCTGGCATCTTCCCTCATTATTAGTTGTTATATTTTATTGTTATTATTATTATTATATTTTATATAATTATTATTATTCCCTTATTATTTTGTTTTATTATTGTTATTCCTTTTATTATTATTATTATTAAACATAGAAGGAAAATTTTATATGTTCCATACTAGCATCCTTTTATTATGATCTATTTTCACAATTTTTTTCCAAGAAAGCTAAAATAAGTGAAACCCTCATAGGTCCTGTTGATACAACCAATATCATTCTTATTTCTTAGTTTTCCATAACTAGTAAACCTCGAAAGGTTAAAACCAACTATCTAGTCACATATTTATAACAAACCTTGTAATTACCTTAAGTTTTGGTGTTAACAAAAGTATAAAATGAGAATTGAAATATATAAAAGTTTTGGAAAGCACTTTTCAAAAAAATTCTTCCTATTATTTTTTAAAAAGAATTTGAAAAGCATAACATAATTCTTAAAAATCTGATGTTATCAGCAAAATAAGAAATGCGGCTTTTAAGGACAAGTTTTGACTCACAATTTTAAAAAATGGGACAAAAAAACAGTTTTATTTTTCGTTTAGATTTTTTCTGCTGCTCCACGACAACATATTTTTATTTTCAACTTTTTTGTGTTTTTTCTGAGATTTTGTATACAGCAGCATTGTTTTCCCCAGGCGGATATTACACTTGACAAAGTTAAAAGGCTGGGATGCCACAGTTTCAGGACTGGGATCCAAAAGTTTCAGGATGGGGTGCCACAGTTTCAGGACTGGGATGCCACAGTTTCAGGACTGGGATGCCACAGTTTCAGGACTGGGATGCCACAGTTTCAGGACTGGGATGCCACAGTTTCAGGACTGGGATGCCACAGTTTCAGGACTGGGATGCCAACAGTTCAAAGGGCTGGGGATGCCACAGTTTCAGGACTGGGATGCCACAGTTTCAGGACTGGGATGCCACAGTTTCAGGACTGGGATGCCACAGTTTCAGGACTGGGGTACCACAGTTTCAGGACTGGGATGCCACAGTTTACGGACTGGGATGCCACAGTTTCAGGACTGGGATGCCACAGTTTCAGGACTGGGATGCCACAGTTTCAGGACTGGGATGCCACAGTTTCAGGACTGGGATGTCACAGTTTCAGGACCGGGGTGCCACAGTTTCAGGACTGGGATGCCACAGTTTAAGGACTGGGATGCCACAGTTTAAGGACTGGGATGCCACAGTTTCAGGACTGGGATGCCACAGTTTCAGGACTGGAATACCACAGTTTCAGGACTGGGGTACCACAGTTTCAGAACTGGGATGCCACAGTTTAAGGACTGGGATGCCACAGTTTCAGGACTGGGATGCCACAGTTTCAGGACTGGGATACCACAGTTTCAGGACTGGGATGCCATAGTTTCAGGACTGGGATACCACAGTTTAAGGACAGAGATGCCACAGTTTCATTACTTAGAGGCCACAGTTTCAGGACTGGGATGCCCCAGTTTCATTACTGGGAAGCCACAGTTTGATTACTGGGATGCCACAGTTTCAGGACTTAGATACCACAGTTTCAGGACTGGATTGCCATAGTTTCAGGACTGGGATACCACTGTTTCAGGACAGAGATGCCACAGTTTCATTACTGGGATGCAACAGTTTCGTTACGGGGATGCCACAGTTTCATGACCAAGATACAACAGTTTCAGGACTGGGATGCCACAGTTTCATTACTG
Source organism: Cherax quadricarinatus (assembly GCF_026875155.1). Lineage (NCBI taxonomy): Eukaryota > Metazoa > Arthropoda > Malacostraca > Decapoda > Parastacidae > Cherax > Cherax quadricarinatus. Next base: position 58,157,639 of record NC_069414.1, read on the forward strand.
GGATACTACAGTTTCATTGCTGGGATGCCACAGTTTCAGGACTGAGATGCAACAGTTTCATTACTTGGAGGCAACAGTTTCAGGACTGGGATGCCACAGTTCATTACTGGGATGCCACAGTTTCATTACTGGGATGCCACAGTTTCATTGCTGGGATGCCACAGTTTCAGGACTGGGATGCCAAAGTTTCATTACTTGGAAGCCACTGTTTCAGAACTGGGATGCCACAGTTTCATTACGCGGATGCCACAGTTTCATTACGCGGATGACACAGTTTCAGGAATGGGATGTCACAGTTTCAGGACTGGGATGCCACAGTTTCAATACAAGGATGTCACAGTTTCATTACGCGGAAGCCACAGTTTCATTACGCGGATGACACAGTTTCAGGACTGCGATGACTCAGTTTCAGTACTGGGATGCCACACTTTCATTACGGGGATGCCACAGTTTCAGGACTGGGATGCCAAAGTTTCATTACTTGGAGGCCCCAGTTTCAGGACAGGGATGCCACAGTTTCATTACTGGGATGCCATAGATTCATTACGCGGATGCCACAGTTTCAGGACTGGGATGTCACAGTTTCAGGACTGGGATGCCACAGTTTCAAGACTGGGATGCCACAGTTTCAGGACTGGGATGCCACAGTTTAAGGACTGGGATGCCACAGTTTAAGGACTGGGATGCCACAGTTTAAGGACTGGGATGCCACAGTTTAAGGACTGGGGTGCCACAGTTTCAGGACTGGGATGCCATAGTTTCAGGACTGGGGTAACACAGTTTCAGGACTGGGATGCCACAGTTTAAGGACTGGTATGCCACAGTTTCAGGACTGGGATGTCACAGTTTCAGGACTGGGATGCCACAGTTTCAGGACTGGGGTACCACAGTTTCAGGACAGGGATGCCACAGTTTAAGGACTGGGATGCCACAGTTTCAGGACTGGGATGCCACAGTTTAAGGACTGGGATGCCACAGTTTCAGGACTGGGGTACCACAGTTTCAGGACTGGGATGCCACAGTTTCATTACTGGGATGCCACAGTTTCAGGACTGGGATGCCACAGTTTCAGGACTGGGATACCTCAGTTTCAGGACTGGGATGCCATAGTTTCAGGACTGGGATACCACAGCTTCAGGAAAAAGATGCCACAGTTTTATTACTGGGATGCCACAGTTTGATTACTGGGATGCCACAGTTTCAGGACTGGGGTAACACAGCTTCAGGACTGGATTGCCATAGTTTCAGGACTGGGATACCACTGTTTCAGGACAGAGATGCCAAAGTTTCATTACTTGGAGGCAACAGTTTCAGGACTAGGATGCCACAGTTTCATTAATGGGTTGCCACGATTTCGTTACTGGGATGCCACAGTTTCATGACAAAGATACAACAGTTTCAGGACTGGGATGCCACATTTTCATTACTGGGATACCACAGTTTCATTGCTGGGATGCCACAGTTTCAGGACTGAGATGCAACAGTTTCATTACTTGGAGGCAACAGTTTCAGGACTGGGATGCCACAGTTCATTACTGGGATGCCACAGTTTCATTACTGGGATGCCACAGTTTCAGGACTGGGGTACCACAGTTTCAGAACTGGGATGCCACAGTTTCAGGACTGGGGTACCACAGTTTCAGGACTGGGATGCCACAGTTTAAGGACTGAGATGCCACAGTTTCAGGACTGGGATGCCACAGTTTCAGGACTGGGATGCCACAGTTTCAGTACAGGGATGCCACAGTTTCAGGACTGGGGTACCACAGTTTCAGAACTGGGATGCCAGAGTTTAAGGACTGGGATGCCACAGTTTCAGGACTGGGATGCCACAGTTTCAGAACTGGGATGCCACAGTTTCAGGACTGGGGTACCACAGTTTCAGGACTGGGATGCCACAGTTTAAGGACTGAGATGCCACAGTTTCAGGACTGGGATGCCACAGTTTCAGGACTGGGATGCCACAGTTTCAGTACAGGGATGCCACAGTTTCAGGACTGGGGTACCACAGTTTCAGACTGGGGTGCCCCGAGTTTAAGGACTGGGATGCCACCCGTTTCAGGACTGGGATGCCACAGTTTCAGAACTGGGATGCCACAGTTTCAGGACTGGGGTACCACAGTTTCAGGACTGGGATGCCACAGTTTAAGGACTGAGATGCCACAGTTTCAGGACTGGGATGCCACAGTTTCAGGACTGGGATACCACAGTTTCAGGACTGGGATGCCTTAGTTTCAGGACTGGGATACCACAGTTTCAGGACAGAGATGCCTCAGTTTCATTACTTGGAGGCCACAGTTTCAGGACTGGGATGCCCCAGTTTCATTACTGGGATGCCACAGTTTGATTACTGGGGTAACACAGTTTCAGAACTGGGATTCCATAGTTTCAGGACTGGGATACCACTGTTTCAGTACAGAGATGCCATAGTTTCAGGACTGGGATACCACAGTTTCAGGACTGGGATGCCATAGTTTCAGGACTGGGATACCACTGTTTCAGGACAGAGATGCCACAGTTTCATTACTTGGAGGCAACAGTTTCAGGACTGGGATGCCACAGTTCATTACTGGGATACCAAAGTTTCATTATTGGGATGCCACAGTTTCGTTACGGGGATGCCACAGTTTCATGACAAAGATACAACAGTTTCAGGACTGGGATGCCACATTTTCATTACTGGGATACCACAGTTTCATTGCTGGGATGCCACAGTTTCAGTACTGAGATGCAACAGTTTCATTAATTGGAGGCAACAATTTCAGGACTGGGATGCCACAGTTCATTACTGGGATTCCACAGTTTCATTACTGGGAAGCAACAGTTTCGTTACGGGGATGCCAAAGTTTAAGGACTGGGATGCCACAGTTTCAGGGCTGGTATGCCACAGTTTCAGGATTGGGATGCCACAGTTTCAGGACTGGGATGCCATAGTTTCAGGACTGGGATACCACAGTTTCAGGACAGAGATGCCTCAGTTTCATTACTTGGAGGCCACAGTTTCAGGACTGGGATGCCCCAGTTTCATTACTGGGATGCCACAGTTTGATTACTGGAATGCCACAGTTTCAGAACTGGGATGCCATAGTTTCAGGACTGGGATACCACTGTTTCAGGACAGAGATGCCGTAGTTTCAGGACTGGGATACCACAGTTTCAGGACTGGAATGCCATAGTTTCAGGACTGGGATACCACTGTTTCAGGACAGAGATGCCACAGTTTCATTACTTGGAGGGAACAGTTTCAGGACTGGGATGCCACAGTTCATTACTGGGATACCACAGTTTCATTACTGGGATGCCACAGTTTCGTTACGGGGGTGCCACAGTTTCATGACAAAGATACAACAGTTTGATTACTGGGATGCCACAGTTTCAGAACTGGGATGCCATAGTTTCAGGACTGGGATACCACTGTTTCAGGACAGAGATGCCATAGTTTCAGGACTGGGATACCACAGTTTCAGGACTGGAATGCCATAGTTTCAGGACTGGGATACCACTGTTTCAGGACAGAGATGCCACAGTTTCATTACTTGGAGGCAACAGTTTCAGGACTGGGATGCCACAGTTCATTACTGGGATACCACATTTTCATTACTGGGATACCACAGTTTCATTGCTGGGATGCCACAGTTTCAGGACTGAGATGCAACAGTTTCATTAATTGGAGGCAACAGTTTCAGGACTGGGATGCCACAGTTCATTACTGGGATTCCACAGTTTCATTACTGGAAAGCCACAGTTTCGTTACGGGGATGCCACAATTTCAGAACTGGGATGCCGAAGTTTCATTACTTGGAAGCCACTGTTTCAGAACTGGGATGCCACAGTTTCATTACGCGGATGACACAGTTTCAGGACTGGAATGTCACAGTTTCAGGACTGGGATGCCACAGTTTCAATACAAGGATGTCAGAGTTTCATTACGCGGGTGCCACAGTTTCATTACGCGGATGACACAGTTTCAGGACTGGGATGACACAGTTTCAGGACTGGGAAGCCACAGTTTCATTACTGGGATGTCACAGTTTCAGTACTGGGATGCCACAGTTTCATTACGAGGATGCCACAGTTTCAGGACAGGGATGCCAAAGTTTCATTACTTGGAGGCCCCAGTTTCAGGACTGGGATGCCACAGTTGAATTACTGGGATGCCATTGTTTCATTACGCGGATGCCACAGTTTCAGAACTTGGATGTCACAGTTTTAGGACTGGGATGCCACAGTTTCAATATAGGGATGTCACAGTTTCAGGACTGGGATGCCACAGTTTCAATATAGGGATGTCACAGTTTCAGGACTGGGATGCCACATTTTCATTACTGGGATGCCACACTTTCATTACGGGGATACCACAGTTTCAATAAGGTGATGTCACAGTTTCAAGACTGGGATGCCACAGTTTCAAGACTGAGATGCCACAGTCTCATGACTGGGATGCCACTGTTTCATTACTGGGATGCCACAGTTTCATTACAGGGATGCCACAGTTTCAGGACTGAGAAGCCACAGTTTCATTACTTGGAGGCCACAGTTTCAGTACTGGAATGTGACAGTTTCATTACTGGGATGCAACAGTTTCATTTCTGGAATGCCACAGTTTCAGGACCGGGATGCCAAATTTTCATTACTGGCATGCCTCTGTTTTATTACTGGGTTGCCACAGTTCCATTACTGGGTTGCCACAGTTCCATTACTGGGATGCCACAGCTTCAGGAATGGAATACCACAGTTTCATTACTCGAATGCAACAGTTTCATTACTGGGATGCCACAGTTTAAGGATTGGGAGGTCACAGTTTCAGGACCGGGATGCCGCAGTTTCATTACTGGGATGCCACAGTTTCAGGACTGGTATGCCACATTTTCATTACTGGGATGCCAAAGTTTCAGGATTGGATTGAAATGCCACAGTTTCAGGACTGGAATGCCACATTTTCAGGACTGGAAAGCCACAGTTTCATTACTGGGATGCCACAGCTTCAGGACTGGGGTGCCACAGTTTCAGACTGGGATGCCACAGTTCATGGACTGGGATACCACAGTTTCAGGACTGGGATGCCACAGTTTCATGACTGGGATGCCACAGTTTCAAGACTGGGGTACCACAGTTTCAGGACTGGGATGCCACAGTTTAAGGACTGGTATGCCACAGTTTCAGGACTGGGATGCCACAGTTTCAGGACTGGGATGCCACAGTTCATGGACTGGGATACCACAGTTTCAGGACTGGGATGCCACAGTTTCATGACTGGGATGCCACAGTTTCAAGACTGGGGTACCACAGTTTCAGGACTGGGATGCCACAGTTTAAGGACTGGTATGCCACAGTTTCAGGACTGGGATGCCACAGTTTCAGGACTGGGATGCCACAGTTTCAGGACTTGGTGCCACAGTTTCAGGACTGGGATGCCACAGTTTAAGGACTTGGATGCCACAGTTTTAGGACTGGGGTACCACAGTTTCAGAACTTGGATGCCACAGTTTCATTTCTTGGATGCCAGTTTCATTGCCGGGATGCCACAGTTCCATGACTGGAATGCCACAGTTTCAGGACTGAGATGACACAGTTTCATTACATAGAGGCCGCAGTTTCATGACTGTGATGCCACAGTTTCATTACTGGGATGCCACAGTTTTATTACTGGGATGCCATAGTTTCAGGACTGGGATGCCACAGTTTCAGGACAGAGATGCCACAGTTTCATTACTTGGAGACCACAGTTTCAGGACAGGGATGCCTCAGTTTCAAGACTAAGATAGAACAGTTTCAGGACTGCGATGCCACATTTTCATTACTGGGATACCACAGTTTCATTGCTGGGATGCCACAGTTTGATTACTGGGATACCACATTTTCAGAACAGGGATGCCTCAGTTTCAAGACTAAGATAGAACAGTTTCAGGACTGGGATGCCACATTTTCATTACTTGGATACCACAGTTTCATTGCTGGGATGCCACAGTTTCAGGACTGAGATGCAACAGTTTCATTACTTGGAGGCTAGAGTTTCAGGACTGGGATGCCTCAGTTTCATTACTGGGATGCCACAGTTTCATTACTGGGATGCCACAGTTTCATTACGGGGATGCCACAGTTTCAGGACTGGGATGCCAAAGTTTCATTACTTGGAAGCCACATTTTCAGGGCTGGGATGCCACAGTTTCATTACTGGGATGCCACAGTTTCATTACGCGGATGCCACAGTTTTAGGACTGGGATGTCAAAGTTTCAAGACTGGGATGTCACTGTTTCAGGACTGGGATGCCACAGTTTCAAGACTGAGATGCCACAGTCTCATACTGGGATGCCACTGTTTCATTACTGGGATGCCACAGTTTCATTACAGGGATACCACAGTTTCAGGACTGAGATGCCACAGTTTCATTACTTGGAGGCCACAGTTTCAGGACTGGGATGCGACAGTTTCATTACTGGGATGCAACAGTTTCATTTCTGGAATGCTACAGTTTCAGGACCGGGATGCCACATTTTCGTTACTGGGATGCCACTGTTTTGTAACTGGGATGCCACAGCTTCAGGAATGGAATACCACAGTTTCATTACTCGGATGCCACAATTTTATTACTGGGATGCCACAGTTTCAGGACTGGGATGCCACAGCTTCAGGAATGGAATACCACAGTTTCATTACTCGGATGCCACAATTTTATTACTGGGATGCCACAGTTTCAGGACTGGGATGCCACATTTTCATTACTGGGATGCCACAGTTTCAAGACTGAGATGTCACAGTTTCAGGACTGGAATGCCACAGTTTCAGGACAGGGATGCCACAGTTTTAGGAATGGAAAGCCACAGTTTCATTACTGGGATGTCACAGCTTCAGGACTGGAATGCCACAGTTTCAGGACAGGGATGCCACAGTTTTAGGACTGGAAAGCCACAGTTTCATTACTGGGATGCCACAGTTTCAAGAGAGGGATGCCACTGTTTCAGAACTGAGATGCCACAGTTTCAGGACTGGGATGCCACAGTTTCATTACTGGGATGCCACAGTTTCATTACTGGGATGCTGCAGTTTCATTACTGGGATGCCACACTTTCAAGACAATGATGTCACAGTTTCAAGACTGAGATGCCACAGTTTTAGGATTGGGATGCCACAGCTTCACGACTGGGATGCCACAGTTTCTTTAATGGGATGCCACAGTTTCATTAGTGTAATGCCACAGCTTCAGGACTGGGATACCAGAGTTTCAAAACTGGGATGCCACAGTTTGAAGCCTGAGGTACCGCAATTTCAAGACTGGGATGCCACAGTTTCACTACTGGGATGCCACATTTTCAAGATTGGGATGCCACAGTTTCATTAGTGGGATTCAATAGTTTCAGGACTGGAATGCCACAGTTTCATGACTGGGATGCCACAGTACGCTGAGGCCAGTGTTCAAGTGCGGTCATACCGTTAAGCTCTTGGGAGTTAGCGTGGGCTGTTACCAAGCACCATGGCTTGTTGTAGTGTTTTAGAATCTCATGTTCAAGTGTTGAAGAAGGAGGAAAATAGGAGGCTGAAGCTTCACATAGATGAGTTTGGGAGCGAGAGTGAGAAGGATTTAGCTGGTAAGGTAGGAATTGTAGCCAGCAGTGAGAGTGGCAGCCACTCTAAGTGGCAAGTGGTTCACAGTTCAGGAAGAAGGAAGATGAGGAGAGTTAATAGAGAAGATGTGAAGGTAGGAAATCGATTCTCTGTTCTCCAAGACGAGTGTACATCAGTGGTTAGTGAGGTTGAAGGTACCACTGATTCCCCTGCTAATCAAGGTAAGAATATTTTAATAGTAGGCGATTCTCAGGTAAGATATATGGACCGTGCATTTTGTAACAGAGACTGAAAGGTCAGACAGAGAGTGTGTCTTCCTGGAGCTGGTGTTGGCGACATAGTCAGCAGGTTGCATAATATTATGGCAGGTAATGGGAACAAGCCCATTATCTTAGTGTTGGGGGTAATGACATTGGGAAGGGCAGGAGAGAGGAGCTGCTGGATAAGTACAGGCCAGCCATAGAAGTAGTTAGGTCTAAGGGAGGGATCCCAGTCATATGTAGCATCTTGCTGAGAAAGGGAGTGGGCAATGAATGGATGTCTAGGGCAATTGGTATAAATTGCTAACTAGACAGGTACTGCAAGGAACTTGCAATCCCATTCATTGATAACTGGGACCTTTTCTTTGGCAAACGTGATATGTATGCAAGGGATGGGGTTCATCTCTCTGGGGATGGAGTGGTTTCATTAGCCAATTCAATTGAGAGGGTAATTGATGACTTGATAGGAATTTTAACTGATAGATTATAGAGGTATGGGTGTTTGTGGGAAACAATCAGGCTGCAGCATTAGGGTTAAAAACAGCAGTTATTACCGGGATACCTCAGGGATATGTTTAAAAGAAAAATATTCAAAATAAAGTTGCTAGTAATGGCAAATAACTGATCAACAAACAAAGAGAGATAGTAGAGGGCAACGAGTGACTAGCTCCTTAGGTTTTTACTTTAAATAGTAGGAGTCTAAGAAATAAGATAGATGGGCTAAAATTACTTGCAAGTGTAGGTAATATAGATATTATTGTATAACAGAGACCTTGTTCAACCTGATAGATAGAGAAATGCCTTCTGAAGGGCAAACATACGGGGTTTTATAAACTATTCCACACTGTTTGGGTAAACAGGAAGGGTGGTGGTGTGGCGATGTATGTCAGAAAAAATTTAAATTGTTGTCTTAGACATGATATAAGATTAGAAACATCGAACCAGAATGGGTTTTGGCTTCAGTTTCTCGAGGGTCGTGACAAATTAATTTTGGGTGTGATTTATAGGCCCCCAAACCTTGGTAGGGAGTGCAATAAGCTGTTATGGGGTGAAATTCATAAGGCATATTAAAATTTTGAAAATGTTGTGATAATGGGAGATTTTACTTTAGACAAATTGATTGGGCAATATGACAAGAAATCTTGAGTCTAGTGATTTTCTTGATACGGTTCAGGATTGCTTTTTAGAACAGGTTGTGACAGAACCAACTAGAGGAAACAATCTGCTTGACTTGCTTCTTGCCAACAAACATTCACTAATTAAAAATTCTTGAAGTTTAATGATGAGTTTGGGGGAAAGTGATCACAAATCACTTAGTTTCAATTAACATGGAATTACCAGATAACTGCAATCAAATCTCTGTCCCAGATTTTCGCTTGGCCGACTTCATGGGACTGAATAATTACTTGGGTGGGCTAAATTGGGATGTCCTGACTATGGGTCTGGTAGGTGATATTCGTTGCCATTATGACGTTTTTCAGAGCATAGTTCTAGCTGCCCAGACAACTTTTGTTCCGAGTAGGGAAATTAGATCTAACAAAAATGATCCCAAATGGATGAACAATAGATTTACACATCTCATTGGTCAAAAGAGAGGCATATATAGGCGTATCAAAAGAGGGGATGGGCAGTTAAGAAATCAATATATTAAATTAAATAGAGAAATAAAAAAAAGAATAAGAAAAGCAAAAAGAGATTATAAGGCTAAGGTCGCAAGGGATTCGAAGACTAACCCAAAAGGGTTCTTTCAGGGAAAGAAGTAAGATTAGGGACAAGATTGGCCCACTTAAGAGTAACTCTGGTCAGATCACTGACAGTGATATGGATATGTGTGAAATTCTAAATACCTGCTTCCTCTCAGTTTTCACCCAGGAAAATACTAGCGACATTCCTGAAATATAGATTACGTAGAACAGGATGATAATAAACTATGTACGATTGCGGTAACTAGTGAATGGTCCTCAGACAAATAGAAAACCTAAAACCTAACAAAAACCGCAGGTCCTGATGAACTGTTTGCAAGGGTGTTTTAAAAGGGAAAGTAAAGAGGAACTTAGCATACCTTTGGCTAATCTTTTTAACATATCACTACAAACTGGCATAGTGCCTGATAAGTGGAAAAATGGCAAATGTAATACCTATTTACAAAGGGAGGTGACAGGTCCTTAGCTTCGAACTATAGACCAATAAGCCTTACCTCCATAGTGGGAAAATTTATGGAATCAATAATTGCCGAAAACAATTCGTAGCATCTTGACAGGCACAGATTGATTAATGATTCTCAACACGGTTTTACAAAGGGGCGTTCCTGTCTTACGAATTTACTAACTTTTTTCACTAAGGTGTTTGAGGAGGTAGATCATGGTAAATGAATATGATATTGTGTATATGGACTTCAGTAAGGTTTTCGATAGAGTTCCACACCAGAGGCTATGAGGAAACTTTGAACACACGGAATAGGAGGGAATTTTTTTCCTGGGTAGAGGCTGGCTGACAAATAGACAGCCCGAGAGTTTGCATAAATGGGGGAGAAATCAGAATGGGGGCACGTCACAAGCGGTGTTTCCCCAGGGTCAGTGTTGGGCCTTTGTTTTTCACAAATTTTACATAAACGATAGATGAGGGAATAAATAGCGACATAGCAAAATTTGCTGATGACACCAAAATAGGCAGTCCAATTCATTCTAATGAGGACATTAGAGCACTCCAGGATGATTTGAGTAGACTGACGTAATGGTCGGAGAAGTGGCAGATGCAGTTTAATATTGACAAATGCAAAATTCTAAATGTTGGACAGTTAAATAACCATGCCACATATACACTAAATAATGTAGATCTTAATACTACCGATTGCGAAAAGGATTTAGGAGTTCTGGTTAGCAGTAACCTAAAACCAAGACAACAGTGCATTAGTGTTCACAATAAAGCTAACAGAATTCTTGGCTTCATATCTAGAAGTATAAATAATAGAAGTCCTCAGGTTGTTCTTCAACTCTATATATCCTTGGTTAGGCCACATTTAGACTATGCTGCTCAGTTCTGGTTAACGTACAAAGGAGGATGACAAAGATGATCCCATGTATCAGAAATCTTCCCTATGAGGATAGACTGAAGGCCCTGAATTTGCACTCTCTCGAAAGGCGTAGAATTAGAGGGGATATGATCGAGGCGTATAAATGGAAAACAGGAATAAATAAAGGGGATGTAAATAGTGTGCTGAAAATTTCCAGCCAAGACAGGACTCGCAGCAATGGTTTCAAGTTGGAAAAATTCAGATTCAGGAAGGATATAGGAAAGTACTGGTTTGGTAATAAAGTTGTGGATGAGTGGAACAAGCTCCCGAGTACAGTTATTGAGGCTAAAACGTTGTGTAGTTTTAAAAATAGGTTAGATAAATCATGGGGTGGGTGTGGGTGGGTGTGAGTTGGACCTGACTAGTTTGTGCTGCTGGGTCTGGTACAGTGCTCCATCCTTGAATGGGGATGACCAGACTGGGTGGGTCATTGGGATAATCTGGGGGGTGGGTCATTGGGATAATCTGGGGGGTGGGTCATTGGGATAATCTGGGGGGTGGGTCATTGGTCTAATCCGGGGGGGGGGACATGGACCTGCTCCGCATGGGTCGGTAGGCCTGTTGCAGTGTTCTTTCTTTCTTATGTTCTTATGTTTCATGACTGGGATGCCACAGTTTCATTAATGGGAAGCCACAGTGTTAGGACTGGGATGACACAGTTTCCTTATTGGGATGCCACAGTTTCAGGGCTGGTATGCCACAGTTCCATGACGACTTGCCACAGTTTCATTACTTGGATGCAACAGTTTCAGGACAGGGATATCACAGTTTCATTACTGGGATGCCACAGTTTCAGGACTTTGATGCCACAGTTTCAGGACTGGGATGCCACAGCTTCAAAACTGGGATGCCACAGTTTCAGGACTGGGATGCCAAAGTTCCAGGACTGAGATGCTACAGTTTCAGGACTGAGATGCCACAGTTTCAGGACAGGGATGCCACAGTTTCATGACTGTGATGCCACAGTTTCATTACTGGGATGCCACAGTTTCATTACTGGGATGCCACAGTTTCATTACTGGGATGCCACAGTCTCATTACTGGGATGCCACAGTTTAAGTTCTGGGATGCCACAGTTTTAAGACTGGGATGCCACAGTTTCCGGACTGGGATGCCACAGTTTCCGGACTGGCATGCCACAGTTTCAGAACATTCTGTTCTGTATTTTTCGACTCTTATGCAGTTACTATCCGGTTTATTTAAATAATTTTTAGTTCAGCTTCCAAACTGGTACATTTCTGCCTCCAAACTGAACCACTTTCTATCAAAGTTCAAAGCAGACAATCATACCGAGTTATTGTAAAACATGATAGAAAATAACTTATGTCCCTGAAAAATACACTTTCTTCATTCACGCCCAAACTTCCTCCCAGCCAGAGCCGTTGTTGTTAGTGGTAAATATGGTGAAGAGTCCATCAACACAGTGGAGGTACACTGTCAGTGGTCTTTCAATTTAATCATAATTGGTCACTACCAGGGCTGTACATGGCGGTCGTTCTTAGGCTCAACGCCCCCGCGATCCAGTCCTTGACAAGCTCTCCTGGTGGATCATTGCCTGATTATCCAGGCTGTTATTGCTGGTCACACTCAATCCAATGTACAAACCACAGCCTGGCTGATTAGGCACTGACTTTAACTATCTGTCCAGTTCCCTCTTGAAGACAGCCAGGAGGTTTGTTAGTAATTCTTCTTGGGCCCCGGACACTTACTATATTTTCTTTTAGTGTACTCATGGCCGACCTGCTTTTCATTGAGGGTATGTTGCACCATCTGCCTAGTCTTGTGCTTCTGTAGGGAGTGATTTCTGCACGCTAATTTAAGATTTTTCAGGTGTAGATTATTATGTATCTCTCTCGCCTGCGTTCCAGGGAGTACAAATCAAGAGATTCCAAACGTTCCCAATAATTAAGGTGCTTGACTGAACTTATTTGTGCACAGAAGGTTCTCTGTAAATTCTTTGGATCTGCAATTTCACCTGCCCTGGATCATCACTGGCATGACATCCTTTGTTTTGAAAGTTCTCATTATCCATTCTATCATTTTCCTCGCAGATGTAATAGTGGCACCGTTTTGATTTAAGAAGTTTAGATCCTCTGACATTAACCCTTCTAATTCCTTCCCACTAGTTTCCCTCTTGTAGATAAATGGTTCGGTTTTTCATAACAGAGTAGTTGAAGATTGTCCTCATTGAACATCACACTGTTTTTCATGGCCCATTGGAAAACTTGATTTATATCCGCTTGGAAATTTAGCGTGTCCTCAGTGGATGACAGCCTCATGCAGATTGGTTTGCAAAAAAAGACACTGTGCTATGGTTGATATCTCTGTGAATGATATGAGGATGAGGATGTGTTACAGAGCATTTTCACTGTGGCAGCCTCCGACTTAATTCTATTTACAGAGTTAAATTTCCATTTCCCCACTTTTCCAGTTATTCCTTTACCCAGCATTGTGTGCTCTATTACATGATGATCGCACTTCTCGAAGGAAAGTCTATGTATACTACATCTGCATTCTGTTTGTCTTCCAGTGCATCCAAAACCATGTCACAGTAGTCCAGTAACTGTGAGAGGCAGGAGCGACCTGCTCTAAACCCATGTCCTGGATTGTGCAGTTGTTGAGAATCCAAATGAGTGGCGATCATGTTTCTTAGAACTCCTTCAAATATTTTTATAATGTGGGACATAAAATATATTGGTCTGTAATTCTTTGTTACTGTTTTGCTGCCACCTTAACGTAATGGGGTTATATTCGTTGCTTCTAGAAACTGTGGGATGAAGCCTGTGTCCAGGCTTCCTCTTCATAGCATACTTAAAGTACACGAAAGGAATTTCTTGCAGTTCTTGATGAACAGGGAGTTCCAAGAGTCTGGGCCCGGGCTAGAGTGCATGGTTATGTTGCCAATGGGTTTTCCATAGTCCAGTAAAGTTAGGGTTCTGTCAGAAATTTGGCATATATTCACAATGTTTTGAGGCTCGTTCTTGAAAAATTCATTCGGATTGTCGATTTTTAATCTAATTAATGACACACTCAACACAGTTATACCGAGTCTTCAGTATCCCTCTCATTTCTTTGTTGTCGTCTGTCTAAGTTCCATCTTGTTGGTTCCTTCAGAGAGACACCACTCTCATTCATACACATAAAGCCAAATACTTAAAACATTTTAAAATATTTTCTACTTCCAGAGAGAATATGCTTTTTAATGTCCTTTAAATACTCTTTAGCAGTAACTATAAATTAGGGAATAAGCTTTTCATGACTCGTCATATTACCTATTCCAAACATTTTGATGAAATTTTAGTTATAAATTAGCATTTCTTAACATTACATGTCATCCAATAACTAAAAATAAAAAAAAACTGTAATAGCTCAACTTCAACTTTAAATTCTCGCATTAGGTCGAACAAATTTGTATGTCGTTCAGTGTCACCAGGAAGGAGGCAATCAAGAAAATGGACAAGTGAATGCCTGCCATTCTCAACATGGAACTATTAGCAGTCACTACAACAAGGCTTGATACAGTCTAAATACAGGCGATGAATAAAGACATAAATGGAGTGTATTGACAGTGTATATAAGAAACTTAGTGAAGTGAATGCTCAACTGAGGTATGTAGATAATGTTACATATGCATAGTTCAGTAAATATCTTGAACTGTGCATACGTGACTTTATTTATATTCTGTCAGTATTAGTATACCTTTCCAGTCAGGTGAGGTATGTTGAAACTGCCTTCTTTGCTATACTAATAAAGGCTGGACAAATATATGACTGTGGGGAGGGTGAATTCAGGAAGAACTTGCCAAGCTTGGGAAGGTAGACCTGTTGCAGTATTCCTGCTATCTCATACGTGAGATAACGATCCAGCATCTTCCTGGCAAGAGACTTAGCTATGTTGTAGATGCTGTTGTTTTGTTTGATTATGTGGTTGTGGAAGTTACTGTGTAAAACAGTCACTACTCAAGTGGTCTATTCTATACTGGTGTTAAGAAACATGTGATGCAAGTCTCTTGATTTCTCCCATGTATATTTTGTCACATTCCTTGTAAGGGATTTTGTATACAACTTCCATGGTTTTGATTTTGTTGTATCCCTTACTGATGATATCCTTGATTGTAGTGGAGGCAGTGGTGGATACCTGGATATTCTCTTCCAGGTAGATCAGTTTCGCCTACTGTATGGGCGAAATGTTTCTGATAAACGATTGCATTATACTGCATTTGTGCCATTATCCATTGATAACTAACAAATAGGCACAATACACAAATAACCCACACACAGGAGAGAGCTTACGACGACGTTTCGGTCCGACTTGAACCATTTACAAAGTCACACTAACAAAAAGGAGAGAAGGAGGGAGTATATATAGGTCAGCAGACAGGGACGGACAAGAGAGAGAGTAGGAAATAAGAAGAGTGGTAGTGGTAGAGGTGGTAGTAGTAGTAATAGTGGAGTCAGATTAAGAAAGAGAAGCACTGCAAAGGAGCTAGGGGCTCACAAACGGTAGGAACAAGAACACAAAGGGATGGGGGGAATAATAATGGATCAAACACTCAAGGCAGAAGAAAGAAAACATAAAGGAGAAAGAGGAAAGAGGAAAGGGGAAGAGAGAGTAAGGGATAAAAATCAGGTTAAGTCACGGGTGTTCTGAAGTTTGGAGCATTTTACAATGTACTGGGAAAGGAAGGCATCTACAGAGACAAAGCCACGACTAAGATTCATACAAGGAAAGTTGTGTATAAGGGAGGATTCAACCAGACGGCGACTGTGAAAGTTAGAAGTAGTGTAGAAAGTTGTAGCAGAAGACCAGTCAATTGGATGACTGTGACCTCTGACATGACAGAAAAGAGCATTGTTGGGGTCGGCAAGCCTAACACTACTTTTGTGCTCCCTGAGTCTGTCAGAAAGAGAACGGCCAGTTTCTCCAAAGTACTGAAGAGGACAAGAGGAATAAGAAATAGAGTAGACACTAGGAATATCTATAAAGGGAAGAGAGGTATGAAATAGATTGGTGCGAAGAGCGTTAGTCTGGTGAAAAGTAAGTTTGGATGTCTAAGGAACGGAGAGAGTTGTTGAGATTAGAAAGACTCGAAATATAGGGAAGGCAGAGGAGATAGCAAAATCATGAGATAGCAAAAGCATGTGATGTACTCGGATCAGAATTGCAGATTATGACTGAGGAGAGCATTGATATGGCAGCACTGTTGAAAAGCGATGACGTCAACAATGAAGTTGACAGTCACACATTACCACCTAACATATCAGAATTGGAATACAGGAACAGCAGCAAATCTGCTATAGATGTTTATGCCATCACTTAGAGCAAGACATAAAACACGTATGTGCTGGTACACATAACTTCATAGCGTCACATACTCTCAGGTTAAGCAAACTGATATGGCCAGAATGCTCAGATGGTGATGTTGCTCTGCCAAGAAACGCACACTACATCATCTTCACCTGGAATAACATTGATAGGCTAGAATCGGATATCCGAAATTCCAAAATCCGGAAACCTCCAAATTTCGGAAGTTTTACGAGGGTTGATATAACGCGCCACAAATGGATCATTCAGTTTGTTGTCAGCAGCAATTACTCGCTAATTACCGCGTATTTTGTGCTCTGGGGGGGGGTGAAGATATTGTTGAAAATTTCGAAAAAGCCAGACGTCGGGAACCGGGTAAATTACCCCAAATGAGGTAAAAATGAAAATCTCGGGGGTAATGAAGGATCAATAAACATATAAATAAAACTGCAGAAAAATTTATTTTTTAATAAGTGAGGAAAATTATGAAAATTGTATTTTTCAAACCAATAATTTTTTGTCTAGTGGGTAATTTTGCTGTACGCAAATTTGTTTAGGGGTAATACCCACCAAAAAAAAAAAAAAATCGCAAACCTCTTATCAGACGAAACGATAAGCGACGGCAGGACATCTCAGAGTTAATGGTGCTGAAGTCCTGGTCGAAATCATAAAAATCCAGTCCTAGTACTGAGAAAACAAGAGAAGTGTCAGCGCTGAACCGCTGGTGCTTCCCACTGACAATGCTGGGGATCATTACGGTCCACCACCGATCCAGGCTGTGCAGTCTGACATTGCAGCCGTATATCTGACTCCGATGTCTATAGCATAAGAAGCCAGACTGACTTCAACATCCTGATCGGCAATAAGATTGCGGTGATCCACGTACAGAATTGGTAATCAGTGTTTTAGCAACTCAGTTGTTCACTGTCAGTGTATTGTTGAGCTAATAATTTTCTGTCATGTTTCTCTAGATATGAACACAACTTTATAAAGAACCGTAAGGTACAATACCGTGACTGGAATAATATACAAATTACCCTCACATAGGAGAGAGAAGCTTATGACGACGTTTCCGTCCGACTTGGACCATTTACAAAGTCTCAATGTGACTCTGTAAATGATCATTGACAAAGTCAGAGTGTGACTCTGTAAATGACCAAGTAAATGGTCCAAGTCAGACCGAAACGTCGCCGCAAGCTGTTCTCTCATATGTGCGGGTTATTTGTTCAACAAAGCTTTATGTTTGTTACCCAGGCAACTCGATAACTAAGTTTCTGGGATAACATGGAAGTTCTTACGAACGTTCATGAACATCATCCTCAAGTTGTGTTTCTTCTACATCGCTTAAACAGTTGTGCCAACAACTGGAAAGAGGTTAAAAGATGCAGACTTCAGGGAACAATATGTAGTAGAAGGTGTCGTTGTTGATGTTTCTACAGCCGGAGTAATGGAAGGACGTAAACAAAACAGGGCAGTCTGTCTCCACAAATTCTTTTGGTTTCTGAGGTATTATTAACGACACATGGTCATGAAAAACAAAATTAATCAAGACTATTTAAATTCAGCTAATTTAAAGGATGCTTATGTACTTAAATTTGATATATGCCGCTTTTGTAGGGTGGATGTATAACTCGAATATATTCAGTAATAACAAAAATTTAATAAGGAAGAATTGTTTTGAGTGACAAGGTGACGTGTGCGTGCGTCTCTTGAAAACTGCACTTAGTAACAAGGACACATGTGCCTTATTGTTGAAGCTGTTGTTAATGACAGGCTCTGATGAGTTACCTTAAAGAGCTACTCTCAGTGACAAGGTGAAGGAGGCCATTAATAACAGAAAATTACTAGGACAACAAAAGAAAGCTAGTCAGCGATGCTAATTTTCAGCAGTCTTTCCAGATTCTGCCAGTGATGTGATGCAAAAGAATCAGTGAACAGACAAGTGATCATTGGCAGTTAAAAGTAAACTTTCTTACTACTGTAACCTAAACACTCCATCCATCACTGAGCTACGTAATAAATATTGTGGGAATTAGCGAGAAATACAAAAGAAGCGCTAATATAACAAGACACGGGTACCGCAGTCACAACACACAGTAAGGAAGGAGCAGCAAATCCTTTGCAAGCATTTACGGAGCAAGAAACTTAGGCCAGGTGATGGAGAACGAGGGTTTAATGGAGGCTGCAGCAGGCGGGAATAGAGCCAAGATGTGCACGCTACAATTTCAGCTTCTCGTCTCTAAACAATACCTAAAGCCCATGTTTATGTTACTTAACCAAATATATATATCGCGTTAAATTAAAAATAATGAGTTGAGTAAGCTTGACAAGTGTTGCTGCCTAAAGTGGCGTGGAAGATGAGGCTTGCGCACGCTTCTAATTTTTGAAGGCTTAAACTATAGTCATATAAGGTAAATATTCAACATTCTTTTAATACAGCATTAAGTTATTAGAGAAAATAAGACTGTAAGTTATTTACAAAACCTATTCTGCGTTCTAATTGTTTATTCAAATGCATATTGGAAAAAAATAATACTAAATAGAAGGAATAAGTCATGTGTAAAGAATGGAAAAAACTGGCAATACAGCTGAGCGAATAACATGACATGAAAGGGAACAATATTGAAGGTAATAAATTACAGAATGACTTGTTAATAAAAATGGTTGGCTATTTATTCTGAAGCTGGAATTTTTCTCTTTTAACAAGTTAAAAATGTAAAGATTAGTCAACGCTTTACGTAAAATATTTCACCAGAATTACGGTGCGAAAAATAACTATGGGCTTGTTGTGTTTTGTAACGTGAATTAATAATAACATGCAGAATATTTTCTCTTGTTAGAGGGAAATATATATATATATATATATATATATATATATATATATATATATATATATATATATATATATATATATATATATATATATATATATATATATAACATGTACATATATATATATATAATATATATATATATATATATATATATATATATATATATATATATATATATATATATATATATATATATATATATATATATATATATATATACATACATATATAATTAATAAACAAAATACATTTACAGAAAAAAACATAAACATGAATACAATGGCACAATGTATCAAAGATCATGAATTTCCTCCAGCTCCTCCGAGGCTGGACGTGAGCCAAGTATGCAGCAAGCATTTCCCCTCTGGATGGCGACGCTGAGGCGCTGGAACATGAAAGTGGCTGCCCTTGGGTCCCTGGTGGTGTCGATGAGTCTGGAACCCAATTCTTTAAGGAAACGTGTGGCATTTTTTCCCCATGATCCCAAGGTCTCTGATCTATATATATATATATATATATATATATATATATATATATATATATATATATATATATATATATATATATATATATATATGTGTGTGGTGTGTGTGTGTGTGTGTGTGTGTGTCGTGCCGAATATGTAAAACTGGTCAATTAGCAAGAACTCATTTAAAATTAAGTCCTTTCTAAAATTTTCTCTTATACGTTTAAAGATATATTTTTTTCATTAATGTTAATGTAAAAATTTATAATTTTGCACCTAAAGGAACTTAGAAAACTTACCTAACCTTATTATAACAAGAACAATTTATTTTAGCCTAACCCAACTAAATATATTTTAGATTTGTTTACAATAATTTAATACTAAACAAACACAGTGAAATATATTTTTTTTCGTTAGGTTCAGAATGATTTTGAAGAAATTATTGCATACACAAATTTTCACTTGTCCTTTATGGCAAGATGAACGTTGCTATTTAAGCCAAGATCGCAAGTTCTGCCTATTCGGCACGACATATATACATATTATATATATATATATATATATATATATAAAATATATATAATATATATATATATATATAAATATAATAAATATATATATATATATATATATGTGTGTGTGTGTGTGTGTGTGTGTGTGTGTGAGTGTGTGAAGTGAACAGAGTACGCATGTCTCTATCCACGGTGGTGCAGTGGATAGAGACATGCGTACTTTGTTCATTTCACCCTGGGCTGGGCACAGGAACGCAGTATCTAGTCCAGGCCAAGCCGCCAGAGATTAGATAATTGTACACTTTTAATTAGATTAGATAATTGTTTACTGTCCCTTCTTTATCTCTTTCAATATACACTAGCTACATAGCGAGGTCAGTATTGTACACTTTAGCTACAGAGAGTGAGCAGGAATATACACTGATCGCTCAGTGTTCAGTAATGCACACTGACCATTAGGTGATCGGTAATACACATTGATCATCCAGTGCTCAGTTTATACACTAACCAATGCTCAGTAATGTGCAGTGATCACTCAGTGTCCGAAAATACACTGACCACCCAGTGTTCAGTTTAACACAGACTTCACTGTGTATACAATAATACATGCTGAACATTCAGTATATACAGTAGAAAAAACTGTATACAATAATACATGTTGAACACTCAGTGCATACAATAGAACACACTGTGTACAATAATACATGCTGAACACTCACTATAAACAGTAGAAAGCACTGTATACAATAATACATGCTGACTACTCAATGTATACTGTAGAACACACTGTGTATACAATAAACGTGCTGAACACTCAATATATGCAATAGTACTCACTGAATACTCAGTGAATATAGCATACACTGAGTACTCAGTAAATATACACTGAATATTCAGTAAATATAGTATACACTGAATACTCAATTTATGCAGTAATGCAGGCTGACCACTCAGAGCGTTCTTGTATTACATTATGCATCATGGCTGCCACTATCACGTTACCTCGCACTGGCCGAGCCGGGGCGCCACTCTCGCTGCTTATTCACCCCCTATTGGTATTCCAAAGCCCCGACAACTGCAGCAGAGCTAGAACCTGGCTCACAGCGTCTTACATTTAGTGTCGTCATTACACTGGCTTCTCCTGGTACTGCGGGATCTACTACTAATACCCACTCGAGCTCGTGTGGCTCAACTTAAATTTTACACACTCTTAATGTGAAACCAACGTTATTTATTTTTGAGAAGTAGTACGAATGTTATGTACGAGACCCGCCTGCGTGTGTATTAATGTATTTCTTTTTGTGTGTGGACAAATACTGTTTTTGTCTGACGTGGAATAATAGGATTTGCATTTTTTACGTGGATGTGTAAGTCAGAATGTGTTGTACAGACACGAACGAGTGTCTTGGTGATCTAATCTACGAAAATATATGCAGAATTCAGGGAAAAAATTGAAAAGACAAATTATGTTCTCACACTCACATCTTATAAAAGGGCTGAGGTTATTTCTACGCACATTCGACCTCTGTGTGAGATGAGGTTATTAAAAAGGCTCATATATTCAACCTATGAGTGGGATGAGGTTGTAATAAATGGGATCACACTCTCTGTCTCTGAGTGGGGTAAGGCTGTGGATGGGCACACACACTTAGTCTATGAGTGGGTCAAGGACTTGGATGGGCTCACACTAAGAGTGGGTTGAGTTACGAAAAGGTTCACCCATTATTTTCGTTAGTGAAGCAAGAATAAGATTAGACTTACACTCGACTTATAAGAAGGGGTTAAATTATGAGCGTGCTCATACGATTATGAGTGGGTAAGGTTATGAAAAGTGCTCAAAAAAACTCGAATTATGGGTTGGATAAAGTTATGTATGGACTTACTCACTCGGCCTATGAGTGGGCTCACACACTCGGCCTATGAGTGGGCTCACATACTCGGCCTATGAGTAGGCTCACACACTCGGCCTATGAGTGGGGTAGGGTAGTGGGGTCTCCCAGTTTAAACTATAACTGAAGTCAACACAGAAGTATTATTCGATGTAATTTTCGGACTGCTGAATGTTTTTAGACGCTGATTTCCCCATTTTTGTCCTCTATCATACTATATTTACGAGATAAGTTGTGCTTGATTTACAAAAAAAAAATAAATAAATAAATAAATAAAAAGGCAAAACTCTCTAATCAGCGCCACTATGAAAAGCGATCAGAAATTTTAATACTTTTTTTTCAGAATTTCTCATGGAGAACGGTGCATTTACTCGTAAGTGCTCAGTCCCAAGGAAAATGTATTTTCAGCACGAATAGATCGCTTTTTCCTGTTTCCCTGATTAACTGCCAGGCACCAGTCACTGTATAATTCTTTAGCGTCAATTACGGGTCTCGCACAAAGGTCATTTTCCCAGTTATCGATCTGGACAATCAGTGTTTCAAGTTGAATTAGAGCCAGGTTTGGTTAGCTTAGGTAAGGTTCGTCAGGAAACAGAACAAGTATTTCCTAACGCTTTCCTGGAAGTTTGGGTCATCTGACCGAGGC
Source organism: Cherax quadricarinatus (assembly GCF_026875155.1). Taxonomy (NCBI): domain Eukaryota; kingdom Metazoa; phylum Arthropoda; class Malacostraca; order Decapoda; family Parastacidae; genus Cherax; species Cherax quadricarinatus. Next base: position 58,180,187 of record NC_069414.1, read on the forward strand.
CTTCCTCTGGCTTACGGGTCCACCCCTCTAACAAATTTAAGCTATCATTATAACCATTAAATTTTAGGTCTAGATAGAAATTTATAGTTAGTTTTAACCTGAAGACATTTTTGAATCCGACGGGTAAAAGAAAGACGAGAATAGCTCTATAAATTAGAGCTGCATTCTTACGTTTATCAAGCAGTTTCTCAAGGACAGCAATAAATTTTTCAAGGACAGCAATAACTTTTTCAAGGACAGCAATAACTTTTTCAAGGACAGCAATAACTTTTTCAAGGACTGCAATAACTTTTTCAAGGAAAGCAATAACTTTTTCAAGGACAGCAATAACTTTTTCAAGGACAGCAATAACTTTTTCAAGGACTGCAATAACTTTTTCAAGGAAAGCAATAACTTTTTCAAGGACAGCAATAACTTTTTCAAGGACAGCAATAACTTTTTCAAGGACTGCAATAACTTTTTCAAGGAAAGCAATAACTTTTTCAAGGAAAGCAATAACTTTTTCAAGGACAGCAATAACTTTTTCAAGGAAAGCAATAACTTTTTCAAGGACAGCAATAACTTTTTCAAGGACAGCAATAACTTTTTCAAGGACAGCATAACTTTTTCAAGAAAGCAATAACTTTTTCAACGGAAAGCAATAAAACTTTTTCAAGACAGCAATAACTTTTTCAAGGACTGCAATAACTTTTTCAAGGACAGCAATAACTTTTTCAAGGACAGCAATAACTTTTTCAAGGACAGCAATAACTTTCAAGGACGCAATAACATTTTCTAAGATGCAATACTTTTTCAAGGACAGCAATAATTTTTCAATGGACGCAATAACTTTATTCAAGGCCAGCAATCTTTTTCAAGGACAGCAATATACTTTTTCGGCTGACATGAAACCATTTAAATGTAGCAGCTTCAGTGCTCAGCTAGAATCAGAATGGTGTTTCACTGTAATAATAATAATAATGAACTCTTTCAGAATACTACGTCGGTGAGGTGAACATGAAAAGAAGACAGATTTTCCACAGTGCCCCCCAAAAAAAAGTGGCTGCCTGGACATCATCGTGAGCAACGTTAACACCTTCTAAATTAAACGAGTGGTTGTTACAAGGGCAGCATCAAATGAACTCTGAGCACTGGTATTCACGCCAAGCAATGTTACTTGAATATATATATATGTCTTGCTGCTGCAGTCTTCTAAATTCACTTTATCATGCTCTAGCTTTGTTATTTCCTCTGGGATTACCTCGGTTGTTTTCGCATCAGGTGGAATGAGGCCAAAGAAAATTTCCTTGATTACTACAGAGTTAGGCTGAATCTCAACAAATCTGACGGTTTGCTACATCTTCTCTGTATACACTGTATAAAGCAGCATCAAATAAGATCTAATAATTCTTGACCATTTAGACTTATGAAAGGAGCTCTGTATTCTTGCTCCAGACTAAACAGTTCATTTTGAATATCCGGAGAAAACAATGACAAGCAGCCGGATTTTCCAAAAACTGCCTACAAATTTTCTATAATTTAGCATAGCCAGAAAATTTCCCGGGATGCTATCAATAACAAGTGATTTTCTATGACATCGAAAAGGTAAATTCTTCCCAGCAAGAGTCTAAAATTTCAGAAAGATACGTTCAAGAATCCCGTTCCATCATTTTATTTTTTTTTAGCTAATTTTGAAAATTACTGTTGTGGATGGTATTCCACTAATTCACCTTTGTAGCAACCATGTAAGAAATGAAGAGCCATTCTCAGGGCTGATAACGTTACAACCAACGCTACCAATACCACTACCCGAATTACTGCCTCTTCTACATGTACTATCAGTAATACATGTAGAAGAGGCAGTACTCCCTTCATGCCTCGCATACACATTCCAGCCATCTCAAAGTTTCTGGCAACAGTGTTACTTAACTATGGTGCAGGACAAACTTAAACGTTGTCATAATGTTTAGTTGAGTGCGGGATCTGCTCAAAATATATATTTTGCAATTTTTGGTAAGGAAAAATGATCCTAGTCTCATGTATTTGTAATGTTGTATAAAGTGTAACCGTTAAAAAAAAAACTTAATACAACAGAAGTTAACATTTTTTACTGTGTATTTTTTTCTTTCCCACCGTGTGGAGAGTGTCGGCCAGGGCAGTGGTGCTAAGGGCGGAGTGGAAGGTACACATGAGAGGGGTACACATGAGAGGGGTACACTTGAGAGGGGTACACATGAGAGGGGTACACATGATGTGAGGGCACGCATAACCTGGGGAAAATGACCTACGATAAATAACTTAAAAGTCGCATCCTAAAAATTTCAAAAACGAAATATATAATTCCTCATGGGAAAAATCTCCAGTGAATAGAAAGAAATATTCCTGACCGCACAATCTGCCCAACGATACAATCCGTGATACACACTTCATCTATAATAGTGAAGTAAAAAATAAATAAACTTTGCATACAGCTTCCACAATGGACTTTGATACTAATAAAGAGCGGCTTTGGGTCCAAAAATTCGAGGATCAGCTTTTTTGTGGAAGCTGAGTGAGGGAAGCATAATATCCAGGATGCAGTAACAGGAGGGGGATGCAATGTGTAACAATAATGCTTTGTTCCACTGTACAAAGACAACGATGTTGCGAACACAGTGAAAGATTTTAGTGCTGGCACAACTCATGCATTCATAGTCGGTATGATCACTGACAGCCTTTGAAAAGTTAAATACTGGCCCATGTTCCGGACCAGTATTTAACTTCCCACAAAGGAAGAGATTGTAGTGGAATGTATTTCATCAAACGTTAAACCCGTGTGGTTCTTTCATGATAGAAGGTGGTGCGAGTCTCAAGTGGCTAATCGCAGACCCAACTTGCTCTCTGCAGCCAATCTATTGGCGAAAACTAAATGAAGAGAAGCAAAGTAAATTTTTACAATATTGTGAAGAGAGTTGTAGTATGAGGAGGAAGAAATGGAATATAGTTTGCTGTATAAACTCTGTTTGTGAGAACACATTATCACTCACACTGATGGTTATTCGTGGAAACAATTGATCCTCTCACTCACTGTTGATTAAGTAATGCTGTAGGGATTACTGAAATGTCAATGGTAGAGAGATAACTGGCATCACAAATGTAAGGTCAGCAGTTACAGGCTTTTTAAAGTTATTTCATCCTCGTGACGTAACACACATGCAATACTTTCAAAAGTACTAAACTTTATAGAAAGAAAATGCACAAGTAACTTGCACATAGGAGAAAGAAGCTCATGACGACGTTTCGATCCGACTTCTAACATTGACGGGTCACGCTAACACACGAAGCTGAGAAAGCCAGTATATATATATATCCTAGGAAGTAGGGCTGTAGACAACAGTCACCCAGGGAGGTACTACAGTCCAGCCAAGGCATTGTAAAAGAAAATTTTGCAATTGTTTTACATGATGGTAGGATTGCTGGTGTCTTTTTCCTGTCTCATAAACACGTATCTCTTACTATATCACGGTCACACTACGCGTACATGTCTCCCACCGAGGCAGGGTGGCCCAAAAAGAAAGAAAATCCCCAAAAAGAAAATAGTTTCATTATTCAACACTTTCACCTCACTCACACATAAGAACATAAGAACATAAGAACGAAGGAACACTGCAGAAGGCCTACTGGCCCATGCGAGGCAGGTCCAAGTCTCCTACCGGCTTAAGCCAATGCACCCAACCTAGTCAGGTCAGGTCACATTGACTTAAGGGAGGAACACGGCAACATAATCACTGTCTTTGCAGAGGCGCTCAGATACGACAGTTTAGAAGTCCCCCCAAACTGTCAATATTCCAAATCCCTCCTCTTTAAAGCGCAGGCATTGTACTTCCTATTTCCAGAACTCAAGTTCGGCTAACCGGTTTCCCTAAATCCCTTCACTAAATATTACCCTGACCACACTCCAACAGCTCGTCAGGTCCCAAAAACAATTCGCCTCCATTCACTCCTATCTAACACGCTCACACACGCTTGCTGGAAGTCCAAGCCCCTCGCCCAGAAAACCTCCTTCACCCTCTCCCTCCAACCTTTTCGAGGACGACCCCTACCCCGCCTTCCTCTCTCTACAGATTTATACGCTTTCCATTCTCTCTAAATGACCAAACCACCTCAACAACACCTCTTCAGCCCTCTGACTAATACTTTTAGTAACTCCACAGCTCCTCCTAATTTCCACACTCTGAATTCTCTGCATAATATTTACACCACACATTGCCCTTGGACAGGACATCTCCACTGCCTTCAGCCGCCTCCTCGCTGCAACATTTACAACCCAAGCTTCGCACCCGGATAAGAGTGTTGGTACCACTATACTTCCATACATTCACTTCTTTGCCTCCATAGATAACGTTTTCTGTCTCCACAGATACCTCAACGCACCATTCACCTTTTTCCTTCATCAGTTCAATGGTTAACCTCATCCTTCATAAACCCATCCAATGACATTCAACTCCCAAATATCTGAAAATATTCACTTCTTCCATACTCCCTCTCTCCAATATGATATCCAATTTTTCTTTATCTATATCGTTTGATACCCTCATCACCTTACTCTTATCTATGTTCAATTTCAACTTTCTACCTTTACACACACTCCCAAACTCGTCCACTAGCCTTTGCAACTTTTCTTTCGAATCTCCCAAAAGCACAGTATCATGAAAATATACATTTGTTATAAAGTATACATTCGTATATATTCATCGATAAGTTTCACTTGAAAATGTTATTCATGGTGTGTTTGACTAATGTTTTCGTGTAAACTGGGACGCTCGTAAATAACATGTGTAGTTTTTCTTTAGAATCTCCCAAAAGCACAGTATCATCAGCAAAAAGTAACTGTGTCACTTCCCATTTTGTATTTAATTCCCCATAATTTAATCCCGCCCCTCTCCCGAACACCCTAGCATTTACTTCTTTTACAACCCCATCTATAAATATATTAAACAACCATGGTGACACTACACATCCCTGTCTAAGACCTACTTTTACAGGGAAGTAGTCTCCCTCTCTTCTACACGCCCTAACCTGAGCCTCACTATCCTCATAAAAACTCTTTACAGCATTTAGTAACTTACCACCTATTCCATATACTTGCAACATCTGCCACATTGCTCTCCTATCCACTCTATCATATGCCTTTTCTAAATCCATAAATGCAATGAAAACTTCCCTACCTTTATCTAAATACTGTTCACATATATGCTTCAATGTAAACACTTGATCTACACATCTACCCACTCTGAAGTCTCCTTGCTCACCTGCAATCCTACTCTCTGTTTTAACTCTAATTCTTTCAATAATAACCCTACCGTACACTGGTATACTCAGTAAACTTATTCTCCTATAATTTTTTACAATCTATTTTGTTTTCCTTCTCTTTACATAAAGGAACTATACATGCTCTCTGCCAATCCCTAGGTACTTTCCCCCTCTTTCATGCATTTATTAAACAAAAATGCAAAGCATTCCAACACTATATCCCCCACTGCTTTTAACATTTCTGTCATGATCCCGTCAGTTCCAGCTGCTTTACCCCCTTTCATTCTACGTAATGTGTCCTGGGGTAGCGAGTACAACATCCAGTTCCGCTGGATGCGCTACTCTTAAGGATCGTATGGTCCAGTGGATTAGGGCGTCATGTGCCTTTCGCCCACCATGAGGTAGGACAAAGCAGCATGGGTTCGAGTCCTTGGCTAGTGCAGTGTTGTTATTGATCAATACCACTCGTTCGTGGTCACAACAATATATATAAATATTTTTTTTTTTCAACAAGTCGGCCGTCTCCCACCGAGGCAGGGTGACCCAAAAAAGAAAGAAAATCCCCAAAAAGAAAATACTTTCATCATCATTCAACACTTTCACCACACTCACACATTATCACTGTTTTTGCAGAGGTGCTCAGAATACAACAGTCTAGAAGCATACACATATAAAGATACACAACATATCCCTCCAAACTGCCAATATCCCAAACCCCTCCTTTAAAGTGCAGGCATTGTACTTGTTAGGTAAGACACATATGCAACAGTTAGGTATCTTTATTTCGAAACGTTTCGCCTACACAGTAGGCTTTTCGTCGAGTAAAAAAAAGGGTTTTATAGAACAGAAGATACTTGAAGACGATGAATCAGCCCATCCCCCAAAAAGTTTTGGGTGGTCACCTCAGTCGGGAAAAGAGCATTTTCCTTGCTGAAAAATATGAATTTGAAGTGCAGAATGGGGCCTTTATATATGCCAGGAGGTGAACTGGTTTTTTTGGGGAGGGGGGCCCTTTCTAAACCCCCAGCCTTCTCACTATAAGGGGTTGTCGAAGTGGTCTGTACCAAGATACCCTTTTTTGCAATGTCGACAGAATGAACTTAAAAGGTATAAATACGACGATTTTTTAGGTAAGACACTTTTAAAAATTAGGTATTTTATTTCGAAACGTTTCGCCTACCGTAGGCTTCTTTACGAGTACAAAAAGGTTTAAGAAGCAAAGATCTTTTAAAACGAGTAATCATCCATCACCCTTAAAATTTTGAGGTGGCAGTCCCTCAGTTGGAGAAGGCTTTTCCGTTTTCGAAACAATATGAAGTTGAAGTGACAGACAAAAGGAACATGCCTTTCCCCGACTGAGGGACTGACCACCTCAAATTTAAGGGGGAAACTGATTACATCGTCTTTAAGTATCTTCTGCTTCTAAAACCTTTTTGTACCGACGAAGAAGCCCCTGTGTAGGCAAAAGTTCGAAATAAGATACCAACTGTTGCATATGTTCTTACCTAAAATCGTCGGGATTTTTTTCCCCTTTTTAAATTTTATTCTGTCAGGGGAATCAACACAAGGGTTTTGGTAAACCACTCGACAACCTCTACGTGAAACGGGGGTTTGAGAAAGGACCGCCCCCCAAAGCAAACCCACGCTCACCTCCTGGCACTATATAAAGGCCCATTTTGTCACTTCAACTTTAAGTTCGACAACGGAACAATGCCTTCTCCGACTGAGGGGCTGACCACCTCAAAACTTTTAAAGGGGGTTTGGGCTTTAAAATTGTCTTTAAGGGACTTCTGCTTTTTTCAACCCCTTTTTGTACTCGACGAAGAAGCCTACTGTGTGGCGAAACGTTTGAAATAAAAACCTAACGTTCATATGTGCTACCTAACAATCTGTCGGGATTTCATCCATTTTTTTTGTTTTTTCAGGCTTGTTTTCCCCTTTCCCGGACTCAAATCCGACTATATGAAAAAACCGGTTTCCCCGTCCTTCCTAAAATTTACCCTGCTCACTCCAAAAGATTCAGGTGCCAAATACCATTTTGTCTCCATTCACTCCTTCTAAAACGCTCACGAAAGCTTGCTGGAAGTCCCCCCCTTGCCACAAAAAACCCCCTTTAACCCCCTCTCTCCAACCCCTTTCGAGGACCCCCCTACCCCCCTTCCTTTCCCCATAGATTTTATGCTTTTCCCCGTATTCTACTTTGTCCATTTCTCTCTAAAGACCAAAAAAACCCCCTCAACAACCCCCCTTCTCCCTCTGACTAATACTTTTATTAACTCCACACCTTTTCCAAATTTCCCACTCCAATTTTCGCATAATATTTACCCACACATTCCCCTTAAAAAGAAATCTCCATGCCTCCAAACTCCCCCGCTGCGCATTTACCACCCAAGCTTCACACCCATATAAGATGTTGGGACAAAATTATACTTTCATACTCCCTTCTTTGCCTAAAAGAAAAACGTTTTTGACCCCCCACAAACTCAACGCCCACTCCCCTTTTTTTCCCTCCAATTCTTGTTAACCCTCATCCTTCCAAACCCACCGTGCCGTCAACTCCCAAGTATCAAAACATTCACTTTTTCCATACTCTCCTCCCCAATTTGATACCCAAATTTTTTTCTTATCAAATCATTTGTACCCTCATCTCTTAACTCTTTTCTATTTTTCATTTCAACTTTCTCCCTTTACACACTTTCCCAACCATCCACTAACCTTTTGCATTTTTCTTTAGAATCTCCCAAAAAGCACAGTTCATAGCAAAAAAAAACGTGTCAATTTCCCATTTTGAATTTGATTCCCCCAAAATTTAAAATCCCCCCCCCCTCTCCCGACACCCTAGCATTTTCCTTTAAAACCCCCATTATGAATATATTAAACAACCAGGTGACATTACACATCCCTGTCTAAGACCTACTTTTACCGGGAAGTAGTTCCCCCTTCTAAACACCCTAACCGGGCCTCACTATCCTCATAAAAACTCTTTAAGCATTTAATAACTTACCCCTTTCCATATACTTGCAACATCTCCACATTGCCCCTCTTCCCTCTACAACCCTTTTCTAAATCTAAATGCAATAAAAATTTCCCCTACCTTTATCTAAATACTGTTCATATTATGCTTCATGAAAAACCCTTGATTACACACCCCACCCCTCTAAAACCTCCTGCCATCCGCAATCCACATTCTGTCTAACCTCTAATTTTTAATTATAACCCTACCGTACATTTTTCCGGAAACTCAGAAAATTATTCCTCTATATTTTTTACAGTCCTTCCCCCCTTTCCCTTTATAAAAGGGACTATACATGCTCTTCCGCCAATCCCGGGTACCTCCCCCTCTTTCATACATTTATTAAAAAAATCCCAAAACCACCCAAACATATACCCCCCCCCATTTTTAACATTTCTGAAACCCCATCTTTCCAGCTGCTTTACCCCCCTTTTCATTTTACGTAATGCCTCACGTACCTCCCCCCTTTTTCATTCTGTTTTCTTTTCCCCTAAAAGATGGTTACCCCCCGACCGGGGGCGGGAAATTACTCCTCTGTTTTTTCCCTTTAAACTTTTAAAATTTCCTCAGAATATTCTCGCCATCTCCCAATACCTCCATCTCCCCACTACAAACCTCCCCCCCTTTTTTTTAACTGCAAATCCATATTTTCCCCTGGCTTTTTCTTTTTTTAACCACTCCAAAATTTTTTCTTTTTTTTCATTAAAATTTCTTGACATTTGCCTTCCCACCACATCTGCTTTTTTTGCACTCTCTCACCACCCCTTTTTAAACCTTTCTTTTACTCTCCAAAACTTGCCTCTTAAAACACTTAAACACTTATAACACTTCTTATAACACTTATAACACAGTGTTAAATGGTCAGTCGTCGGGTTTTCAGGGGTCACGTCACGTGAGGTCACAGACCCTGACTGTTTGGGGGTTTAGCGGGGACGGTTACAAAGCATGGCTTGCTTCTACAGTGTTTTTTAAAAGCTGAGGTTGGAGAGTTAAGGAGGAGGTTTGCTTCTCCAGGAGGAGTTTAGGAGGCTAAAGGTCCACCAAAAGGGGCCTGGGAGAGAGTGTGAGGGGGTTGGAGTGGGGGGAATGAGGCTTCAGCAGTGAGGGGCAGGTTTTTCTCACTGTGAGGGGCTTAGGTGGGGGGGGAGAACGGCTACCACAGTGAGTGCAGCCCCGCACCCTACAAGTGGCGAGTTGTTCACAGTAATGGGGGGCATCAAGTAAGGAAAGTTAAGAGTGCAATCTAAGGGGGAGGGAAAACGTTCTCTGTTCTCCCGGATGAATGACTTCATGGCCTGAAAGGTAAGGGTACACGCCCCTGCTAATGAAGGGAACGCTTTTTTTGTGGTTGGGGACTCTCAGGAGTATGTTGATCGTGTTTTTGTAATAGGAAAAAGAAATAAAAGAGTGTGCTTTCCCCCGGAGCTGGTGTTGGGGGCATTTTCAACAGACTGGATAAACATGTAGGTATGGGAAAAACCCCCTTTTTGTCTCTGGGTGGGAAAAAATATTGGGAAGGGGAGGAGAGAAGACTGCTAAAAGTACAGGGGAGCTATAGATTTCATTAAATTTTAAGGGAGGGATCCCCCCATATGTAGCATCTTCCCTGAAGGGGGTAGGAAATGAATGGTGTCAGGGCAATTGGGGTAAATTGCTGGCAGACGATACTGCAAGGAAATTGCAAACCCATTCATTGACAACTGGAACACTTTTATGGCAAACAGAAAGTATCAAAGGGGTGGGTTCATCTCTCTGGGCAGGGGGGGGTAGCACTTGCAGACCCTTTTAAAGGCCATTGGTGAAATGCCTATGATTTTTTAAAATGATGGAAATAGAGTAGGGTTTTGGTGGGAAAAAAAACAGGTTGAACATAGGGTTTGGAAAAAAGTAAATGTATAAAAGGGATCAGCAAAGTATAAATAAAGACAATAGAAAAGGTACAAACAAAGGGGGAAAAGCAAGGCACAAGGGACTAGCTCCCTTTTAAAGGGTTTCTACTAATAGAGGAGTGTTAGAAAAAATGATACAAATTAATTTCAAATGGGAAACTAGATTTATTGCTATAAACGAGACCCCGGCTCAAACTGAAAAATGAGAGAGCCCCTGAAAGTACATCAAGGCTATAAATTTTTCCACATGACGGTCAAAAGGGAAAGTGGTGGAGTAGCGATGTATGCAGAGACAATTTAAAAAGTTGTGTAGACAAGATATTAAAATTTAAAACGTCAGCCACTGAATCTGTTTGGTTTCAGCTTCTCGAGGGGCGAGAAAAACTAATTTTGGGTGTGATTTTTCAGGGCCCCAAAATCTTGATAGGGAGTGCAGAAAAAATTTTTGGGGCAAATTCTAAGGGTTTTTACATACGAAAATGTTTGGAATGGAATTTCAATATAAAAGATTGACTGGCAATTTGACAGGAAATTTAGAGTCGGGGTACTTTCTTGATACGACCGGATTGTTTTTTAAAAAACTTTGTGACAGACCAACTAGGGGAAAATAACCTCCTTTACTGGTTCTTGCCAGTAGGGGAAAAACTAATTAATAACTTGAGGTTAATGAGGCTTGGGGAGAGTGATCACAAATCACTCAGTTTTAACATACTGGAAATTTCCCCAATAAGGCAATCAAGTCTCCGTCCCTGACTTTCGCTTGGCTGATTTCATGGGGTGAAAAATTACTTGGGGGGCTGAACTGGAATGACCTGACTAGGGTCAGGTAGGTGGGATGGTTTCCGAATGATGCTTTCCAGGGCATGTTCTAGCTGCTCAGCAAATTTTGTTCCAAAAAAGGGAAATAGATCAAACAAAAATGATCCTAAATGGGGAACAATAATTAAAATACTGAATTTGGTCAAAAGAGGCATATTAGGGAAATCAAAAGAGGGGAGGGCAATTAAGAAAAACGTATTTCATTAAAGAGAGAAAAAAAAAAAGGGGGTTAGAAAAACAAATAGAGATTTTTGAGGTTAAGTTTTCAAGAGAATCGAAGACTAACCAAAGGTTCTTTTAGGTATACAGAAGTAAGATCAGGGGGCAAGATAGGCCCCCTAAAAATTCCTCGGGGCACCACTGACAGTGATAAGGAAATGTGTGAATTTTTAACACAAATTCCTCTCATTTTTACACAGGAGGATACACGATTTCCAAATGATAAATTTTAGAACAGACGATAATAAAATGTGCCTATTTTGGGGCACAAGTGCATGGTCCTTAGGCAATGTAAATTAAAACCTAACAAATCCCCAGGCCCTGATGAACGTATGCAAGGGGGTTCAAAAGGGAAATTTAAAAGGGGAGATGCCACCTTTGGCTAAACTTTAAAATATACACAAACTGGCATGTGCCAAAAGGGGAAAAATGGCAAATGTGATACCTATTTTCAAAACAGGTGACGGGTCCTTAGCTTCGAACTATAGACCAATAAGCCAACCTCCTAGGGGGGAAAATTTGAACAAAAATTGCCGGGGCGTTCGTGGCCACCTTGAAAAGAAAAATTTAATCAACGAATCCCCCGCAGGGGTTTTACAAGGGGCGTTCCGCCTTACGAATTTATTAACTTTTTTCACAAAGGATTTGAGGAGGTAGATCATGGTATGAATATGATTTGTGTTAGGGGACTTCAGTAAGGTTTTTGACAGGGCCCCACATCAAGACTATTGGGGAAAAATTAAAGACTGGATAGGGGAAAATTTTTTTTTCCTGGATAGGGCATGGTTGACAAATGGCAGCAGAGAGTTGCATAAATGGGGAGAAATCGAGTGGGGAAGCGTCCGAGCGGTTCCAAGGGGTCAGGTTGGGCCCCCTGCTGTTCCAATCTCAAAACAAAGATGGGGGCAAAAAGCGACATCGGAAATTTTTGCCATACACCAAAATAGGCCGTCGAATTCTTCGACGAGGACATTCGAGCACTCCAGGAAGATTTGAATAGACAATGCAGGGTCGGAAAGGGGCGATGCAGTTTAATATAGAAAAATGCAAAGTTCAAAATTTGGACAGGCAATAACCATGCCACATAAAAACAAAATAATGAGACTTAATATTAGGGATTGCAAAAAGTTTAAGTTCGGGTTTTAGCAAATCAAACCCAAAGACAACATGCAAAAGTGTTCGCAAAAAAGTAATAGAACCCTTGGCTTCATACAAAACAAAAATAATAGGACCCCCAGGTTTTTCTTAAACTCTATACACCTTTGGTTTAGGCGTCTTTAGTTTATGCTGCACTTTTTGGGTCACCGAACAGAATGGATTAAATCTCTGGAAAATGTAAAAAGGGGGAATCAAAGATGTTTCCATTTATCAGAAACCCCCCTTGGGGGATGACAAGGGCCCTGAAACTGCACTCTCTAGAAAGACGTAGAATTGGGGGATATGATTGGGGTTTTTAAAGTGGAAGACGGAATAAAAAAGGGGGATGTAAATAGTGTCTGAAAATATCTAGCCTAACAGGGCTGCAGCAAGGTTTTAAATTGGAAAAATTCAGATTTAGGAGGGATATAGGAAAGTCTGGTTTGGAAAGATTGTGGATGGGGGAAAAAACTCCCAAGTACCGTTTAGAGGCCCAGAAGTTGTTTTAGCTTTTAAAAAATATTGGATAAATACATGAGTAATGTGGGTGGGGGTGAGTTTCCCCGAAGCTTGTGCTAACAGGTCGGTTGCCTGTTCCTCCCAAGTCAATGGACTGACCTACTAGTTTGGGGGGATGGCTTAAGCCCCTGGGACTTGGACCCTGCCTCGATGGGCCAGTTTGGCCTTCTGCAGTGTTTCCTTCGTTTTTAGTTCTTTGTTCTTAAAAACACTCATAAGCTACCTTTTTTTCTTTTACACACCCCTTTTCTTTTATTCCCCAATCACTCCTCTTTCCTCCCGCCCCCCACCCTCCTTAACCACAAACTTTTGCCCACATTCTAATATGCATTTTTTTAAAAATTCCAACATATATATATATATATAATATATTAAAAAAAATTTTTAAATATATATATATATATATTATATTATATATTAATTATTATATATATATATATATATATATTTTAAAATATTTTAAAAATTATATATATATAATATATATATGTAATATATTCGGCCCAAAGGCAGACTTGCGATCATGGCTTAAATGCAACGCCATCTTGCCATATAGGACAAGGAAAAAAAAAATTTTTGTATGAAAAAAAAATTTCGCCAAAAACATTCTGACCCCCCCCAAAAAAAATTTTATTTGTTGTGTTTATTTTTGTATTAAATTTGGTAAACGTATTTAAAAAATAATTAGTTGGGTTAGGTTAAAATAAAAATTTCGCTTGCTATAAAAAGGTTGAAAGTTTTCCTAAATGTTTTGGTGCAAAAAATTTAAAATTTTTTACATTAACGTTAATGAAAAAAATATATCTTTAAACGTATAAGAGAAAATTTTAGAAAAGACTTTATTTTAAATGAGTTCTTGCTCATTGACCAGTTTTATATATTCGGCCACGACTTTATTTTATATATATATATTATAATATAATATATATATATATATATATATTTTATATATATATATTATATATTATATATATATATATAAATATATTATATATATATATATATATTATATATATAAAATGTATTATATATATATATATATATTATATTAAAATATAAAATTTTATATATATATAATATATTATAATGAAATTTTTTAGAATGTCCGCATCGTTGTACCCAATCATTATTTACTGTCTGTACAGATTAGGGGATTACACATAAAACTGATTTAGATCATTGTAATTTAGTGGTCAGCATAGATCGATAATGATCTAGAAGACATCTTCAGCATCGATATATACCATGAGTTAAAACACAAAAACTATTTCGAGCGCAGTTATATTCATATGAAAATCTTGCAGTTCAAACAATTTAGCAGCATCATTATCAAATCTTTTGGTGGCGCTGAGAATTACTGTAACATTGTCAGTATCAACGCCCAGTGCAGAACCAGTTTTTCAAACATGAGATTTATCAGAAAGTATTTTCGTTCCACGATGAAACATAATCGGTTGGATGTGCTGGCAACTTCATCAACTGAACTTGCCTTCGTCAGTGGTTCTGATCCAGTGTAAAAGTCCAGTGATTTACAGCTGTTAAAGTCCGAAAGTTAATCTTTGAAGCTGAAATATTAGCGAGTATCTAATTAATGAGCTTTGTTCATTGAATTTAATATAATACAGCATATTTTATATTTTAATTTTATTATTATTATTAAAATGTACCAAATGAAAAAAAGTACACTTAAAAAGTATGTAATTGTATATAATCAAGCAGGATAGAGGTGAAAGCGAAAGCAAAATCTCCTACGGCCACAATTCTCTGAGCCGCAGAAATGTTAATGCAGCAGATATCTCAAACTATACTGCATTATGTTCGATTCAGTAACAAATTTCAGCTTTGAACAGGATCTCAGAAAGGCTTCTGTTTCTAGTATTGTGAACAGTGTTACCTTAAAATAGTGAACATGTGCCGTGACACAACCATCGATCAAGTGTCACGTACTAAATATTAATCGGAAACATTCTCCGAAACCGAAGTTTTAGTCTTGTCGGTGACTTATAAATTAATGGCTTATTTTTTCGTGTTTCTTATTCACATTGCTGTTCTACTTGCGTGAGAGCTATATGCAACTTTAAAATCTATATGAATGATATATAAATAGAATGTTTTTATCTGAATCCAACATCTGCACATTTCTGTTATGCGTGCCATCATGAGGCTATTTGCTGCTCAAATGGCTGGAAAAAAAAATAATGCAATGTCCGTGAATCGCAATTTTAGGTCTCATTAGGCTACCCAATATGTAGTAGTCTGAGGGAGTGGTGACTACTCATACATTTTGGAAAGGTGACTGAGACTGTACATAAATGGTTCAGAAAACCTACAAGTTGATAAACTAGACACATGTGCAATACTTGGGTGTCTTTATTATGGAAATGTTTCCCCACATGGTGGCTTCATCAGTCCAGTAGAAGAATAGCGAAGATCAGAAAGATTGAGATAATCAGTCCCTCAGTCTAGAGTTGATGTAATCAGTGCATCAGTCTTTAAGTTGGATGGTCAAGGTAGGCAGTGTAAGGCTGTGGCTGTGTATACCAATGAGACGCAATGTATGCTAATGAGGACACAATTTCAACTGACTGGAAACTACATACTGATCCACAAAAAAATATTAATTCACAATAACGCCTATCATTTATTTTTTATTTTGTATTTTTCTTTAGTAGTTTAAATTTTGTTTTGATTTGTATGTTATTCCTGCAGTGTAAATGGTAAATAAAGAAGTGTAAATCTGCTGCTTTTTGTCGCTCTCTTCCTTTCATAGATGAATTTATAATTTAAGATCAATTTAAAAATAATGGTCTTCGTCTGAGGTGGATGGCGTTTTCAGTTTCTCCTCTTGTGGAAAGCCTGTATAGTCCTTGTGGCTTAGCGCTTCTTTTTTGATTATAATAATAATAATAATCCACTTGTAGAAGACAACATTAAAAAAATAGTCTGGCACTGATTTATATTACCGTAAGCATTAAGAAAGTCGTGCCAGTCTTGGGATACTGCTGTTCCGTTTACTCCTCCAGGAAGGTTACTATCACAGTACCTAGGGAAGTTACTGTCACAGTACCCAGGGTAGTTACTATCACAGTACCCAGGGAAGTTACTATCACAGTACCTAGGGAAGTTACTATCACAGTACCCAGGGAAGTTACTATCACAGTACCCAGGGAAGTTACTATCACAGTACCCAGGGAAGTTACTATCACAGTACCCAGGGAAGTTACTATCACAGTACCCAGGGTAGTTACTATCACAGTACCCAGGGAAGTTACTGTCACAGTACCCAGGGTAGTTACTTTCACAGTACCTAGGGAAGTTACTATCACAGTACCCAGGGAAGTTACTATCACAGTACCCAGGGAAGTTACTATCACAGTACCCAGGGTAGTTACTATCACAGTACCCAGGGAAGTTACTATTGTGGAAAATTGCATTTACTTGGATGTATCATTATTTACATAACAGTAAATGAACAAAGATAATTATTATTTATCAGTTAGACAAGTAGGAATTTGGGACACCTAGGTCGCAAAAAATGTTCCCCTTCGATACCTACCACTGTCATATCCACAAGTTGCTCAGGACCTATTAATTATAAATAAAAGATACATCACCAGGAATGCTGGTAAATATATAAATTTGTGGACTGTACATTAAATTAAAAAATTATTATATATAAACACATTTCCATAACAGAAGGAAAATATCTTAATCATAACACTCACCAATTTGACTGGAGATTAATGTGTCATGTACAGGACTTCCCCCTTTTGCCTACATTTATGAAGAATTTACTTGCCAGAAATTAAACATAATTTAGACAGCTTATCTGAGGTTCCTGGAGTTGTCCTGTCCTGTCGCCTGATTCTCAAATTATGCAGGAATGCACATACAACAATTTCGCCTCCTATTTGAGAGGTGTCAGCCCGATTTTAACCTCTAGATAACGAAAAATTCTTCCCATTATTCACAACGTGTTATTCAATTCAAACAAAATGGCGACAGTCTCTTCTTTTTTTCGATAACATACTTCTTTTAAAAATACAATATAGGGCATCTATTTACCTATAAATTACCGTATTTCCGGAAAATATATACAGTATTTTCCACAACTATCACAGTACCCAGGGTAGTTACTATCACTGTACCCAGGGAAGTTACTATCACAGTACCCAGGGTAGTTACTATCACAGTACCCAGGGAAGTTACTATCACAGTACCCAGGGAAGTTACTATCACAGTACCCAGGGTAGTTACTATCACAGTACCCAGGGAAGTTACTATCACAGTTCCCAGGGTAGTTACTATCACAGTACCCAGGGAAGTTACTATCACAGTACCCAGGGTAGTTACTATCACAGTACCCAGGGAAGTTACTATCACAGTACCCAGGGTAGCTACTATCACAGTACCCAGGGAGGTTACTATCACAATACCCAGGGAGGTTACTATAACATCCCCCAGGAAGGTTACTCTCATAGCACCCAGGGAGGGTAATATCACAGTACCCAGGGAGGTTAATATCACAACATC
This sequence comes from Cherax quadricarinatus, assembly GCF_026875155.1. Lineage (NCBI taxonomy): Eukaryota > Metazoa > Arthropoda > Malacostraca > Decapoda > Parastacidae > Cherax > Cherax quadricarinatus. Next base: position 58,197,587 of record NC_069414.1, read on the forward strand.
CAGGGAGGTTAATATCACAGCACTAAGGAAGGTTACTATCACAACACCCAGGGAGGTTAATGTCATAGCATCCAGGGAGGTTAATAGCACCCAGGGAAGCTACTAACACAGCACCCAGGGAGGTTAATATCACAGCACCCAGGGAGGTTACTATCACAGCATCCAGGGAGATTTATATCACAGTACCCAGGGAGGTTACTATCACAACACCCAGGGGGTTTACTCTCACAAGCACCCAGGGATGTTACTATCACAGCACCCAGGGAGGTTAATATCATAACACCCAGGGGGTGTACTATCACAGCACCTAGGGAGGTTACTATCACAGCACCCAGGGAGGTTAATATCACTGCACCCAGGGAAGTTACAATCACAGCACCTAGGGAGGTTAATATCAAAGCACCCAGGAAGGTTACAATCACAGCACACAGGGAGTTTACTATCACAGCACCCAGGGAGGTTAATAGCACCCAGGAAGGTTATTATCACAGCACCCAGGGAGGTTAATAGCACCCAGGAAGGTTATTATCAGAGCACCCAGGGAGGTTAATAACACCCAGGAAGGTTATTATCACACCACTCAGGGAGGTTAATAGCACCCAGGAAGGTTACTATCACAGCACCAGGGAGGTTAATACCACCCAGGAAGGTTACTATCACAGCACCCAGGGAGGTTAATAGCACCCAGGAAGGTTACTATCACAGCACCCAGGGAGGTTAATAGCACCCAGGAAGGTTACTATCACAGCACCCAGGGAGGTTAATACCACCCAGGAAGGTTACTATCACAGCACCCAGGGAGGTTAATACCACCCAGGAAGGTTACTATCACAGCACCCAGGGAGGTTAATACCACCCAGGAAGGTTACTATCACAGCACCCAGGGAGGTTAATACCACCCAGGAAGGTTACTATCACAGCACCCAGGGAGGTTAATACCACCCAGGAAGGTTACTATCACAGCACCCAGGGAGGTTAATACCACCCAGGAAGGTTACTATCACAGCACCCAGGGAGGTTAATAGCACCCAGGAAGGTTACTATCACAGCACCCAGGGAGGTTAATAGCACCCAGGAAGGTTACTATCACAGCACCCAGGGAGGTTAATACCACCCAGGAAGGTTACTATCACAGCACCCAGGGAGGTTAATACCACCCAGGAAGGTTACTATCACCAGTACCCAGGGAGGTTAATACCACCCAGGAAGGTTACTATCACAGCACCCAGGGAGGTTAATAGCACCCAGGAAGGTTACTATCACAGCACCCAGGGAGGTTAATACCACCCAGGAAGGTTACTATCACAGCACCCAGGGAGGTTAATACCACCCAGGAAGGTTACTATCACAGCACCCAGGGAGGTTAATACCACCCAGGAAGGTTACTATCACAGCACCCAGGGAGGTTAATAACACTCAGGAAGGTTGCTATCACAGCACCCAGGGAGGTTAATACCACCCAGGAAGGTTATTATCACAGCACCCAGGGAGGTTAATAGCACCCAGGAACGTTATTATCACAGCACCCAGGGAGGTTAATAGCACCCAGGAAGGTATTATCACAGCACCAGGGAGGTTAATAGCACCCAGGAAGGTTACTATCACAGCACCCAGGGAGGTTAATAGCACCCAGGAAGGTTACTATCACAGCACCCAGGGAGGTTAATAGCACCCAGGAAGGTTACTATCACAGCACCCAGGGAGGTTAATACCACCCAGGAAGGTTACTATCACAGCACCAGGGAGGTTAATACCACCAGGAAGGTTACTATCACAGTACCCAGGGAGGTTAATACCACCCAGGAAGGTTACTATCACAGCACCCAGGGAGGTTAATAGCACCCAGGAAGGTTACTATCACAGCACCCAGGGAGGTTAATACCACCCAGGAAGGTTACTATCACAGCACCCAGGGAGGTTAATACCACCAGGAAGGTTACTATCACAGCACCCAGGGAGGTTAATACCACCCAGGAAGGTTACTATCACAGCACCCAGGGAGGTTAATAACACCCAGGAAGGTTGCTATCACAGCACCCAGGGAGGTTAATACCACCCAGGAAGGTTATTATCACAGCACCCAGGGAGGTTAATAGCACCCAGGAACGTTATTATCACAGCACCCAGGGAGGTTAATAGCACCCAGGAAGGTTATTATCACAGCACCCAGGGAGGTTAATAGCACCCAGGAAGGTTACTATCACAGCACCCAGGGAGGTTAATAGCACCCAGGAAGGTTACTATCACAGCACCCTGGGAGGTTAATAGCACCCAGGAAGGTTACTATCACAGCACCCAGGGAGGTTAATACCACCCAGGAAGGTTACTATCACAGCACCCAGGGAGGGTAATAGCACCCAGGAAGGTTATTATCACAGCACCCAGGGAGGGTAATAGCACCCAGGAAGGTTATTATCACAGCACCCAGGGAGGGTAATAGCACCCAGGAAGGTTACTGTCACAGCACCCAGGGAGGTTAATAGCACCCAGGAAGGTTATTATCACAGCACCCAGGGAGGTTAATAGCACCCAGGAAGGTTACTATCACAGCACCCAGGGAGGTTAATAGCACCCAGGAAGGTTACTATCACAGCACCCAGGAAGGTTAATACCACCCAGGAAGGTTACTATCACAGCACCCAGGGAGGTTAATACCACCCAGGAAGGTTACTATCACAGCACCCAGGGAGGTTAATAGCACCCAGGAAGGCTACTATCACAGCACCCAGGGAGGTTAATAGCACCCAGGAAGGTTACTATAAGCACCAGAGGCTACTCAAGCACCAGGGAGGTTAATAGCACCCAGGAAGGTTATTATCACAGCACCCAGGGAGGTTAATAGCACCCAGGAAGGTTACTATCACAGCACCCAGGGAGGTTAATAGCACCCAGGAAGGTTATTATCACAGCACCCAGGGAGGTTAATAGCACCCAGGAAGGTTACTATCACGCACGGAGGTTAATAGCACCCAGGAAGGTTATTATCACAGCACCCAGGGAGGTTAATAGCACCCAGGAAGGTTATTATCACAGCACCAACTAAGTAATAATCTTTTTCAACTGAAATCGAGAACAAAACTAAATATTGTTTTGCAATAATTTCAAAGCAAATAAATTACTTGCCGATTTATTGTCTTGAATTCCAAGCCTAATTTACCTAATATATAAGCTCTCTCTCGAATATTTAAATCCAGTTTGTTTTGTTCCCGAGGAATAACATTAAAATTATTCCTGAAACTATTTTGTGATTGTTATTCAACGATTAATACCTGATATCAAAATGTAATGGTTTTGTTAGAAATATTAGACACTTTTAGGCACTCTTATGTATTTACTATTTTTTTTTAGTTTTGAAAAGAGCTTCCTATATAACTACCTAATGTAAAAATCTGAATATGTGAATTGATGTCCATTTGTCACATGATACTCAACACTTCACACATAGGCACTGGACTTCACACGTCGTACTTTCTTATATTGCCTACCCGATTAAACTTTAAGAAGACTCAAGAACGGATCCTCAATCATGGATCTATCATAAGTTTCCAGTTCAGGTCCTCCACTGACTGCTGAAATACCCCACCGAGCGTCAGCGCCTTCCTGTTATCATCATCATCACCGGCTGTGATAACCTCGCCTGTGTTGTCTTCGTCTCTTGCCAACGACACTCCGCCGGGGTAAGCCCTGGCTTTGTTTCTACGACTGTAGACATTTCCCTCCAGTGCTGTTCTTCGTCTGTCCCCACTCACCCTCTCTCTCCTTACTTGAGAGTCTGTCTGTCTGTCACCACATTTGAACAGAGAGGAGATGAAGCAGCATCCTAAAGCTTGAAGTGATTACCTGTAGAGAGATAATGAAAATACATTCAATTCAATCTGGATTTAACAAGTTAGTAGTAATTTAGAGCACTGCTTCCGAATCATGTAACTCAGATGATCATGGCTAAAGGCTCTTGGTTATTAAACTTTTAATGTAGGATAGATTTTGTACTTTTTCTGGAATGAGAAACAAATTTCGTCATCCAAAGAAGAACAAGAACAATATTTATAGTTTTTTATTATTAACCGAATATCCACCACAGAAGACGAGAGGCTGACAAATTTAAGGCTAGATTTCAAGAACCTTTTCAACGATATTGCTTCTTTTGCGTTTTCCACAAGTAACGTGTGCGTAACAATAATAAAAATCTAGATTTACTCCCATGACGTCGAGGTTATGACGAAATATTCTTCAATAAAATTTTAACCTCTGACGTCAATAAAATACACATTATTGCCATTAAGATGTTATAACCTGTCACTGTGTATAGTAATGGTTCAAATTCCAGCAGACATTCATCTAACAAGATCCTCTCACAGTGACGAAGAAAAAACTACAATATTCAGAACTGGTGCTTATGGAAAGTCCATTGTCATTCCATCAGTTTTCGTTTATAAGAATCATTAGCTGCTGAAAATTTTTTTAAATATTCTTTTTGGTTTGAATCTTCAATTAAAACCTCATCCGTAGATTACCATCCAAACCGAGATTAATTACTTCATTTTACAGGACTATTGGTAAATTAGGACTCAACGTCAGTACTGCTCATTATACGAGTATAATGATGGTGACATGAAGCCTTAAAGACCCTCGTGTAGTAGTCTTTAAACCCCATTAACCAACTAACCCAGCATAACCCATCAAAACCACCATGTCTGCTTAATATACATTGCTCTCCTCTTCCCCAGGATGCCATCCACAACAGTCACCTAAGAATCAGTTACCTACGCACTGCTAGGTGAACAGAGTAGTTGCAAGGAAACGTTTCCAAATGACATGTTTATCCAAATCAAAGGAGTTGTTTACATCTCATAGAAGAGGCACGAAATGATACTTGATAATTTTGAAATTCAATGTATCCATAGCTATTAAAGTGAGTGTTTGGGACTCTAGCCTAGCCACTAGCCTAGCCACTAGCCTAGCCACTAGCCTAGCCACTAGCCTAGCCACTAGCCTAGCCACTAGACTAACCACTAGCCTAGCCACTAGCCTAGCCACTAGCCTAGCCACTAGACTAACCACTAGCCTAGCCACTAGCCTAGCCACTAGCCTAGCCACTAGCCTAGCCACTAGACTAACCACTAGCCTAGCCACTAGCCTAGCCACTAGCCTAGCCACTAGCCTAGCCACTAGACTAACCACTAGACTAACCACTAGCCTAGCCACTAGCCTAGCCACTAGCCTAGCCACTAGACTAACCACTAGCCTAGCCACTAGCCTAGCCACTAGACTAACCACTAGCCTAGCCACTAGCCTAGCCACTAGACTAACCACTAGCCTAGCCACTAGCCTAGCCACTAGCCTAGCCACTAGACTAACCACTAGCCTAGCCACTAGCCTAGCCACTAGCCTAGCCACTAGCCTAACCACTAGCCTAGCCACTAGACTAACCACTAGACTAACCACTAGCCTAGCCACTAGCCTAGCCACTAGCCTAACCACTAGCCTAGCCACTAGACTAACCACTAGACTAACCACTAGACTAACCACTAGCCTAGCCACTAGCCTAGCCACTAGCCTAGCCACTAGCCTAGCCACTAGCCTAGCCACTAGCCTAGCCACTAGCCTAGCCACTAGTCTAGCCACTAGACTAACCACTAGACTAACCACTAGACTAACCACTAATCACTAGACTAACCAATAGACTAACCACTAGACTAACTACTACACTAACCACTAGATTAACCACTAAACTAACCACTAACCTAATCACTAAGCTAACTACTAGACTAACCACTAAATTAACCACTACATTAACCACTAAATTAACCACTAGACTAACGACTAAATTAGCCACTAAACTAACCACTAGACTTGCCACTAGACTAACCACTAGCCTCATCATTAAACTAACCACTAAACTAACCACTAGACTAACCACTAGACTAACCACTAAACTAACCACTAGACTATCCACTAGAACAGTGGTTCCCAACCTTTTCTTACTCCCGCACCCCTATAAAATTTTTGCTCTAACCTCGCACACCTACAATTTAAACTTTGTTCAAGGATAAAGGATGTGGAATCATACTAAATTTTATCAAAAGAAGATATTTATTTCACTTTCTAATATAATATGTGAACAAAAATCAGACTTACAGAAAAGAAAAATATCTCAGAACAATATTTGAATACACCTTACAAAAATAATAACTCTTGCTTGAAATATATACAAAAAAGTCAAATCAAGAACTAACGTTCAAACCTTTAGAAAGGAATTTGATTTTTTTAATATGAAAAAAATCAAGCATATGGACAAGAAAAGATGTCTCCGATAAACATTTGAATATACCATACAAAAAATAGTTACTTTCTTTAAATATGTACAAGATAATAAAATTAAAAGGCTGACTTCCAAAAAGTTTGCGAATCCATTTTAATTCAATGACTCTTCTCGCACCCCCTGGAATGATGTCTCGCACCCCCAGGGGATGCCAGCACCCCTGGTTGGGAACCCCTGCACTAGACTAACCACTAGACTAACCACTAAGCTAACCACTAGACTCACCACTAAACTAACCACAAACTAACCACTAGACTAACCACTAGACTAACCACTAAACTAAAAACTAGACTAACCACTAGGTTAACCACTAGACTAACCACTAAACTAACCACTAAACTAACCCCTAGACTAACCACTAGACTAACCACTAAACTAACCACTAGACTAACCACTAGACTAACACTAGACTAACCACTAAACTAACCACTAGACTAACCACTAGACTAACTACTAAACTAACCACTAGACTATCCACTAGACTAACCACTAGACTAACTACTAGATTAACCACTAGACTAACCACTAAACTAACCCCTAGACTAACCACTAGGCTCACCACTAAACTAACCACTGAATTAAGCACTAGACTAAACAACTAGACTAACCACTAGACTCACCGCTAAACTAACCTATAAACTAACCACTAAACTAACCACTAAACTAACCACTAAACTAGCCACTAAAAATAACCACTAAACTAACCACTAAACTAACCACTAAACTAACCACTAAACTAACCACTAAACTAGCCACTAAACTAACCACTAAATTAACCACTAGACTAACCACTAAACTAACCATTAAACTAACCACTAGACTAACCACTTAACTAACCTATAAACTAACCACTAGATTAACCACTAGACTAACCCCTACACTAACCATTAAACTAACCACTAAACTAACCACTAAACTAACCACTAAACTAACCCGTAAACTAGCCACTAAACCAACCACTAAATTAACCACTAGACTAACCACTAAACTAACCATTAAACTAACCACTAGACTAACCACTAAACTAACCACAAAAGTAACCACTAGACTAACCACTAAACTAATCACTAGACTAACCACTAGACTAACCACTAAACTAACCACTAAACTAACCACTAAACTAACCACTAGACTAACCACTAGACTAACCACTAAACTAACCATTAGACTATCCACTAGACTAACCACTAGACTAACTACTAGATTAACCACTAGACTAACCACTAGACTAACTACTAGATTAACCACTAGACTAACCACTAAACTAACCCCTAGACTAACCATTAGACTCACCACTAGACTAACCACTAGACTAACCACTAGACTCACCACTAGACTAACCACTAGACTAACCACTAGACTAACCACTAGACTAACCATTAGACTAACCACTAGACTAACCACTAGACTAACCACTAGACTAACCACTAGACTAACCACTAAACTAACCAATAGAGTAACCACTAGGTAACCACTAAATTAATCCCTAAACTTACCACTAAACTAACCACTAGACTAACCACTAGACTAACCACTAGACTAACCACTAGACTAACCACTAGACTAACCACTAGACTAACCACTAGACTAACCACTAGACTAACCACTAGACTAACCACTAGACTAACCACTAGACTAACCACTAGACTAACCACTAGACTAACCACTAGACTAACCACTAGACCAATTTTCTTTCAGCATATTCATTATACAAACACTTCAAAGTACTTAAATATTTTCATTTTCTTCAGAAATCTTCATTTCAATCAGACTTTTGATATTTAATTCCCCGTAATTCCCCTTACTTTCATTTATTTTAATTCGAGTTCAATTTCTTCTCTTCCACACTTTTTCAAACCCACTCACCAACTTCCCTTCTAAGTCTCCAGAAGCACTGTGTTACTGGTCTTCAGGAAGCTCTGTTTATGTTGGTCAGCATGGAGCGATCAATGTGTGCGACTGGCAGCACATGTGGAAATATGTGTGAATGATCTGTGTCAACATGAGCATGGCAGCATATGTGGCTATATGCGTTTATGACAGCACATGTGTCTATATGTGTATGTGGCAGTAGATATATGACAAATGTTTAAATGTGGGGCTAACGAGTGATAGTACCTATGTAGCAATGTGTGTATGGTAAAATAGTGTAACAGTAGGCATGTACTTGTATGTGACTGTAGTGTTAGGTGGGTTGTATTATAGCACGTATGTTTTAACCAAATTTATATTACAAAGTTCATGATACCTGCCGTGCGGTATCTTGTGTTATATAATACAAAAAGAACAAAAAGGCACAAAATACAGTGACTGGAAAAATACACAAATGTCCCTCACGTAGGAGAGAACAGCTTACAACGACGTTTCGGTGTGACTTGTGTGACTTTGTAAAATGGTCCACATCGGACTGAAACGTCGTCATAAGCTTTTCTCTCTCCTATGTGCGGGTTATTCATGCTATGTAATACATGTTTGTAAGAGAGAAAGTCCTGGTAAATCTGATCGTAAAATAACTTATTTCTGCTGAGGACTGGAACCCCCTTTTCCTATCACCTCGTGAAAAAAATATCTGGAATCACTATATTACTTAGAGTCAGAAGCTACCATATTCCAGGAGTGGACCGAATCCACCATCATCCTAAAATGACGGGAATGCAATAAGTTGGATAACCAGGGAAGAGAAGAGGTGAAAGAGTGGTCTGTCGAGAACATTGATTCTCTGGAAAACTCATGTCCATTGATTATTGATAATCGCTAGTTGAAGGTCGATGGTGTACTTGTTGTGGTGGTGGTGTGGGTGAGGAAGGACGTTGTAGGTGGAGCTTCGAGGTGAGGCAGGGAAGCTTTGAGCTGATGTTGTAGTGAAGTAGATTTTAATATAATCTTTTTTAATGTGTGTTTTGACGATGAGGTGGTGTGATATGGTAGGGTGTAAGTGTGATCATGGAGCGTTATTGGGAGGGTTTGTTGTGACGGTATTTGTGGTGGTGATGGTGGTAGTAGTGGTAGTAAGGTATGGTAGATGTATATTAATGTTTTGGGGTAGGGTTTGGCAGGGGTGTTGTGGTGGAGAGATATAGGGAGGTGAGATGTGGTAGAGAGCCTAATGGAGGTGCGTTGTGGTGAGGTTGTTGTGGTAAAGAGTGCAATGAAAATTTTTGTAGATTTTTATGAGGAAATTTTAATAGGCGAAGGCTGTAGTTAAGAAGTAGGTATTATTATTATTTATTATTATTATTATTATTATTATTATTATTATATTATGATTATTATTATTAATATTATTATTTAAAATTATTAAAACTATTATTATTATTATTATTATAAATATGATTATTATTATGTTTTTATTATTATTAATTAATTATTATTTTATTATTTTATTATATTATTATTATTATTTTACATTTTATTATTTTTTATCTTATGGTGTGGCATTAGTGGTTGGTGTGTAGGGAGGGAGGTAAAGTGGTGGTAATATCATGTAAGCTGAGGATAGGTGATAGTTAGTATGGTAGAATAACTATATGGAAAGGTGATGTATGTATTGATACAATGGGAGGACGCAAGACAACTTGCTATATTTTGCATTGGAAAGGATATTGTGACTTTTGTAAGCGAGCTGTTGTAGTGAGGGTATCTTGTGGTAGTGCTTATGTTGTGTGGTAGTGCTTATGTTGTGTGGTAGTGCTTATGTTGTGTGGTAGTACTTATGTTGTGTGGTAGTACTTATGTTGTGTGGTAGTACTTATGTTGGGTGGTAGTACTTATGTTGTGTGGTAGTACTTATGTTGTGTGGTAGTACTTATGTTGTGTGGTAGTACTTATGTTGTGTGGTAGTACTTATGTTGTGTGGTAGTACTTATGTTGTGTGGTAGTACTTATGTTGTGTGGTAGTACTTATGTTGTGTGGTAGTACTTATGTTGTGTGGTAGTACTTATGTTGTGTGGTAGTACTTATGTTGTGTGGTAGTACTTATGTTGTGTGGTAGTACTTATGTGTGTGGTAGTACTTAATGTTTTGGGTAGTACTTATGTTGTGTGGTAGTACTTATGTTGTGTGGTAGTACTTATGTTGTGTGGTAGTACTTATGTTGTGTGGTAGTACTTATGTTGTGTGGTAGTACTTATGTTGTGTGGTAGTACTTATGTTGTGTGGTAGTACTTATGTCGTGTGGTAGTACTTATGTGTGTGGTAGTGCTTATGTTGTGTGGTAGTACTTATGTCGTGTGGTAGTACTTATGTTGTGTGGTAGTACTTATGTTGTGTGGTAGTACTTATGTTGTGTGGTAGTACTTATGTTGTGTGGTAGTACTTATGTCGTGTGGTAGTGCTTATGTTGTGTGGTAGTACTTATGTTGTGTGGTAGTACTTATGTTGTGTGGTAGTACTTATGTTGTGTGGTAGTACTTATGTTGTGTGGTAGTGCTTATGTTGGTGGTAGTACTTATGTTGTGTGGTAGTACTTATGTTGTGTGGTAGTACTTATGTTGTGTGGTAGTACTTATGTTGTGTGGTAGTACTTATGTTGTGTGGTAGTACTTATGTTGTGTGGTAGTACTTATGTTGTGTGGTAGTACTTATGTTGTGTGGTAGTACTTATGTTGTGTGGTAGTACTTATGTTGTGTGGTAGTACTTATGTTGTGTGGTAGTACTTATGTTGTGTGGTAGTACTTATGTTGTGTGGTAGTACTTATGTTGTGTGGTAGTACTTATGTTGTGTGGTAGTACTTATGTTGTGTGGTAGTACTTATGTTGTGTGGTAGTACTTATGTTGTGTGGTAGTACTTATGTTGTGTGGTAGTACTTATGTTGTGTGGTAGTACTTATGTTGTGTGGTAGTACTTATGTTGTGTGGTAGTTTCTTATGTTGTGTGGTAGTACTTATGTTTGTGTGGTAGTACTTATGTTGTGTGGTAGTACTTATGTTGTGTGGTAGTACTTATGTTGTGTGGTAAGTACTTATGTGTGTGGTAGTACTTATGTTGTGTGGTAGTACTTATGTTGTGTGGTAGTACTTATGTTGTGTGGTAGTACTTATGTTGTGTGGTAGTACTTATGTTGTGTGGTAGGTATTATTGTTGTGTGGTAGTACTTATGTTGTGTGGTAGTACTTATGTTGTGTGGTTAGTACTTATGTTGTGTGGTAGTACTTATGTTTGTGTGGTAGTACTTATGTTGTGTGGTAGTACTTATGTTGTGTGGTAGTACTTATGTTGTGTGGTAGTACTTATGTTGTGTGGTAGTACTATGTTGTGTGGTAGTACTTATGTTGTGTGGTAGTACTTATGTTTGTGGTAGTCTTATGTCGTTGGTAGTACTTATGTTGTGTGGTAGTACTTATGTTGTGTGGTAGTACTTATGTTGTGTGGTAGTACTTATGTTGTGGGTAGTACTTATGTTGTGTGGTAGTACTTATGTTGTGTGGTAGTACTTATGTTGTGTGGTAGTACTTATGTTGGGTGTAGTACTTATGTTGTGTGGTAGTACTTATGTTGTGTGGTAGTACTTATGTTGTGTGGTAGTACTTATGTTGTGTGGTAGTACTTATGTTGTGTGGTAGTACTTATGTTGTGTGGTAGTACTTATGTTGTGTGGTAGTACTTATGTTGTGTGGTAGTACTTATGTTGTGTGGTAGTACTTATGTTGGGTGGTCAGTACTTATGTTGTGTGGTAGTACTTATGTTGTGTGGTAGTACTTATGTTGGTGGTAGTACTTATGTTGTGTGGTAGTACTTATGTTGTGTGGTAGTACTTATGTTGTGTGTAGTACTTATGTTGTGTGGTAGTACTTATGTTGTGTGGTAGTACTTATGTTGTGTGGTAGTGCTTATGTTGTGTGGTAGTACTTATGTTGTGTGGTAGTACTTATGTTGTGTGGTAGTACTTATTTTTGTGTGTGGTAGTACTTATGTTTGTGTGGTAGTACTTATGTTGTGTGGTAGTACTTATGTTGTGTGGTAGTACTTATGTTGTGTGGTAGTACTTATGTTGGGGTGGTAGTGCTTATGTTGTGTGGTAGTACTTATGTTGGGTGGTAGTACTTATGTTGTGTGGTAGTACTTATGTTGTGTGGTAGTACTTATGTTGTGTGGTAGTACTTATGTTGTGTGGGTAGTACTTATGTTGTGTGGTAGTACTTATGTTGTGTGGTAGTACTTATGTTGTGTGGTAGTACTTATGTTGTGTGGTAGTACTTATGTTGGGTGGTAGTGCTTATGTTGTGTGGTAGTACTTATGTTGTGTGGTAGTACTTATGTTGTGTGGTAGTACTTATGTTGTGTGTGGTAGTACTTATGTTGTGGTGGTAGTACTTATGTTGTGTGGTAGTACTTATGTTGGGTGGTAGTACTTATGTTGTGTGGTAGTACTTATGTTGGGTGGTAGTACTTATGTTGTGTGGTAGTACTTATGTTGTGTGGTAGTACTTATGCTGTGTGGTAGTACTTATGTTGTGTGGTAGTACTTTTGTTGGGTGGTAGTACTTATGTTGTGTGGTAGTACTTATGTTGTGTGGTAAGTTATGTGTGTGGTAGTACTTATGTTGGTGGTAGTACTTATGTTGTGTGGTAGTACTTATGTTGTGTGGTAGTACTTATGTTGTGTGGTAGGACTTATGTTGTGTGGTAGTAACTTATGTTGTGTGTAGTACTTATGTTGTGTGGTAGTACTTATGTTGGTGGTAGTACTTATGTTGTGTGGTAGTACTTATGTTGTGTGGTAGTACTTATGTTGTGTGGTGTACTTATGTTGTTGGTAGTACTTATGTTGTTGGTAGTATTATGGTTGTGTGGATAGTACTTATGTTGTGGTTGTAACTTTTTGTGTGTAGATACTTATGTTGGGTGGTATGTACTTTATGTTTGTGGTAGTAAATGGGGTTAGTACTTATGTGTGTGGTTACTATGTTGGGTTTGTAGTACTTTTTGTGTGTAGTACTTATGTTGGTGGTAGTACTTTATGCTGTTGGTAGTACTTATGTTGTGTGGTGTACTATTTGTGTGGTAGTTACTTGCTGTGTGGTATACTTATGTTGTGTGGTAGTACTCATGTTGGGTTCAGTACTTATGCTGTGTTAGACTTATTTGTGTTTAGTACTGTGTGGTAGTACTTATGCTGTGTGGTAGTACTTATGCGTATGGTATACTTCATTCTTAGTCTACATTCTTATCCTGTGTGTAAATATTATGCTGTGTGTTAGTACTTGTTCGTATCCTTTATGCTCTCTTGGTAGTACTTTGCTGTGTCGTGTACTCTTATCTTGTGTAGTACTTATGTGTGATTCTCTATCTTTAGTAACTTTTGCTGTTGGTATTACTCTAGTGTGTAGTACTTATGCGCTGGTATTCTTTGCAGGTCTGGAAGAGTCTTGATCTTGTGTTAGTCCATGTGGCCCTATTGAAGCTATGCTTTGGAAGATAGGAGAGCTTATCCCGTAAGTGTTTTAAATTAAAGATTTCTTCTTGCCTCCTATTTTCCTTGAGAGTTGTTCAGTTTGAGTTGGGAACTCCATTGTTCCTTCCTTTTTGGTATTCTCAACACTTTAGACAACGCCGTTATCTGTAACTCGACCACATTCTCTTCCAAAATTTGTAACAGTTTCAGATGACGTTTCCTCGAAAGTTTTTTTAAAAAGTTTTCTTTTACGTCATGTTTCCTTCACGAGACAGCTGATTGACGTAATATTAAACCAGTTTACTTTCAACTCTCTTTTGTGTATATTACATCCCATCCACCTTTTCCCTATTCCTATGTCATAATCTCCCTATTCCTTTGATTTATTTTCACCCTTCTTTTATTTTCCTTCGCTTTCTGCTTGAGGAAGATCATGAATAATCAATTCTCTATTTTTCTTTTCAGATTTTATTTTTTCCCAGAGAAAAATTTTTTATTGATTTTTCAGGTTTATATCGTAATTTTCATCTTCTAGTCTAACACATTTCCTCTTCTTTCCTCTCTAAATTCTCATCCCTTGATTTTTTCTTGTTCAACGCTCTCTCTCTCCCCTATCTCTTCCTCCCCTCTCTCTCTCTCTCTCTCTCCCCCTTTTTCTCCCCAATTCTACTCCTTCATTCCTCTTATCCACTCCTTCATTCTCTCTCTCCTTTTAAATTTTTTTCCTAAACCCCATTTTCTCTGTTTCATCCACAGCTTTTCCCCCTTCTCTCTCTTCTCTCCCCTCTCTCTCTCTCTCTTCTCTCTCTCTCTCTCTCTCTCTCTCTCTCTCTCTCTCTCTTTCAAGAATAATCGGAATGCTGTCTAGCTCTCATTTTTTTATTTACCTCTTGTTCAACATCCTCTACTTTACTCCCACCATTGTACTCCCTTCGTTAACACTAGTTCAGCACTCTTCCTTTCCTTTCCACCCAAAAGTCTAGTCACTTTCCTACCTCTTGTTCAACACTCTCCTTCTTTCCTCCCACAAATAAAGTCCATCAACTTTTACCCAATATATTTCCTCTCTTTTACATTCACAGTTCTACTTCCTTCATTACCCATTGTGCAATACTTACCCCTTTCTTTTCCTCCCACAATTCTATTCCATTACCTCATTTTCTCTATCTCGACCTACATCATCATTCTCTCTCCCCCTCTCTCTCTTTCTCTATTTATCTATCTCTCTCTCAACTTTAGCAATACATTGTCAACTTTATCTATTATGAATTTATTGTCAATATTTATTTATAAAGTTACATATAAATAATCGCTCAACAAAGACACAAAAACATTAGATGCTTAAACACAATTTTTGACAACTGTTTATATAAAAATATATATATATATATATATATAATATATATATATATATATATATATATAATATATATATATATATATATATATATATATATATATATAATTAATCTCCTTATTTTCCTGTGTTCTTTGCCTTCTGTACTTTTTCCATTCTCTATTGCACTTGGTTTTTGCCTCCTTACACCGTCGGGTAGACCAAGGGCTCGTTCTGGTCTTCCCATTATTTCTGTTGCCTCTGGGAACAAACCTTTCATCTGCCTCCTTGCGTTTTGTTGTTACGTATTCCATCATTTCGTTTACCAACTTTCCTACAAGTTCTCTTTACCCACTGAACCTCTTGCAGGAAGTTACTCAAACCTATGTAGTCCCCCCGTTTATAGTCTGGCTTTTCCCATTCAACTCCTGTTATCCTCTCCACTTGTAACTCTACTATGTATTCAAAGCTCAGAACCACATGGTCACTAGCTCCTAGGGGCCTCTCATATGTGATGTACTCAATGTCTTAACTGCTCAGGGAGAATACAAGGCCCAGTCTTGCGGGTTCATTCTCCCCTCTCTTTCTCTGGTAGTATCCTAAACATGTTGATGCATGCAGTTTTCCAGTACCACATCCATCATCGTGGATCTCCATGTTTCAGAACCCCCGTGTGGCTCCAGGTTTTCCCAATCGATCTCCCTGTGTATGTGTGTGTGTGTGTGTGTGTGTGTGTGTGTGTGTGTGTGTGTGTGTGTGTGTGTGTGTGTGTGTATGTGTGTGTGTACTCACCTAGTTGAGGTTGCAGGGGTCGAGTCCTAGCTACTGGCCCCGCCTCTTCACTAGTCGCTACTAGGTCACTCTCCCTGAACCGTGAGCTTTATCATACCTCTGCTTAAAGCTATGTATGGATCCTGCCTCCACTACATTGCTTCCCAAACTATTCCACTTCCTGACTACTCTGTGGCTGAAGAAATACTTCCTAACATCCCTGTGACTCATCTATGTCTTCAACCTCCAACTGTGTCCTCTTGTTGCTGTGTCCCATCTCTGGAACATCCTGTCTTTGTCCACCTTGTCAATTCCTCTCAGTATTTTGTATATCGTTATTCCTCCAGTGTCGTCAGGTTGATTTCCCTTAACCTCTACTCGTAGGACATACCTCTTAACTCTGGGACTAGTCTTGTTGCAAACCTTTGCACTCTCTCTGGTTTCTTTACGTGCTTGGCTAGGATTGGGTTCCAAACTGGTGCCGCATACTCCAATATGGGCCTAACGTACACGGTGTACAGGGTCCTGAACGATTCCTTATTAAGATGTTGGAATGCTGTTCTGAGGTTTGCTAGGCGCCCATATGCTGCAGCAGTTATTTGGTTGATGTGCGCTTCAGGAGATGTGCCTGGTGTTATACTCACCCCAAGATCTTTTTCCTTGAGTGAGGTTTGTAGTCTTTGGCCCCCTAGACTGTATTCCGTCTGCGGTCTTCTTTGCCCTTCCCCAATCTTCATGACTTTGCACTTGGTGGGGTTGAACGCCAGGAGCCAATTGCTGGACCAGGTCTGCAGCATGTCCAGATCCCTTTGTAGTTCTGCCTGGTCTTCGATCGAATGAATTCTTCTCATCAGCTTCAAGTCATCGGCAAAAAGGGACACTTCGGAGTCTATTCCTTCTGTCATGTCGTTCACAAATACCAGAAACAGCACTGGTCCTAGGACTGGCCCCTGTGTGACCCCGCTGGTCACAGGCGCCCTCTCTGACACCTCGCCACGTACTATGACTCACTGCTGTCTTCCTGACAAGTATTTCCTGATCCATTGTAGTGCCTTCCCTGTTATCCCTGCTTGGTCCTCCAGTTTTTGCACTAATCTCTTGTGTGGAACTGTGTCAAACGCCTTCTTGTATTCCAAGAAAATGCAATCCACCCACCCCTCTCTCTCTTGTCTTACTGCTGTCACCATGTCATAGAGCTCCAGTAGGTTTGTGACATAGAATTTCCCATCCCTGAAACCATGTTGGCTGCTGTTGATGAGATCATTCCTTTCTTGGTGTTCCACCACTTTTCTCCTGATAATCTTCTACATGACTTTGCATACTATACATGTCAGTGGCACTGGTCTGTAGTTTAGTGCTTCATGTCTGTCTCCTTTTTTTTAAAGATTGGGACTACATTTGCTGTCTTCCATGCATGTATTGAATATTGTTGTTAGGGGTACACATAGCGTCTCTGCTCCCTCTCTCAGGAACCATGGAAAGATGTTATCCGGCCCCATTGCCTTTGAGGTATCTAGCTCACTCAGAAGCTTCTTCACTTCTTCCTCGGTTGTGTGTACTGTGTCCAGCACTTGGTGGTGTGCCCCACCTCTCCGTCTTTCTGGAGCCCCTTCTGTCTTCTCTCTGAACACTTCTTTGACTCTCTTGTTGAGTTCCTGAAATACTTCACGGTCATTTCTTGTTATCTCTCTTCCTTCTTTCCGTAGCCTGATTACCTGGTCCTTGACTGTTGTTTTCCTCTTGATGTGGCTGTATAACAGCTTCGGGTCAGATTTGGCTTTCGCTGCTATGTCCTTTGCCTTCTATATTTCTTCCATTCCCTAGCACACTTAGTTTTTGCCTCCCTGCACCTCTGGGTGAACCATGGGCTCATCTTGGCTTTTTCATTATTTCTGTTACCCTTGGGTACAAACCTCTCCTCAGCCTCCTTGCATATTGTTGCTACATATTCCATCATCTCATTAACTGGCTTCCCTGCCAGTTCCCTGTCTCACTGAACCCCGTTCAGGAAGTTCCTCATTCCCGTGTAGTCCCCTTTCTTGTAGTTTGGCTTTTAAACCTCCGGGCCTTTCCCTTTGTTTCCCCCCCCCTCCACTTGTAGTTCAAAACTGTGTATTCAAGGGCTTAAAACCACAACGCGGGCCCAAAAAGGGGGGTTTTTCATATTTTGTTTCCCCTAAATATCTCACTATTTCAATTAAATTACTAGGCCTTTTCTCGCGGGTTTCATCCTGGGGGTGTGTGTGTGTGTTTTGTGTTGTTTTGGGGTTTTGTGTTGTGGTGTGTGTGTGTGTGTGTACGTGTGTGGGGGTGTATGTGTGTTCTTCTTCATGAATTAAATTCGCTTTGTACTTTTTGTATAACTATTAAAACTTTAAGAAATTAATGTTTTTTTTCTTTTTATTTATGAAAAGCCCCCCAAAAGGAGATTTTTGAGATCGTGTTAGCCCTGAGAGATTAAGGGCAGGGAAAAACCAAAAGGGAAAAAATGGCGAAGGGGGGATACTGGAATAGGGGGTTAAAATACAGTTTAAAGTGGTTGGGGTAGAAATTTTGGGAACTCTGCATATTAGGTTTGTTGAGTATAGTACTGTTACTGCAAGAGCCACCACCACCACCACACTACTTTTACAAAAATCTTTTTCCTACTATTTAAATTTAACTACTAAAACTGAAAATTACTACTTTTCCCTTCCTCTAAATTTGGGGGTCTTCTGATCGAAAGGGTCGTCCTTAGTGGGGGTTTTTGGGTAAATTTAAACCCAGCACTGTATTATGGGGTTTATTCTCCCCCTGAAATATTCCCTTTCATCCCTTACTCTGATGACTGTTAACTAATTTTTGCTATTGAATCACAATTGCTAATTTTGCTTATTGGTATTGTAACACTTTTGATTACTTTTACCAATATTGCTAGCTTTTTTTTTTAAAATTACAATTACAAATATCGCAAGTTGAAATTGAACACTTATGAAAAACATATGGGAATCTTTATTCAGGAAGCTTTTCCCCTCACAATTTGGCTTCATCACCCAATACAAAGTAGAAAGGGTAAGGAGAGGAGGAGTTTGAGGTAATCAGCCCTCAGCCTGGAGTCGACCCCCGGGCTGAGGACTGTTTTACCCAAACCCCATTCCCTAAAAACCCCCCCTCCCCTTTACGCCTATCTACTTTGTTTTGGACGATAACCCACTGTGGGGCGAAACTTTCCCTGAATAAAGTTTCCCCTTATCCCTGCATAAGTGTTTTAAATTTTCAACTTGGGGTTTTTTCCAAAACCATTCAAAAACCCAAAATTTTTGCAAACTATTTTTTCCCCATTATTACAAAATTGCCCCCCTTCCCATTTTTAAGCATTTTTCCCATAAACCTTAAATTCTGTTTTACTTTTTGCACTATTGTTCACATTTAGTATGAAAAGTTTTTTTAAATTTCGGTACACCAAAAATTGCACTATTTAAAATTTATAATTTATGATAATTTATCATAAAATAGAAAACAATTTTTAAAATTTAAACCCACCCGGGACAACCTAAAAAAAAAAATTTAGACAAAGTGATTTTTTTCACGGGGGTTTCTTGGAAAAATTTTTTTATTTAAACCTTAAAATATAAAAGGGTTTTACGATAATGTTTAAAAAATTTTTAAAAGGGGGAACATAAGCCATTGGAAGGCCTCTTTCGATGACCAAAAACCCCCAGCGGGGGTCATCCTATCCCAAAAAAAAATTTCCCTGTTTCCTGATAAATCTTACTTAACCTTAGCTATTAAAAGCAAAAAAAATTTTTCGTTCCCCAAAAAATTAAAATTATTCTTTTCTAGGCTTTAGCAGTGGATTTAACCTTGTAAACGCGCACTGACAAGAGGGATGGGGGAAACCAAAAAAATTTTATTTGGTATAAACTGAACGAAATTTAATTTAAGGTCCTGAAAAAGACTCCCCCAAAATGCTGTAAATTTAAAAATTTTTTCCGGATAAATTTAGACGAAATGCAATTCATTTAAATTACGAAGAGGAAAGCCCTTGTCGGAACGCACTCGATTTGGGCACGCACACACCACACACACACACACACACACACACCCACACCCCAAAACACACACACACACACACACACAACACAAAACACACACCACACACAACACAAAACCACACACACACAAAAAACACACACAAACACACACACACACACCCCACACAGGGCACACGCAAAAACACACACACACACACACAAAACACACCACACCACCCACCTTACACACCACACACACACACAACACACACACACACACCCCAAAAATACACACACACACACAAAACCCCACATACACCACACAAAACACACACACACAACACCACAAAACCACACACACACACACACACAAACACACACACACACGGGGCCCCGCCCCAACACACACACATACACACACACACCCATACCCACACACACACACGCACCACACACACACACACACACACACAAGGCTTCTCTCCCCCCTCCCCCCTTTTTTCAATTTTTCAACCCCCCCCCCCGCTTTTCTCTCTCTCATAGCCTTTTCCCTCACCCCCCCTTTCCTGCTCGTCTGCTGCCCTCTCCTCTCTTCCCTCCCTTTCCCCTCTCTCCCCCTCTCTCTCCCCTCTCTCTCTCCCTCTCTCTCCCCTCTCTCTCTCCCTTTTCTCCCCTCTCTCTCTCTCTCACTCTCTCCTCTCTCTCCTCTCCTCTCTCTCTCCTCCCCTTTTCCTCTCTCTCTTCTTTTCCCTCTCTTTCCTCCCTCTCTCTACCCCTTTTCTCTCCCCCCTCACATTTCTCTCTCTCCCCCCTTTGGGGTTTTAAACCCTAAACCCCCATAATCTCTCCTCCCCTCTCCCCTTTCAAACCCTTTCCCCTCTCCTCCTCTCCCTCTTTCTCCCTTTTCCCCTTCTCCCCCTCGCCCCCTCCCTCCTAAAACCTTTTTGTCTTGGGGAAAAAAAAAAAAAAAAAAAAATTTGGGTGGCCCTAAGGAGGGAAAAACCAAATCTTTTAGCCCAAACCCCCGGGGAGGAAAGAGGGGGAATTTTAAAAGCTCCAAAAAAGGGGGGAAAGGGGGGAAAGGGAAATATAGAGTTTGGGTAAGAAAATGGGGGGAGGGGATAGCTGAGATGCAGGAAGGGGGAAGTAAAAAGGTCTTGCAGCAGAACTAGGATACAGTGCTTAAAAAAAAACTGCAAACCTAAAAAACAGATTAAGAGAACAAATGAAAAATTAGATGTGACATCAGGCGCAGCCCAAGGGGAGGGTAAGCAACAACGGAAACATCCGTACGCAAAGGGCCCTTTTTCGGGCCCACTTTGGGCCGGGGAAAAAAACGAGGGTCACTAAAAAAATGACAGGTCCGAAGAAATGAAGGTTTTCTAATACAAAGATTCTAACAGCCAACTCAGTAGAAAGGGACAGCGGGCCCATAAAAAGCCCAGTTCACTGAGAATGGGAATTCCAGATTTTACAGGGACTAAAGGCAAGAACATTCAAGGGAAAGGAAATAAAATCCCCTCGAGGAAGCAGAGGGAGACCAGTGGGGAAGGAAAGGGGCGAGGTCATTTTTTTGTTTGGGGGTTTCCAAGAACCCAAAGGGGGACAATTTTTAAGGGAAATAAAAAAGGGGGAAAAAAAATATTAAAGGGCATCATGAAAAAAATAGGGGAGGGCCCATAGGGCCCAGGTGACAAATTTTTAAGAATTGGGTGTTTGCGAGTGGAAAAGGGTACGGGCCCTTTAAAGTAATTTTCAAGGAAGAATTTATTTTGAACCGGAATTTTGCAAAGAAAAACAAGACTGAGGGACAAACAGGGGTCCCCAAAAGTATAAACCCCGACCGGGACAGAAAACAAGACAAAGGACTAACTGAAAGAAAAGGGGACAGAGACCAAGGGGGAACGGAGGGAATGACGAAGATGAACAGGGCCCAGACACGGGGGAAGGGGAAACACACCCACAAATCTCCCACCAAAAGACTCCAACCACGACATTCCCAACGGGAAAATGGGGCAACCTATACTTTCAACCCACTCACTGCCCCCCTCTGCCCCCAACCCCCATATCACAAACCTCACCCCAACAGCTTCCCTTTTGGGGGGTTCCCGACCCCCCCCTCATCATCACAAACCCCAAAACCCCACCACAACCCCCCCCATATAGGGCCCCCCCCAAGGGTCTCGCTCCCCCCAAAACCCCCAAAATTCTTGGGAAAACCACAAGAATAAAAGAAAAATGAAAAATTTTGGGACACAAACGCGGAAAGGAATAACGAATAAACAGAGGGGGGAACGAAAGAATCAGTGAAAAATCCCCATACATCATAAACAGTCACAGAAAAAAAAACCCCGCGGGGGACAATAACAGAACAATCTTCCCAAGGGGTATCAATTTCCGAGGAAAAATAGGATTTGAGGGGGGGGAGGGGGTTTCACTGCTCATAAAAAACCGATGGGGGTTTTAGGAAATGGAAAGGGATGGAAAATATTTGGGGGAAAAAAGAAATACATTGTAGGGAAAATTCAGGGCCGGAAAACATAAATATATTGGAGTGATTATAACCCACCACAGAACTGCAGGAGGGCCAAAGAGGATACGAAGAAAGCAACAGGGTGATGGGGGACACACGGCTGAGGGGCAAGAAGAGCTCCAAATCGAGCAGAAACAAAGTTAAATGGGAATGGGGGATTTCAACCACGGGAGAAACCCACTGGGAAAAACCCGGGGTCACATGGGGGGGCCCGAAACATGGGGACCAAATGAAAAGGGTTTTGGGGACTTGAAAAAAACCCCATTTCATCAACATTCCCGGGGCACAACCAAGAGAGAGGGGAGATAGCCACAAAACTGGGTCTGTTTCACCCGACATTTTAGACATTGAGGGGCATCATTCGAGAGGCCCCTTGGAGCTTTCCATCAAATTTTTTTCTGAGTTTTTTATTATATAGTAGAGTTTCAAGTGGAGAAGGGAACAGGAACTGAAAAGGGGGCAGCCAAAAATAAAAAGGGGGGGCAAAACATTAAAAGGGAAAATTTTCCCGCAGGAGGTTCAGTGGGGCAAAAGAAATTTAGGGAAAAAAAATAAACGGATGAAAGGGGAAAATGTGGCAACAAAGTCAAGAGGCAAGAAAGTTTTTTTTTCCCAAGGGAAACAGAAATAATAGGAAGACCAAAAAAGAGTCCTTGGTTTTAAACCCCCCAAAGGGGTTGGGGGGCCCAAAAATTTAAATGCAACAGAGAATGGAAAAGGTACAGGAAGGGAAGGGGCCCAGGAAAAAAAGGGGATTAGTAGAAGAGGGCCCGAAAAAGAGTAGCACAGAAAAAGGGGGGAGCCCAGCGACAGTAAGAAAAAACCCTACCTTCCCAAATCAAATCTGACCCCAAAAATGCCCGTATAGGGCCCCAAAAAAAGGGGGAAAAAAAAAAATCAAGGGCCAGGGGGAAAGGCTGAGGGAAAAAAGGTGGAGAACTCACAAAAAAACGACAAGAGGTAGTGAGGAACTCAACCCCGAAAAATTTAAAGAAGTATTTACAGTAAGACAGAAAGGACTCTGGGGGGCAACCCCGATGGGGGCACCCGCCGGGAAAACACCAAAAAATGTTGGACACTTACCCTACGATGAGGAGGGGGGGTGAAGAAACGCTAAGGGAAAATCGATAATCAAAGGGAATGGGGCCCGGGGCAAAAATCCCCCCGTGGGTCCTTAGAGAGGGAGTAATATGTTTTGGGGGTTCCCTTACCACAACTTCAACACGTCCCTGGAAACTGGGCAACTACCTGAGTATGGAAGACGGCAAAGTATTCCCTTTTTTAAAAAAGGAACAAAAAAAAGAGCAAAAAACTATAGACCTGGCCCATTGACATGTATGAAATCAAAATTAGGGAAAGATTATCAGGAGGAGAGGGGGGAGCACCTGGGGGGAACAAGGGAAAAAAAAAAATGCCAACCACACGGTTTCATAAAGGCAAATCCGTGTAAACAAACCTTAGGGAGTTTTATGATAAAATAACAGAAGAAAATACGAAGAGAGGGGGGGTTTTGATTGCCTTCTTGACGCAAAACCCTTTACACATTTCCCTCACAAAAAAATTATGCAGAACTAAGCCGGGCGCATATAACAGGAAGGGAAATGCAATGGATCAGAGAAACCTGACAGGGAGACAACAACGAGTCGGGTACAAATGAGTATCAAAAGGGGCACCTGTGCGAGGGGGGTCCCGCGGGGGTCGGTCCTAGGACCATGCTTTTTTGGGTATAGGAACGACATGAGGGAAAGGGGTTAGACTCAGAAGTGCCCCTTTTTGCAGATGATTGAAGAAATGAGGAAATTAAATCTAGAGGACCAGCAGGACTTCAAAGAACCTGGACAGACGGGAACACCTGGCCCGGGCAAAGGCTTCTCGTTTTAACCCTCCCAAAAAAGCAAAGTCATGAAGATAGGGGGAAGGCACGAAAACCACAACAAGTATAAAGGGAGAAGGCCTAAGACTGCAAACCCTCACCAAGGGGAAAGTCTTGGGGGAGTATAACACCCAGCATGTCTCCGGAAGCACACATCAAACCCAAAAACTGCTGCAGCATATGGGGCCTGGGAAAAATGAGAAACATTTCCGAACCTTAGTAAGGAATCTTCAAAACACTGTACCCGTGATGTCACCCATACGGGGTAAGCAGCACCTTTTTTTGGGAACCCCCTTGAAAAACACGTCAAGAAAATGAGAAAGTAAAAGGGTTTTCGACAAGGTTAGTTCAAGCTAAGGGGAAGTCCAGAAAAAGATTGAGGGAATCGGCTGACGACACTGGGGGGACAGGGGGGCCCGGGGGAAAAAATGAAACGACAAAAAAATACTGCGGGAATAACAGGGGACAAAAAACAGGATGTTCCAGGGGGGGGACACAGAAACAAGAGGCCACAATTGGAAGTTGAAGACACAAATGAGTCAGAGAGATATTAGGAAGTATTTCTTCAGTCATAGAGTTTTTAAGGCAGTGGAATAGCCTAGAAAATGACTAGTGGAGGCAGGAACCATACACAGTTTTAAGACGAGGTTTGATAATGCTCATGGAGCGGGGAGAGAGAGGGCCCAGTAGCAACCGGTGAAGAGGGGGGGCCGGGAGCTAAGACTCGACCCCTGAAACCACAAATAGGTGAGTACACACACACACACACATACATACACACATACACACACACACACACAAACACACACACACATACACACACACATACACACACAACACACCACACACACACATGCACATACACACACACACACACACACACACACACACACACACACACACACCCTCCACCACTTGACACAAACACGTGCCCCCCCCCCTAACCCCTCTCCCCCTTCCCCTAACCACCTCACCTTAGCCAACTACCTCTCCCCCAAACCACCTAACCCCCCCCAACCCCATCTAACCCCCCCCAGCAAACCTCCCTCCCTCCAATAACCGTCCTCCCCCTCCCCCATAACCATCTATCCCCTCTCTCCCCTCAACCCCGTACTCCCCCCCCTTAACCACCTCTCCCCCTTCCCTAACCACCTAACGCAGCCACCTACCCCTCCCCCAAACCATCTAACTCGGGTCCCCCAACTTTTCTCTACCCCTTCCAATAAACCATCCCCCCTCCCCCCCAAACCATCCATCCTCTCTCCTCCTAACCATCTATTCCCCTCCCCCTAACCACCCCGTCCCCCCTTCTTGGGAGCAACGGGGAATCTAGAACCAGGATGAGGACAAGGGGCTCCCAAAGGGCGAATCTGGAGGGAGGAATGGAGGCAGAGCTCAAAAAAAGGGAGGAAGACTGGGGAAGGAGACTAGATGAGCTGGAAAGGAAAAATGGAAGAGAGTTTGCAGCAAAATGCAGAAGGTGGAAGCAACAGGCCACAGCAGCAGAAATCAGGATAGAGAGATTAGAAGAGGAGCTGAGACATCTGAAACAGCACAGAGACAAAAAATTGCAGAAGTAGCATCGCAATGGGTAATCAGACACAGACAACAGGTCTGAAGGAAGCTGGAAACTAAACTGTATGCAGAGGTCCTGTCAAACCCACATGGGGCCAAAACAAAGAAGGGCACCTAGGACAGATGAGAGGTTGGAAGCTTGAAAAACTAGGACATTGCAGGGACCAACCAAAGTACCTGGGGGGGCCGGGAACTGGTGGTAGGAAAGGGACAAACCAAGAAGCATGGGGGCCCATAACTGGAAGGGACTGAAAAGGGAAAACACCCAGGGGAAGGAACAAAAACACTAGAGGATCAATGGGATAAAGTGGGAGGTGGAAAGGGAGATCCGTTTTGCTAGGGGTTAACGAAGCAAAAGGGGGGAAAACTTATGTAAAGAAAGCGGGAGGAGAAAAAGTGTTTAAAGGGTTCATAAAGGGTGATGAAAGGGGGGACATGCCCCGGGGGAAAAATTTTTTCGGAGAATTTGGGGGGTTTTCACAAGAAAGGAAGGGCCCTCTCAAAGTAATTTTAAAGGGAGAATAAACCCCAAAACCATATCCTGCAGGAGAAAGCAGGCGAGAGGCAAGCGGGAGTTCCGGAGTGTTCCTCGATCGAGACAGAACACGGGACAAAGGGAAGACTTGAAAGAGAGAGTTCAAAAACGAAAGGAAAATGGGAGGAAATGAAAAAGGAGGCAAAATAAACCCGATCAAATGGAGGACAAGCCCCCCCCCAAAACACCCCGAAGGACTCCAGCCACGACCCCCCCCGAGGAAATGAAAATCCAAACCAACCATCAACACCCGATCCCTCTGTTCCCCCCTCGCACCCAGTTACGTATTAGAACAGAAGTTGAAGGTTTGGTAAAAAAAGCAGAGGAAACGAATAAACATGGGAATGGCAAGAAAGAACAATGAGAAGTCCCCAGCATCATAGCTTACAGAAACAAAACCCGGTACAGTAACAGATCAATTCCCACCAGGAACCAGATCTGAGAAAGAAAAAGGGGGCGGGGGGGGAGGGGGGGTTGCTCTGCTCGAAAAAAAAGCAGAGGGAAATTCAAAAATGGAAGCTAGATGAGACGGGAGAAAGAACACAAGTGGGTACACTTCAGTTGGGGAACACAAAGTGGTCTTGCAGTGATGTAAAATTTAACCAAAACTGAGGAGGCCAAGAGAAAAATATAAAAGGGGAAACAGAGAAATGGTGGCACGCTTGCTGAGGGGCAAGAAGCTCACACCAAGAGCAAAGTTGCTGGTTATGGGGTTTTTCAACCCAGGGAATTGGCTGGGAAAACCTGGACCACGGGGGGTCCCAAAAAAAGGAGAGCCAGAATTTGCGGGTGCTGGAAAACCTCATGCCCCAACATGTTAAGGAACTCCCAAGGAGAGGGGGGGGATAAACCCAGAAAGATTGGACCTTTGTGTTCACCCGGGCAGCCAGAAACATTGAGGACACAAAATGAGGCCCCCTAGGGCTAGGGCCCCCCGGGGTTCTGTTTTTGAAACTGGGGAAAGCTGCAAGGGGACAAAAAACGGAGTTGAAGGGGAAAAACCCTGACTAAAAAGGGGGACACATAGGGTTTTAAAAACTTCCTGGGAGGCCAGTGGGACAGAGAACGGGCGGGAAAACCCAGTAATAAAATGATGAATATGTAACAACAAAATGCAAGGGGGGCAGGGAAAAGGTTTTTCCCGGGGCAACGTAACAAGGGGAAACCAAAGGGCCCCCGGGTTTACCGACGTGTTGGAGGAAAAAACAAATTTCAAAAGAGAAGAAAAAAGTACAGAAGGAGAGAACACCGAAAATAGGGGATCGTCGCAGACCCAGGAATAAAGTATGCACGGTAAGGAGGGAGGGGCCCAGCGACGTATGAAAATGACAAGCATCGAGAATCAAGAACCCAAAATGTTGTATACCCACATCAGGAGGAAAGAAAACAGCAAAAGACCAGGGATAAATTTAAGGACAGAAGGGGGAGAACCAAAAGAAAGATCAGGGGTATGGGAGCTGAACAGGGTTTTAAGGGAAGTTTTTCAGTAAACGGGAAAGGGGCTGTGGGAAACAGCCAAAAGGGGAAAACACAAGGGGGAAAAACCAGCAAGGTTGGATACATCAACAACTGAGGAGAGGTAAAAAGCCCCTAATGCCCTTGAACCTAAAAGGCGAGGGGGACCGAAAAACACCCCCCAGGGGCCCTTTAAAAAGGAGCAGAGATGCTGGGCAGCCCTAACCAAATCTTCAACACACCCCTTGAAACGGGGCAACTACCTAAAAAATGGAAGACAGCTAAAGTATCCCCATATTTAAGAAAAGAAACAGAAACGGGGCGCTAAACACAGACCTGTGTCTCGACAGTTTGTGCAAAGTCAGGGAAAAATTTATCAGGAGGAGAGTGGTCGAACACCGGAAAGGAAAAAGTTTTTAAATAAAAAATCAGCATGGGTTCATGGAAGGCAAATCTGTATACAAACCTCCTGGATTTTATGACAAGGAAACGAAAAGACACAAGAGGGGGGTGGGTAGTTCTTTTTCCTAACTGCGGGAAAGGGGCCTTGACACATTTTCCCCACAAGAGATTAGTGCAGAAGCTGGAGGACAGGAGGGCACTGCAATGGATCGGGGAATACCTGCGGGGAGGGCAGCAACGTTTCGGGACTGAAGAGGTATCACAGGGGGCGCCGTGACGAGCGGGGTCCACAAGGTCATTTCTAGGACCAGTGCTATTTTTGATATATGTGAACACATGAGGAAGGAATAGCTCTGAAGGTCCCTGTTGCAGATGATGTGAAGTTGTTTAAAAAATTTAAATGGGGATGGGATCAGGCGGGACTCAAAGAGAATTTGACAGGCAAACATGTGGTCCAGTAACTGGCTTCTCAAATTTCAATCCACCCCAAATGAAAAGTCTGAAGATTGGGGGGGGGAAAAAAGAAGACCGCAGACAGCGTATGGGCCCGGGGACAAAGACTACAACCCACTCAGGGGAAAGACCTTGGGGTGCCCCATAACACCGGCCCATCACCGGAGGCACACATAAACCCAAAATACGCTGCAACTAGGGGTGCCTTTGCCAAAACCTGAAAATAGCGTTCCGATCCTTAATAAGGAATCGTTCAAGACACTGTACCTGTGTATTTAGGCCCATACTGGTATCGCACCAGTCTGGAACCCACCCCGGTCAACCCTCAAAATTAGAGAAAGTACAAAGGTTTGCAAAAAAGTTTCCCCAGGCCGGGGGGAATTCGTAAAGGAAAGGGGTTGGGGAGATCGGACAACGACACTGGAGGACAGCAGGGTCGGGGAGACTGAAAGACAAAAATACTGCGGGAATAGAAAAGGTGGACAGGATGGGTTTTTCCAGAGGGGGGGACACAGGGACGGGGTACAACTGGAAGCTGAAGACTCAGACAGTCACAGGGACGTTGGGAAGTATTTCTTCGGGCATAGAGTTGTCCAAGGAAAAAGCCTAGCAAGTAAGAGTGGAGGAGGAAACCTACAATTTTTTAAGAAGGGTTTTATACAGCTCAGGGAAACAGAGAGAGAAGGGCCTATACGATCATGAAGAGGCGTGCCAGGGCTGAGTCCGACCCCCGCAACCCCAATTGGGAGTACAAATTTGGTGGTACACACCACACACACATACACACACACAACACTAACACAAAAAAAACCCCAAAACACACTCAACACACACACACCACACACACACACACACACACACCAAACACCCAACCCTACAACAACCACAACACACACACCCACACACAACCCCAAACCCCACACACACACACACACACAACCACACACAACACCACACACAACTCATACCACACACACTCGCACACACACACACACACACACACACACAACACACACCACACCACACAACACACACACACCACACACACAACACACACGCACACATACACAAACCCCCACATAAATACACACACACACACACACACACACAAACACGCACACCAACCCACAGTCAAACACACACCCCCCCAAACGCACAGAATCCCTTAACACCCTGGCTACCTCCCCCAAACCCCCTAGAATACAGGTTGAGGGAAATGAAGGTGTGGCACACCAACGCTTTTGGTATAACGAATAAATGGGGAAGTGGCACGAAAGAATCGCAGAGGCGTACCCGACATTTTTGCCCCACGAACCAAGCTATCGGGAATGATAACAAAACCATCTTTTTAAATGGATACAGATGAAGGAAAGACAAATGGAACAGGGGGGGGGGGGGCAGTGGGGACTGTCATCAAAAACCAATGGGTGTTAAGGGGTTGGGGAGAGGACAGAGGGGAAGCAAGGGGGCTACATAATAAAAAAACTTCAGACTGGAGGGCCCCAAAGGGGGTGATACAGTGTAAAAGCTACCATAGAACGCAGGAGGCCAAACAAAAATGATAGGTAACAAAAGAGGGTGACCCTGCCTGAAAATGCCAGAAGGGCCCCTGTGGGCAGGGGAAAGCGACTGGGGGAAAAACCCGAAACCATATGGGGACCCCCGAAAAAGGGAGGCTGAGATGCTGGGGTGGAACTGGAAAAACCCCATCATCAACAAGTTAGGGACAATACCAGATAGAGAGGGGGGTGAAGGATAATCAGAAGATGGGCCCATTTCCCTTGAGTATTGTAGATTTTAGGACATCCCATGAAAGGCCCCTCGGGGGCGGATCACGTGTTCTAAGCTTTGAATACACTGTAGATTACTAGTGGGGGGGGGAGGGGAAGAGCAAAAGGAATGAAGCCAGACTACAAGAAGGGGGAAAATCAGGGATGAGGGAATTTTTCCCTTTCGGTCCAGTTTGGGGCAGAGAAAAAACAAATCAATCGACTGCTTTGGGAGGGAAGACAGCAAATTATTCTAAATTAAAAAAAAAGGAACAGCACGAAGTATTAAATACAGGGCCCGTGTCACGACAGACATTAAGCAAAATCTGGAGAAAATTGTCAAAAAGAGTGGGGGAGCGCCCAAAAGGAAAGAGCTTATCAAATAAGCCCGCATATTTCAGGGACGGAAATCCTTGCACAAACAAACTGGTGTTCATGACAGGTTACAGCAGTAAACAAAGGGGGGAAGATGGGTAGATTACATTGTTGATAAAAATTTAAACAGTGCAAATCTTGGGTATCTTTTTTGAAAAAACGTTGCCACACAGTGGCTTTATCATCCATACAAAGGGGAAAACTTGAAAAACAGGGGGAGAATAGGGAATAGTCCCTCAACCTTGAGTCGATTGGCAGTCCATCAAAATTATGGACGACCACATCGACTTTAAAGGGTTTAGGGGTGATTACCTCTTTTTCCTCTGTTTTTCAGATTTCCTTTGTATGGACTGAGAAGTCACTGTGGGCGAAACGTTTCTTCAATAAAGATACCCAAAAGTTGCACATGTGTCTAATTTACAAAATGTCGGTTCTCGAAAATTCATCTACAAAGTTACATTGTCCCTTTGGGCTGTAAGGTGTTTTAAAACAGTTCCCCAAAAAGAGATTATGCAAATGCTGGAGGGCCCGGCAGGAATAACAACAGCGGGTCAGGTACGTGGAAGGTGTTGGATGGGCACCTTGACAAACGGGGTTTTCCCCAGGGGGGCAGTCAAGGACCATGCTGTTTTTGGGATTTCGAACGAATGACGAGGGGAAAACTCCGAAATGTCCCAATTTATAGATATGTGAAACGAGAAAGAATTCAGTCAGACGAGGACGGGAGAACACATAAAGGGTCTGACAGGGTGCAGGCCCGGGCCCCAAATGGCTCCGGAGTTTGACCCCACCAAAATGCAAAGTCATAAAGATTGGGGAAAGGCAAAGAAGACCACGACGGGGGTACAGTGTAGGGGGGCCCGGACTACAAAACCCACTCAAAGGGAAAAGGCCCTTTGGGGGGGGTATAACACGGGCCATCATTTAGGCCACCCAAAACCAAATAAATGTTCGCTTTCGGGGGGCTAAAATTTTGGAATAATTAGAAGACAGTAAACATTTCAAAAAGAGGGAATCAGTCCCCCCCCTTGAGTTGGTTTGGAGCACCGGGTTTTTAGAATTCGTAAAGAGGATGGAAACTGGCACTTTTAGGCGTCAGTGGAAGGACAAGACAGACGAGGGAAAATCACGGTAGGGGGGATTTCCCCGGGGAAATGCCTACCCAAAGGGGGGGGGTTAGTTGTAGTAGCCGGGAAAAAGGGCTTTTAATTTTCCTCTGAACCAAGATTCCATGATGTTTTCAGTGCCTGACACTTTGCAGAAAGGTTAAAAATAAACCCATAAGTGAAAATTATGTCCCCGAATCTTATTTATAAGCCCCTAGATGGGGAAAAGTCTAAAAACAGATAACCCAGATGTTGCACATGTGTCTTAACTTTCATCTTTTCTATTTATACCTTTCTGTCACCTTATACAGAAAAAAAGATCTTTCATATTTAACATAACAAATATAGAAAAATAAGTACAAACTTAACATTGCCCTCCTCACAGTAATGCCCATCTGCATGAAAATTAAATGTCATGACAATAGAGAACCTATCACTACCTCCTCCTTCCCCAATTACCCGAAATCCCACACATACTTATTTCCTTTATGCACAAAAATTATAGACAAAACCCCATAAAGTCAGAAGAACATTTTGGCCGTACAGAAACCCCGGGCCCTAGCCGTGTTGTCACAAAAAACCCATAAAGTTTACCTACTGAAAATTCCCTTAATTTTAAAAGAAAATGAAAAAACAACACCCTGTGCATCAAATAAAAAGGGAAAATCTACCCCCTCTAAAAGGATTTTTTCAGCATAGTTGAAACTTTGTCACAACACACCCCTAAAATTTTCGGCGCTTTCGCTCCATCTTTCTGCAGGGATTTCTAAGCCCTAATACATTATTTTATATATATATATGTATATTTTAACATTATATTATATAAAATATATTTTTATTTATATATAATAATTATATATATATATATATATAAATATATTTTTTTAAAAATATTGTTCTTCTTTTTTTTTCTTTTATTGTCCATGGGGTAGGGGGAAAAAAAATTTTTTCCCTCCGAAAGGCCATGCGTTTTCGTATGAGGCAAATTAAATCCCGGGAGCAAGGGGCCCTAGAAACCCCCTTTCCCCTGTAGAAAATTTACAAAAAAAAGAAAAAGAAAAAAAAAATTTTAAAAGGGGGATGTTTTAAAGTGCGTGGATGTGGGGCGGATGAAAAGAAAAGATGTTTTGCTGATGTTATGAAGGGAAAAGGTTGGATGTCCGGGCCCCCTAAGCGAAAAAAAGTTGAAGGGGGTAGGGGGGGGGGTTTCAGGGGGGGGGAAAATTAAATGGGTTTAAAAATTTTGGAGTATCTGAGAGAGTTAGAGAAAAGGGAAAGGGGGTAGAATAATGAAAAAATGATCAGTTATGGAAGGAAAAAAAGAGAATAAAAGGGTTTTAAAAATTCAAGAATTTTTGTGGATTAAAAAAAGGGTTGGATGCGAAAAGTGGGTATTAAGGGTATGCCCCTGGAGAAGAAAGGAATGTAGGGAGAGGGGAGAGATTTTGGGAAAATGTTTTTGAATGTATAGGGCCTTTTAAACCAAAGTGAGGAGAGTTTTTGGGGGTTTGGGGGGACCGGGAATGTAAAGTGGGAGAAACTTTTAGAGGGGGTGGGTTTGTGGTAGGTAAGTTTGGGGTCCCAAGGTTTTTAAATGATAAGGGGACCCCTTTGATTAATTTTTTTGTATAAAAAGGGGGTTTTTTAGTTTTGGGGAATACATTTTTTAAAGGGAAAAAGAGGATAAAAAGTTACAAGATATGATGTAGGGCGAAAGGAAAAGTAGTTTGGGTTGGATTATGTATTGGTAGAAAAAGATGTTGATTTGATTTTGGATGTACAGGGTTTATAGAGGGGCCACGATATATCAGATCATTTTAGTTGTAGCTACACGGAGAGAAAAAAGGTTTAGTGGGTTTAATGGGGAAATTTGAAGCATCGGGGGAAAGGGGGGAAAAGGTGAAGGTTTTTTAAAACTAAAAGAGGAGGCAGTTAGAGTAAGATATAAAAAAGTTTTGGGAGGATAGATTGGTTAATGAGAGATAGGCCAAGGGGTTTTCGAAGAGGTATGGGGTGGGTTTTTAAAAATATAGTGTTAGAGTGTTCAGCAAAAAGTTTGGGGGGTTAAACGGAAAGTGGGTGCAGGAGGGGAAGGGGAGCGAATTGGGGGGGAATGATGAGGTTAAAGAGAGAAATTTAAAGGGAAAAAAATTTTAGATATGGAAGTTTTTACAAAGTGAGGTGAGCAAGGAGGGAAGGATTATATGGAAAAAAAGAGAGGGGTTTAAGGAGTGGTAAATTAAATGAAAAAAAGAGGGGGCAAAGAGAGAGTGGGTGAGATGTTATCAACAAATTTTTTTTGAAAATAAGAAAAATTTTTGGGGAGTGAGTTTAAAACCAATTTAAAGGGAACCCATAGAGAAAAAAAAATGGTTTTGCATTTAAAAAAAATAGGAGAGGAGGGTTTTTAAATGGAGAGTTAGGGGTATTGGGAAGTTTTTGGGGGAATTTTTTGGGGAAATTTGTTAAATGTTGATGAAGATAGGGAAAGCGGTTTTCCGTGAAATAGGGGAAAAAAGGAAAGGAAAATAAATCTTGTGGAGTGAGGAAAAACCCATTTGGTTTGAGTGTGGGGGAAGTTCGTGAGGCATTTAGTAAAATAAAAGGGGGGTTTAAGGGCCCGGGCCCGGGGATTGTTTGGGATAAAGATAGAAATTTTTTAAAAGAAATTTGGGTTTTTTAAAATTTTTGGGAAAAGGGGTTTGGGTTTGGGGAAATTTTTTTAAAATAAATTTTGGAAGAGGGAAAAGGTACCTGGGGGATTGGCGAGAGCTTTGCTTTTTCCTTTGTAAAAAGGCCCAAAGGGGGGAAAAAAGAGAGTGAAAAAATTATGGGGGGATAATTTCTGCTGAGAAAACCCTGGTAAAGTGTAGGGTTTGAGTTATTTTTAAAAAAATTTTAAAGTAGACGGAAAATAGGATGAGTGAACAAGGGGGCTTTGGGGAAAGGGGTAGGGGGTGTGTGGCCCAAAGGTGTTTACATTGAAACAAATAAGAAAACAGTATTTAGATAGGCCCTAAAGAGGTCTTTTTTGGAATTTATGGTTTTGGGAAAGGCGTTATGACAGGGGGGGGATAGGGGGGAATGGGGCAGATTTTGGGTACTGAAAGGTGTGGGGAGGTGGGGTTTCTAAAAAGCAGTGAAGAGTTTTTACGAGGATATTTGAGGCTCAAGTTAGATTTTTGTGGGAAAAGGGGGGAAATTTTTTCCCAGTAAAAGGGGGTTGGGACAAGGATGTGTGAGTCACGTGGTTTTTAATTATTTATAGAGGGGGGTTGAAAGAGAAGTAAAGGCTGAGGGTTTGGGAAAGAGGCGTGGATTTAAAAAGGATAAAGAATCACACAAAAAGTGGGAGTTGTCCAGCTGCTTTTTGCTGAGGGGACACTGTGCTCTAGGGAGATTCGGGAAGAGAATTTTGCGAGTTTTTGGTTGATGAATTTGGTGGGTGTGAAAAAAAGAAAAATTTTTAAAAGGTGAATACGGGAAAAGAAAAGGTTTTGAGGATAAAAAAAAAGATTAGGTGATAAAAGATTGAATATCAGATTGGAGGGAGGGGGAAAAGGGGAAAGGTGAAGTATTCAGATATTTGGGATGGACGTGTCAGGGATGGGTTATGAAAGAGGGTGTGAATCTTAGAATTGATGGGGGGAAAAGAGTGGGTGGTTGCCTTTTTGGGGGCTGTGGAGAAAAAGAACTTTGTCCTTGGAGGAAAAGAGGGGAAGAAAGAGATTTTTGTTTTACCAACGCTCTTATTGGGTGTAAAGGCATGGGTGATAAAATGTTGCACGGGAGAGGTTTGGGGGGCAG
The DNA here is from genome assembly GCF_026875155.1 of Cherax quadricarinatus. Taxonomy (NCBI): domain Eukaryota; kingdom Metazoa; phylum Arthropoda; class Malacostraca; order Decapoda; family Parastacidae; genus Cherax; species Cherax quadricarinatus. The sequence continues at coordinate 58,233,310 of NC_069414.1, forward strand.
GGGAGATGTCTTGTCGAGGGCAATGTGTGGTTTTGAATATAATGCGGTTTTGGTAGTTTGGGGGTTTAGGAGGAGGTGGGGGTTTTCCCAAAATGTTGTCCAGAGGGCGGGGAAAGGGGTTTGTTGAGGTGGTTCGGACATGTAGAGGAATGGAGCGAAAAACAAAATGACTTAAAAGAGTGTTATCATCTTTTGGGGAAAAGGAAGGGGGGTAGGGCGGCCTGGGAAAGGTTGGAGGAGGGGGGTAAAGGGGGGTTTTTTTGTGCGGGGGGCTTGGACTTCCGCGGGCCCAATGTTGAGCGTGTTTGATAGGGAGTGAATGGAGCAAAGGGTTTTTTAAATTTTATTGACGTGTTTTTGGAGTGTGAGAAAAAGAAAACTTTTATGAAGCCCGGCGGGCGGATTTGAGCCCTGGGGGTTGGGAAGTACAGTGCCTGCACTCTGAAGGGGGGTTTTAAAATGTTGCATTTTAAAAAACTGTATTTGTAAACACCCTTTGGCAAGACGTGATGGAGTGTTGAGGGTTTAAAAGTTTTTCTTTTTGGGGGCCCCCTGCCTTGGGGGGAATGGGCCCAGTGTGATAAAAAAAATAAAAATTTATATATTATTATATTTATATTATATTATTTATTTATATATAAATTTAATATATTTATATATATATATTATAAAATGTCGTGCCAAAAATATGAAAAATGGTAATTAGCAAAAATTTCTTTTAAAAAAAATTAAGTCCTTTCTGAAATTTTCTCTTATACGTTTAAAAGTTTTTTTTTTTCTTTAATTTTAATGTATTTTTTTTAAAAATTTTGCACCAAAAAATCTTAAAAAAATTACCAAACCTTATTTTAAAAAGAGCAATTTTTTTTGCCAAACCCCAAAATAAAATATTTTAATTGCTTTAAAGAAATTTTAAATACTAAAAAAACACAATCAAATATTTTTTTTTTCATTAGGTTCAGAATGATTTTGGCAAAATTTAAATTGCATCCCACAATTTTCACTTGCCCCTTTTTGGCCCAAGTTGAGGTTTATTTAACCCAAAGTTGCAAGTTTTTCCCTTTTGGGCACGACCATATTTTATATATAAAATTATATTTTATATTATTTTTTATATATATATTATATTATAATTATTATATATATATTTAATATTAATTTATATATTATATATTTTATATATAAAATTTATATATATATATATATATATTTTATATATATATATATATATTTATATATATTTTAATTTATATATTTTTTTCCCCCCCCCCCAAAAAAAAATTCCCACGCCTCTACGGGGAAAACCCCCTGAGAAAATTTCCCGTACTTGCTAACTTATGTTTAGCTAAAACTTGCATGATTCCACCCGTGTTTCTGAGGGCCCATACTTGTTTCCCCAAAAACGGGTATTAACAGAACTTTCCTTAAAACGTAACCCCAGTCACCCATCAGCACGTCCCTTGCCACCCCACCACTTCTCCCTCGCCCCTCAGCCCCATTCCCCCCACCTTGTTCCTGCCCCAAAAGGCCGCCCGTAAAACCCCCTAAAAACCCCCAAAAAACTAAACCCCCCCTCCCTTTTCATCACAACGCTATAAAAAAGGGAAACTTTCCATATTTACGAAAACCCTCCAGAAACCCCTTTCCCCAAAGATTTCCCAAAAAACCCCTCTGTTACGACGGAGCGTTTTTGAAAAAAGGGCGCCGCCCCCCTCTTTCGCCCCCTCCCAAAACCCCTTTTCCCCCTTTTCATCCCCCAAGAGACGAACACAAAACCCCACGGTTAAAAATTTTGCCCTTAGCATGTTGCACCCCCCCCCCGGGCCCTCACCCCCAACCCGCATCCAGACTCAATGCTCTCAAAAAAAAATTTCCCCCCCCCCCCACCCTTTCCCAAAGACCCAAACCCATTCACTCCTTTTTCCCCCCAAGTGTTAAAAAAAATGCACAGAGGAAAGCAAATTTTTCCCCCCCGCACGCCCCACTCACCCCACAAGACCCCAGAGGGAAAGGGAAAACCCTTTTAGAGGAAACAAAACGGGAACCTCCCTCTCTCTCGTCCTTTTTCGTAAAAAAACGAAAACTCTCCCAGATTGTCCCCCTGACACATTTTGGGTAGTCCCCTTCTATGGGGCCAACCACCCGGGAAACCCAAACATTTGGGAAAGTTTTTCCCTTTTCCTTATGATAAAAGGATTTGTCAGAATTTGGGTTCCCCAACCGGCCTCGAAGGCACGTTGCGTACCTTTATCCAGGTTTTAATGCCTGGAAACATCAATCAGGAAAAACTCACCACCTTTTGGGGGCACTTCTTCTTTTTCTCGTTAAGATAAAAACTCTTTTTAAACCCTTTTCTAATCTTCATTGGTTGAGGCTTTCGTTTGAAAAAAGATATAAGAATGTAAGCAAAAAGGGAGCACTGCAAGAGTCCTGGGGCCCCATGCCAGGCAGGTCCTACTCATTTAGGGCCCAAAATCCATGTATTTGTCTAAAAACCCTTTTTTTTTTAAAAAAAACTCAGCGTTTTAGCTTCCAAATTTTTAACCGGGAGATTCTTTTTACTCATCTACATCTCTTTAAAAAAACCAGCGTTTTCCTATACCCTTCAAAATTTTTTAATTTTTTCCAACTTAACCATTGCTGCGAGTGTTGTCTTGGTTTGGAGTTTCGTAATTTAAAAGGTTGTGTGGGAAAAAAAAAAATTTTTGGGGTTTCCTTGTAATGGGAAAGGAAAAATTGTTTTTCTGGCCCAATTTTAAACTTTTAGGGGCTGATGTGTTTTTCCTTAAAGGGGAAAACAAGCTTTGATTTTAAGTGGGTAACTTATGAGGTGCAAATTTTTATTTTTAAAATTGTTTTATGTGTTTAAATTTTGGAATGTCCCCTCTGTTTTTTTTTTTTATCTTAGGTTAAATCAAATTAAATGTACATTCTTGCGTTTAAATTTAAAAGGGTTCCCCTTTGAAGACCTTTTGACCAAAAATTTGAATGTTCCCTTAAACAAAACTTTAAAAAAATTATTTATTATTACTAAAACCTTTCTTAAAAAAGGGTCAGTCTTACTTGAAAAAAAGTTTACTTTTTGGTAGAACACGGGTTTTCCAAACCCGATGATTTTTCAAATGCATCAGATTTTATTAAGTTTATTCTAAAAAATAGTGCAACCAATCCTTGTTTCTTCGAGGTCTTTTATCGCAGGGCCCTGTAACCCTCTTACTCCCTGTTTTCATTCCTAAAAAAAAATTTTATACTTTAAAGGGGCGTTTTTTATTAAAATAATTTCCCGCGGAAAAATTGTAAAATTTCCCGTTTTTCATGCCTTTTAAAAATTTTTTCATATCTTCCGTGGGGTTAAATGTTTCATTTTTTCCATTTATTTCAGGGGGGGTTTTGCCAAAAAAAAACAATTTTTCAGTTTTTAAGTGGGTTTTTTAATGAGGAAAAAAACCCAAAACCTTCAAATAAGTTTTTGAAGCCCAAGGAGCATCACACCATTTTCCCTTTAAAAAACTCGGCGACAAAATTTAAATCCCCACGCTATCCCTCTTCAAACCCGGGATCCCTCATATTCCTGGTCGATTAAAGGACTAAGTAAATAATCGGGGTACGTGAAAAACAATTTTCTATATTTTAACATACCCAAAAAAAAACGTTTCACTAGTGTCAAAGGTAAAATTGGGGTGTGTAAATACGAGGAAGTCTTAAAGAATTGGGAATTAAAATAAAAATACAAAAACAGTTGCAATTTAAATTTTTTGGATAACCCTCCACTCCATAATATTTAAAAAAAAATTATTAGGTTTTTGAGAGAGCGGGGGTCGGTACCCTTGGCTCCCCGCAGTTCTTGTCAGTGCAGCTGTCTCCTGCATGTTGTCTGTCAGGGGGCAGGGGTACCTGAAAAGGTTTTGTCAGGGCAGCGGCCCCGCATGGTTTTCTGTCAGTGCAGCGTCTCCTGCATGTTGTTGTCAGTTCAGTGTCTCCCGCAGTTGTCTGTCAGGACAGTGTCTCCTGCATGTTCTCTGTCAGTCAAACTGGGCTCCTGCATGTTCTCTGTCGTGCAGCTGTTTTTCCCGTGTTTTCTGTCAGTGCAGCTTTTCTCCTGCATGGGTTTTCTGTATAAGCTGTCTCCTGCTGTTGTCTTCAGTACAGCTGTCTCCGGCATGTTCTCTGTCAGTGCAGCTGTTCCTGATGTTTCTGTCAGGGCAGCTGTTCTGCATGTTCTCTGGGCTTTCAGCTGTCTCCTGGATGGGTTTTCTGTCAGTACGCTGCTCCTGCATGTTCTCTGTCAGTTTCAAACTGTCTCCTGAAAGTTTTCTGTCAGTAAAGTGTCTTTTTTGAGGGGTTTTCTTTTCCGTTCGCTGCCTTTTCATGTTCTCTGGGCAGTACAGCTTTCCTTTCCCGATTTTTCCCCTGTCAGTTTCAGCTGTTTTCCCCGCATGTTCCCTGGCGGGGCAGCTGTTTTCCTGCTTTTTCTCTGTCGTGCAGCTGTCTCCCACATGTTCTCTGTCTTGGGAGGTCTTTTGCATGTTTTTCTGTCAGTCAGCTGTCTCCTGCATGTTGGGTTTTCAGTTCAGCGTCTCCTGCATGTTGTCTGTCAGTTAAAAGCTGTTCCTGCATGTTCTTGTCCCGTTTCAGCTGCCCCCTGCATGTTCTCTGTCAGTTTTTTTTTTCAGCTGCCCCCTGCATGTTTTCCCCGTCAGTGCAGTGTTTTCCTGCTTTTTCCCTGTCAGGGCAGCCCCGTTTCTCCTGCAGTTCTCTGTCAGGCAGCTGTCTCCCACTGTTCTCTGGTTTTTAGTGCGCTGTTCCTTTTTCATGTTTCTTGTTAGTGCAGCTGTCTCCTGGGATGTTGTCGGGCGTACAGTGTTTCCTGATGTTTTTCTGTCAACGCTTCTCCTGAGGGTTTTCTGTCCCGTACAGCTGTCTCCTGCCCTTTTCTCTGTCGTACAGCTTCCTCGATGTTTTCTGTCGTTTGAGCTGTCTCCGCCCTGTTTTCTGACCCGTTCAGCCGTCTTGCTTGTTGTCTGTCGTACAGCTGTCTCTGCATGTTCTCTGCAGTTCAAACTGTCTCCTGCAAGTTTCTGTCAGGACCCGCTGCCTCCTGCATGTTCTCTTCAGTACAGCTGCCCTGCATGTTCCCTGGCAGGCAGCTGTCCCCCTGCATGTTCCCCGTCAGTTTCAGGGTCTCCCGCAGTTCTCTGTTTAGTGCAGCTGTCTCCTACATGTTCTCTGTCAGTGCAGCTTGTCTTTTTCATGTTTTTTGGCTGTTTTGGGTGTCTCCTGCATGTTCTCTGGCAGTACAGCTGCCTCCCGCATGTTCCCTGTCCCGAGCAGCTGTTCCCCGTTTTTCCCTGGAAAAGCAGCTGGGTTTTAAGTTGTTTCCTCTCAGTGCAGCTTTTCTCCTGTTTTTTCTGGGCGTGCAGCTTTTCTTGGAAAAGTTGTCTGTCAGTACAGCTGTTCCTGCATGTTCCCTATCAGTGAAACTGTTCCTGTTTTTGTCTGCCAGTGCAGCTGTCTCCTTCATGTTTTTGTCAGTGAAGCGTCTCCCGCCCTGTTGTTATCAGTGCAGTGTTTTCTGCATGTTCTCTGTCCGTGTTGCTGTTTTCCGAATGTTCTCTGTAGTGCAGCTGTATCCTGCATGTTCTTGCCCGGCAGCTGTTTGGGCATGTTTTCTGTCAGTACAGCGTCTCCTTATGTTTCTATCAGTTTCAGCTGTTCCTGCTGTTCTCTGTCGTGTAGCTGTCTCCGATGTTCTCTGTAGGCAGGGTGTTTTCCTTTTTATGTTTTTCTGCCAGTGAGCTGTCTTGTGCATGTTTTCTGTCAGTACAGGGGTGTCTTCCCGCATGTTTTCTGTCCCGTACAGCTGTCTCCTGCATGTTTTTCTCTCAGTGCAGCGTTCCTGCAGGTTTTTCTGCCAGTGCAGCCGTTTTTCTGGTTTTTTGTCAGTGAAGCTGTCTCCTGCTGTTGTCTATCAGGGCCCGCTGTCTCCCGCAGGGGTTTTCTGTCAGTGTAGCTGTCTCCGAAAGTTCTTTGTCAGAGGGAGCTGTCTCCTGCTGGGTCTCTGCCAGTGCAGCTTCTCCTGCAGTTGTCTTTTAAATGCAGCGGTTTCCCCGAGGTTCTTGTCCCGTGTTGCTGTTCCCCGAATGTTCTCTGTGGGGCAGCTTCTCCTGCATGTTCTCTGTCGAAGGGAGCTGTTTTCCTTTCATGTTTTTTTTTTGGGCAGTGCAGCTGTTTGGGGCATGTTGTCTGTCAGTACAGCTGTCTCCCGCGTTCCCTGTCAGAGAGTGTTTTCCCCGGGGTGTTGTTCTCAGTGCAGTGTTTTCCCGCATGTTGGGCTGTCATTGGGTGCTTTTTCTCCTGATGTTGTCTGTCAGTGATGCTGGGCTCCCTTTTTTTTTTTTAAGGTTTTAGTGATGTGTCTCCTGCCGTTGTTTCAGCGCAGCTGTTTCCCGCATTTTTTCCCGTCAGTGCAGCTGTTTTTCCTGCTGTTGTCTGTCAGTGCAGCTGTTTTTTTGCATGTTTTTTCTGTCGTTCGCCGTCTCCTGCATGTTCTCTGTCGTACAGCTGTTCATGCATGGGTTTTCTTACAGTGCGCTGGCTCCTTTCATGTTCTCTGTCAGTGCAGGTGTCCCTGTAAGTTCTATGTTTGTAAAGCTTTTCCCTGCATGTTTTCTGTCAGTGCAACTGTCTCTTTCATGTCCCCTTTCAGTTCAGCTGTCTCCTGAATTTTTCTCTGTCCCGTACAGCTGGGTTTTTCCCGCATGTTGGGCTGCCTTTTCGTTGTCTCCGGGATTTTTCTTTTTCAAAAATGCGCTGTTCCTGGGCCCCTTGTCTGTAGTGCGCTGTCTTGCATGTTCTCTGTCAGTGGAGGGTGTCTCTTGCATGTTTTTTTGTCCCCTGCAGCTGGGCTCTGCGTTTTCTGTTTGTACTCTGTTCCTGCATTTTCTTGTCCGTGTAGCTGTCTCCCGCATGTTCTCTTTTTCAGTTTCAGCTTCTCCGCACGTTTCTGTCAAAGGCCGTGTTTTTCCCGCATGTTCTTTTGGGCAGGTTTGTGTTTTCCCGCAAGATTCTTTTCAGGGTAGCTGTCTCTTGCTTTTTTTTGTCAGTGCAGCTTTTTCCTTTCATGTTCTTGTCGTGGGAGGTGTCTCCTGCATGTTCTATGTCAGTAAAAATGTCTCCCCGCCCTGTTTTTTTGTCGTGCAACTGTCTCCTGCATGTCCCCTATCAGTTTAAAACTGTCTCCTGAAAGTTCTCTGTTGTACAGCTGTTCTTTCAAGTTGTCTTTCAGTACCGTTGTCTCCCGCTGTTCTTGTCAGTGCAGCTGTTTCCCCGGGACGTTTTTTTCTGTGAGCTGTTTCCCGCATGTTCTCTGTCAGTGTAGCGTCTCTTGGGATGTTTTCTGTCGGTGCAGCTGTTCCTGCATGGGTTTTCTGGGCCGTACAGCTGTCTCCTGCATGTTCTCTGTCAGTGTTGTGTCTCCTGTTTTTCTCTGTCGTTTCGCTGTTCCTGCATGTTGTCTGTCAGAAAGTGTCTCCTGCATGTTGTTGTAGTGCAGCGTCTCCTTTCATGTTCTCTGTTTAGTTTTAGCCCGTTTTCCCGCAGTTTTTCTGTCAGTGTAGCTGGGTTTTTTGCATGTTTTTTTGTCAGTGCAGCGTCTCCCGCATGTTCTTGGCAGTGTAGGGTCTCCCGATGATCTCTGTCATTTTAGCTGTCTCTTTTCATTTTTTTCTGTCGTACAGCTGTTTTCCTTTCACGTTGGGCGTCGTGCAGCTGGGCTCCTGATGTTCTCTGTCGGTTTTAGCTGTTTTCTTGCATGTTTTTGTCAAAGCAGCTGTCCTTTCCGTTTCCCCTGTAAGTTTCGCTGTCTCCCGCATGTTGTCTGTCAGTACAGTGTTTTTTGCATTTATCTTGTCAGTACGCTGTTTCCTGAATGTTGTCTGTCAGTTTCGCTGTTTTTCCCGCATGTTTCTGTCAGTGCCCGCTGTTCCTGGCCCTGTTTTTCTGTCAGTACAGTTGTCTCCTCAGGGTTTTCTGTCAGAGCAGTGTCTCCTTTCTTTTTCCTTTTCAGTGTAGCCCGTTCTTGCGGGGTTTTTGTCAGTGCAGCTGTTTTCCTGCTTTTTGTCGGGCAGTACAGCTGTCTCCTGCTTTTTCTCTGGCAGTGCGCTGTCTCCTGCGTCCCCTGCCAGTACAGCGGGTTTTCCCGCTTTTTGTCTGTCAGTGCAGTGTCTCCTACATGTCGTCTGTCAGTGGGTGCGGGTCCTGGATGTTCTCTGTCGTGCAGCTGTCTCCTGAGGGTTTTCTGTCATTAAACTGTCTCTTGCATGTTCTCTGTCAGTACAGTGTCTTTCCCGATGGGGGGGTTTTCCCTGCAGGTGTTCCTGCATGTTGTTTGTCAGTGCAGCTGTCTACTGCCTTTTTGTCTGTCAGTGGGAGGTGTCTCCTGCAAAGTTGGGCTGTCGGGGCAGGTGTCTCCTGAAAGTTGGGGCTGTCGTGCAGGTGTTTCCCGCCCGTTGTCTGTCAGTGGGTGTTCCTGCATGTTGTTGTCAGTGCAGGGGTCTCCTGCATGTTGTCCCGTCAGTGCAGGTGTTTCGGGAGGGTTTTCGGGCAGGGGGTGTCTCCTGGGATGTTTTTGTCGTGCAGGTGTTCCTGCATGTTGTCTGTCAGTGGAGGTGTTCCTGCATGTTGTTGTCAGTTTCAGGTGTCTCCCGCATGTTGTTTTGTCAGTGCAGGGGGTCTCCCGCGGGTTTTCTGTCCGTTTAAGGTTTGGGCCCTCATGTTGTCTATCAGTTTCAGGTGGGCTCCTGCATGTTGTCTGTCAGTGAAAGGGGTCTCCCGCATGTTGTCCCGTCAGTGCAGGTGTCTCCTGCTTTTTTTGTTGTCAGTGATGTGTTTTCCTGGATGTTGTCTGTCAGTGCAGGGGGTCTCCCGTGTTGTTGTCAGTTTCAGGGGGTTCCCCCAAAGTTGTTTTGGTTTTGTGCAGGTGTCTCCTGCATGTTGTCTGTCAGTGCAGGGTCTCCCGCATGTTGTCTTTTCAGTGCAGGGTCTTCCTTTTTGTCTGTCAGTGCGGGGTTCCTGCATGGTTTTCTGTCAGTGAAAGGGGTCTCCCGCATTTTTTTCTGTCGGGGAGGGGTCCCCCTGTGTTATTGTTAGTGCAGTTGTCCCTGCATGTTGTTCCCGTCGTGCAGGGTTTTTTCTCCGGGATGGGTTTTCGGGCGTGCGGGGTTTTCCTGGGTTTTTGTTGTCAGTGCAGGGTCTCTGCATGTTGTCTGTCAGGGCGGTTTTCTCTGCTGTTGTCTGTCGTACGCTGTCTCCTGCATGTTGTTGTCAGTGGGAGGGTTTTTGACTCACATGAAAATCTAAAAAAAATTTCTTTTCCAAAAATATCTGTTGATTTAAAATCAACCCGACAAACATCTCTCATCCAGAATTTTTACTTTTATCTATCAAATCTGTCTATCTATCTATATATATATATATATATATTATATATATATATATATATATATATATATATATATATATATATATATATATATATATATATATATATTATATTATATATATATTATATATATATATATATATATATATATTTATATATATATATATATATATATATATATATATTTATATATATATATATATATATATATATATATATATATATATATATATATATATATATATGTCGTGCCGAATAGGCAGAACTTGCGATCTTGGCTTAAATAGCAACGCTCATCTTGCCATATAAGACAAGCGAAAATTTGTGTATGCAATAATTTGCGCAAAATCTTTCTGAACCTAACGAAAAAAATATATTTCACTGTGTTTGTTTAATATTAAATTATTGTAAACAAATCTAAAATATATTTAGTTGGGTTAGGCTAAAATAAATTGTTCTTGTTATAATAAGGTTAGGTAAGTTTTCTAAGTTCCTTTTGGTGCAAAATTATAATTTTTTACATCAACATTAATGAAAAAAATATATCTTTAAACGTATAAGAGAAAATTTTAGAAAGGACTTAATTTTAAATGAGTTCTTGCTAATTGACTAGTTTTACATATTCGGCACGACATATATATATATATATATATATATATATATATATATATATATATATATATATATATATATATATATATATATATATATATATATATATATATATATATATATATATATATATATATGGAACACAAACAGTCCCACTGGGACAAACCGATCATGGAAAAAATCGCCAACACAATGCTCTCCAACGCTTCAGGAAAGGACAAAGCTCGTCTCCTGGCAGTGAAGGCACCACACTCAGGAGATTTCCTGTTAGCTGTTCCCAATTCCTCCTTGGGCACTCGACTAGACCCACAGGCCATTCGGATTGGTGTTGCTCTTCGCCTAGTCGCCCCCATCCTCACCGAACATAGGTGTATTTGCGGCAGGGCGACAGCTGATCAATTCGGACTTCATGGTCTCGTGTGTCACACAGCAGAAGGGAAGTATGCCAGGCATGAGGAGGTCAATGACATCATAAAGAGAAGCCTCGCCACAGCCCGTTGCCCAGCTCAACGGGAAACCCAAGTGCAGAGGTCTGACGGAAGGCAAAAGCGTCCTGATGGAGCCACTATGCTACCTTGGAAGGATGGAAAGCAGATTGCCTGGGACTACATCTGTGCCGCCACATTGGCAGACACCTACTTGCCATACTCCGTAGTGGAAGGGGGTGGAGCTGCCAGCCACAGGGAGATCCAGAAGATTCGCAAATATGAAGACCTTCCCCCTTGCTATAACTTCATCCCAATAGGGTCGGAGACCCTTGGAGCATAGGGGAAGTGTTCTCTAAAGTTCCTCAAAGAGCTGGGTGAAAAGCTCATCGTAGAAATCAAGGACCACAGGGTGACCAGCTTCCTCTTTCAGAGACTCAGTGTTGCGATCCAAAGAGAAAATGCCCGCAGCATTCTGGGCACGCGGCCCACCTCAGGGGAGCTGGACGGAGTATTCGAGATATAGCTCTGAGTTACCTTTGTTGTTTTACTTTCTTTTGTATGTTTGTAAATGTTTTGTCAATGTATTTTGTCTTTAAATAAAATATATATTAATTAAATATAGGGGGTGGTAGGAGAAAATTCTCAAACAGCTTCAGGGAGAACCTTGAGTTTTCACTGAAGCAAGTTTATTCTTTCCTCTGAGGATGAGGGTCCCTAGGACAGTTCTAGAGGTGGTACCTCCCTATATTATATATTGTATATATATATATATATATATATATATATATATATATATATATATATTATATTATATATATATATATATATATTAATATATATATATATATATATATATGTATATATATATATATATATATATATATATATATATATATATTTATATATATACATATATATATATATATATATATATATATATATATACATATATATATATATATATATATATATATATTTTATATATATATATATAAATATATATATATATATATATATATATATATTATATATATATATATATATATATGTCGTGCCGAATAGGCAGAACTTGCGATCTTGGCTTAAATAGCAACGCTCATCTTGCCATATAGGACAAGTGAAAATTTGTGTATGCAATAATTTCGCCAAAATCATTCTGAACCTAACGAAAAAATATATTTCACTGTTTTTGTTTAGAATTAAATTATTGTAAATAAATCTAAAATATATTTAGTTGGGTTAGGCTAAAATAAATTGTTCTTGTCATAATAAGGTTAGGTAAGTTTTCTAAGTTCCTTTTGGTGCAAAATTATAAATTTTTACATCAACATTAATGAAAAATATATATCTTTAAATGTATAAGTAATTTTTTTAGAAAAGACTTAATTTTAAATGAGTTCTTGCCGAATAAGGCAAGCGAAAATTTGTGTATTCCATAATTTCTCAAAACTCATTCTGAACTTAACGAAAAAATATATTTAATTGTTTGTGTTTATTTTTAATTTATTGTAAACATATCTAAAATATATTTTGTGGGATTAGGATAAATTAAATTGCGTTTGTTATAATAAGGTTAGATAAGTTTCCTAAGGTTCTTTTGGTACAAAATTGAGCTTCTCAATATTTCTAATGTTTTTATATAACCTAAGAACATTTCTTCTACTGAATATTTTGGGAACTAAAGTATTAGGACTGATGTAATGTTTTATGACTGGATACTAGCAGACAGCCAAGTTTCATTGCCTTGATGTCAGATACATCATGGTATCTGACATCAAGGTATCTTCCTGAGAGGTATATGAAGCTTGTCTGTCTTACTACCTTGATCTATAATTCAGAATGCAGAACATTACTGTCTTGATGTCTGAAGGTAAAATATCTGTTCAATTAAATTTGAGCCAGTAGCCTATAAATGATATAATTATAATAATTTCCTGCTTTTGAAGAAAAATTTCAGATTTACTTATTCATGGTATATCTAACATCCTAGTATAAAATTGCTGTAAATATTAAAGAGAAAGAGCAACTGAATTTTTTTTTTAATTTTTATTAATATAGAACTCGGTAATGAAGGCTTTACCAGTATAGATTAACGGAAGCCCACATTTCCTCAATGAGGGCTACTCTTTTTTTTATCTTTTCTGCCTACTTTTTTTTTTTTGTAGGAAAAGCGCTTTGAACATTTTAATTAATAGATGCAATTCATTGCTTTCAATACTATATTTTTTTGTACTGAGATTAAAATTTCGATAAGTTTTTTTATTTTCTCATTTAAAAGCTATATCCTCTTTCATTGTTTCCGAAATTAATAATATCCGTCTTAGAGAATAAACTGCCACCTCGTCTACCATTTTTTTTTTTATTCCTAAAGATCCCTGGAGATGTATAGTGTTCATTTAGTACATTTATAAGGAAATAATGTTAAAAATGACTTGAAACTATTTCTCCTCAAGGTAATTTTAAGTTCAGTTTTGTCAATCTTTTATAAATCATTTTAATTCTTTTGTTTATCCTTCGTAGTCACTTTCATTATCGTGTCAGTCTTTCCGACTTGTCAACAACACAATGAGTGGGTGGGACTAACCTGCTACAATAGCGGCCTTATTACTACAAGGGAGACGACGCACTTAGCTTTGGGACAATGAAGGGTACAAAACAATTCTTCCAGCTACATACACGAGAGAGAGAGATTAGCACAGGCTTGCATTGCGATTACTGTTGCACGTTTTTAGAAGAGTAATCCGACAACATGAGCAGCGGCCAGATCTCTCTCTTTCTCTTAGTGAAAGAACGTGTGTAGTTTATCACAGTGGACCCTGGAGCAACACTGCCCGTTCTTTTGTACTTCTACTAATGTCAAGGCACTACTGCTGCACTTATTGCTAATATTGTTATTTCTACTACTGTTACTGCTACAGCTTTTACTTTTGTTGCTTCAAATAATATAATATTTCTTTCATGTTTACTGCATTTGCTACCATTGTTATTATTAATGCTGCTTGTATTAGTATGACTGCTACTGTTGTTACCACTACTGGTACTACTGTTATTGTTGCAATATTACGGTTTCCACTACTGCTGTTATTTCTACTATTATTGCTAAAATCACTACTGATACTGTTACTCCTACTATTGTTACTAGTGGCTCCTCATTATTGTACCTGTTATTGTTCTTTCTACTAATGTTAGGCTATTACTCTCACTGTTAATGCTGCTGAAGTTATTATTACTGCTTATACTGCTTCTTGTGTTAATTGTTCCTGGTACTATTGTTGTGAATGTTACTTTCGTTACTAATGAATACCAGTACTGTGACAGCTTCTGTTATTTCTTTTACTGCTCGTACTTATGAGTGGGTGAGATGTTATCAACAAATTTTGTTGAAAATAAGAAAAAGTTTTGGAGTGAGATTAACAAGTTAAGAAAGCCTAGAGAACAAATGGATTTGTCAGTTAAAAATAGGAGAGGAGAGTTATTAAATGGAGAGGTAGAGGTATTGGGAAGATGGAAGGAATATTTTGAGGAATTGTTAAATGTTGATGAAGATAGGGAAGCTGTGATTTCGTGTATAGGGCAAGGAGGAATAACATCTTGTAGGAGTGAGGAAGAGCCAGTTGTGAGTGTGGGGGAAGTTCGTGAGGCAGTAGGTAAAATGAAAGGGGGTTAAGGCACCCGGGATTGATGGGATAAAGATAGAAATGTTAAAAGCAGGTGGGGGATTAGTTTTGGATTGGTTGGTGCAATTATTTAATAAATGTATGGAAGAGGGTAAGGTACCTAGGGATTGGCAGAGAGCATGCATAGTTCCTTTGTATAAAGGCAAAGGGGATAAAAGAGAGTGCAAAAATTATAGGGGGATAAGTCTGTTGAGTGTAACCTGGTAAAGTGTATGGTAGAGTTATAATTGAAAGAATTAAGAGTAAGACGGAGAATAGGATAGCAGATGAACAAGGAGGCTTTAGGAAAGGTAGGGGGTGTGTGGACCAGGTGTTTACAGTGAAACATATAAGTGAACAGTATTTAGATAAGGCTAAAGAGGTCTTTGTGGCATTTATGGATTTGGAAAAGGCGTATGACAGGGTGGATAGGGGGGCAATGTGCAGATGTTGCAAGTGTTTTGGTGTAGGAGGTAGGTTACTGAAAGCAGTGAAGAGTTTTTACGAGGATAGTGAGGCTAAGTTTTGAGTATGTAGGAAAGAGGGAAATTTTTCCCAGTAAAAGTAGGCCTTAGACAAGGATGTGTGATGTCACCGTGGTTGTTTAATATATTTATAGATGGGGGTTGTAAGAGAAGTAAATGCGAGGGTCTTGGCAAGAGGCGTGGAGTTAAAAGATAAAGAATCACACACAAAGTGGGAGTTGTCACAGCTGCTCTTTGCCGATGACACTGTGCTCTTGGGAGATTCTGAAGAGAAGTTGCAGAGATTGGTGGATGAATTTGGTAGGGTGTGCAAAAGAAGAAAATTAAAGGTGAATACAGGAAAGAGTAAGGTTATGAGGATAACAAAAGATTAGGTGATGAAAGATTAAATTTATCAGATTGGAGGGAGAGAGTATGGAGGAGGTGAACGTATTCAGATATTTGGGAGTGGACGTGTCAGCGGATGGGTCTATGAAAGATGAGGTGAATCATAGAATTGATGAGGGAAAAGAGTGAGTGGTGCACTTAGGAGTCTGTGGAGACAAAGAACTTTGTCCTTGGAGGCAAAGAGGGGAATGTATGAGAGTATAGTTTTACCAACGCTCTTATATGGGTGTGAAGCGTGGGTGATGAATGTTGCAGCGAGGAGAAGGCTGGAGGCAGTGGAGATGTCATGTCTGAGGGCAATGTGTGGTGTGAATATAATGCAGAGAATTCGTAGTTTGGAAGTTAGGAGGAGGTGCGGGATTTCCAAAACTGTTGTCCAGAGGGCTGAGGAAGGGTTGTTGAGGTGGTTCGGACATGTAGAGAGAATGGAGCGAAACAGAATGACTTCAAGAGTGTATCAGTCTGTAGTGGAAGGAAGGCGGGGTAGGGTCGGCCTAGGAAGGGTTGGAGGGAGGGGGTAAAGGAGGTTTTGTGTGCGAGGGGCTTGGACTTCCAGCAGGCATGCGTGAGCGTGTTTGATAGGAGTGAATGGAGACAAATGGTTTTTAATACTTGACGTGCTGTTGGAGTGTGAGCAAAGTAACTTTATGAAGGGATTCAGGGAAACCGGCAGGCCGGACTTGAGTCCTGGAGATGGGAAGTACAGTGCCTGCACTCTGAAGGAGGGGTGTTAATGTTGCAGTTTAAAAACTGTAGTGTAAAGCACCCTTCTGGCAAGACAGTGATGGAGTGAATGATGGTGAAAGTTTTTCTTTTTCGGGCCACCCTGCCTTGGTGGGAATCGGCCGGTGTGATAATAAAATAATAACTTATGCTGTCACTTCTGCTACTGTTACCGTTACTGGTACTACTGTTCTTGTTACTGTTAGAATATTTTACTGCTTCTGCTATAACTTTTACTAATTCTACTGCAAATGATACCACTTTCAATGATGCTGTTGTTAATGTTACTGCCATTACTGCACCGATTAATGCTGTTACTACTAATACTACTTCTACTATTACTATTACAAGAGAAATTGCTTAAACTTTTCTGCTACCAGTAATACAGCTGTTAATGTTACTACTGCTAGTGTTATTCCAAGTACTATTAATGTTACTACA
Organism: Cherax quadricarinatus; assembly: GCF_026875155.1. NCBI lineage: Eukaryota > Metazoa > Arthropoda > Malacostraca > Decapoda > Parastacidae > Cherax > Cherax quadricarinatus. The sequence continues at coordinate 58,249,481 of NC_069414.1, forward strand.
GTTGCTGGTATGTCTGTTATTGGTAACACTGTCACTGCTATAACTGTTAATGCTGATTCTGATACTGCTACAATTGCTACTGCTACAGCTGTTACTGGTTTAAAGGTTACTGTTACAACTGTTACAGCTACTGGTAAGCTGACATTTAAATGCAATGAAGTAATTATTGATATAACGCTTTACTTACCAGTGAGTTTTATCAAGATCACAGCACAAGAGAAATTGCAGATTATGTAGGGCATCCAGTGAGGCTGGTCAGGTGTACATAAGCCGAATAGCTGTGGGGCACTGCAGGAGTCCTACTGACTCACACTAGACTTGCTCTGCCCCAAGATGATGCACACTGTTGGAGAGGCGAATGTAAACATACTCAAGCTTTATTTAATAGTGTTCGCTTGTTGAAAATTCCAAACACCTTCGTTTATTCCAATGTTATGCTATGCTATAGATTTTAGGTAAGACCCCAAGAAGGGGTGAGATGGGAAGTGTGGATAGAGAAAGAATAGGTTGGTTAGAGGAAGGGTTTTTGTAAGAGGGAAAGAACCAGGGCTTAACCCAGTAGCTGAGCTGATGGTGATTCAGGAGGTCGTGCGCAACTTGGGGACTGGAGGGGAGGGGAGGAGGGGGCGACAAAGCGTGATCGCAGGTACAAGGGCAATATTAAAGGTCCATACCTATTCCAATGTAAACTTGATCACATCCACCTCATAGGATGCTGTGCACTTCTGCATCTTTGTGTCCTTTTTAGGGAGTTTACAACACATGCCGTAGTTGATGTGGTGAAGTTTACGTTAGTGAAACTGATAAGATTCTTCCCAAACTCGAACAAGACCACAAGTAAGACACATGTGCATTAATTAGGTATTTTCGTTCCGAAACTTTTCGCCTACACAGTAGGCTTCGTAAGTCGAATACAGAGGAGGCAATAGCAGCAGTGGAGAGGTAGAGATAATGTAATCAATCCATCACTCTCGAAGAAATAACCGACTTGGTCATTTTGACAAACTGCTTCTTCGAGGGTGATGGACTGATTACATCATCTTTACATCACTGCTTTTCTTGCCTCTTCTGTATTCGACTGAAAAAGTCTATTGTGTAGGTGAAACGTTTCCAACTGCTGCACAAGTATCTTACTTATCTACTTGTACACCTGTGGAATGGATAATATCAGCAACGCTTGTGTACAACACCTAAGCATCCGCTCCCACATCATGACGTAGGGCACTCAAGCTACTATTTTAAGATGAAGACGTGATGGACGTAAATGGTTAGCGTGATCGACATTCAAAGTAACACTATAAAATAAAATTAAGTTCACATTGGCGACTCCCACAGCCAGCCTTATCCTGGAATACAGTAAACCTAGAATAGACCTGACGACTTCATTCAGTGCTCCACGATTTCACTGACCAATGGCTCTGTATTCGCTATGTAAGCTGTAATATTTCTCCTTCTTCAGGTATGGAAGAAATCACAATAAAACGCGTGATTGTAAATATGTAAAAATACCACAGTAAAAATAGGATATATAACCTGAGAGCTTTCGTGTCCTTACGAACGTATGTTCACAGGAATAAACTTGATAAAGTTCACCCGTGGGAGAAACTTTGTTCCAATTAAGACTCCAGTGCAATTAAGGGTTTATTTACCACTTGTCGGCGTTGTGCCTTCAAGATAATGCTACTACTAATGTACCTGCTCCTCTTACTGCTAATATAACTTTTGCTTAGCTGTTACTAAAATTACTGCTGCTACTGTTAATGGCATTTCTAATGATGCTACTGTTGTTATTAATAATACTGCTTTACTTTATAATATAGCAACCATTGTTTTTAATGAATGTAAGAAAGAAGAAACATTGCAGCAGGCCTACTGGCCCATGCGAGACAGGTCAAATTCTCCTACCGGCTTAAGCCAATTCCCTAACCTAGTTAGGTCAGGAAAGAGCACAGCATCTGACCTACTAGCACAAGCTAGCCAGGTCCAATTCACATCCACCCACACCAACTCATGTATTTATCCAACCTATTTTTAAAACTATACAACGTCTTAGCTTCCATGACGGTACTCGGGAGTTTGTTCCACTCATCCACAACTCTATTACCAAACCAGTGCTTTCCTATATCCTTCCTTAATCTGATTTTTTCCAACTTGAAACCATTGCTGGGAGTCCTGTCTTGGTTAGATATTTTTAGTACGCTATTTGCATCCCTTTTATTTATTCCTGTTTTCTATTTATACACCTCAATCATATCCCCCCTAATTCTACGCCTTTCAAGAGAGTACAGATTCAGGGCCCTCAGTCTATCCCCCTAGGGAAGATTTCTGATAAAGGGGATCAACTTTGTCATCCTCCTTTGTGCGTTTTCCAGTTCATTTATGTTCATTCTATAATACGGTGACCAAAACTGTGCAGCATAATCTAAATGAGGCCTAACCAAGGATATATAGAGTTGTAGAACAATCTGAGGACTCTTATTATTTATGCTTCTTGATATAAAGCCAAGGATTCTGTTAGCTTTATTGCGAACACTTGTGCACTGTTGTCTTGGTTTCATATTACTGCTAACCAGAACTCCCAAATCCTTTTCGCAATCAGTGATATTAAGATCTATATTATTTAGTTTATATGAGGCATGGTTATTTTCTTGTCCAAAGCTTAGAACTCTCCCTTTGTCTATAATAAACTGCATCTGCCACTTTTCCGACCACTGCATCAGTCTATTCAAATCATCCTGGAGTGCTCTAGTGTCCTCGTCAGAATGAATTCGACGGCCTATTTTGGTGTCATCAGCAAACTTGCTCATGTCGTTATTTATTCCCTTATCTATGTCATTTATGTAGATCGTGAACAACAAGGGGCCCAACACTGACCCCTGTGGAACACCGCTCGTGACGCTTCCCCACTCTGATTTATCTCCATTTATGTAAACTTGCTGCTGCCTATTTGTCAACCATGCCTCTCTCCAGGAGAAAATTTCTTCTCCTAGTTCGTGTGCCTTAATTTTCCTCAATAGTCTCTGATGTGGAACTCTATCAAAAGCTTTACTGAAATCCATATACACAATATCATATTCATTACCATGATCTACCTCCTCAAATACCTTAGTGAAAAAAAGTTAATAAATTTGTAAGGCATGAATGCCCTTTCGTAAAACCATGCTGAGATTCGTTGATCAATTAATGCTTTTCAAGACGGCTACGAATTGCCTCGGCAATTCGTAGGTATCACATTTGCCATTTTCCACTTTTCTGGCACTGTGCCAGTTTGTAGTGATATGTTGTAAAGATTAGCCGAAGGTTTGCTAAGCTCCTCTTTACATGACTCACGAAATCGTAATGACACGATTGCAAACAAACCATACCACGTGCGGGATTGAACCCGCGGTCAGAGAGTCTCAAAACTCCAGACCGTCGCGTTAGCCTCTGGACCAGCTAGCCACAATAAGATTCGTTCAACTAGGTATATTTCTACACCATAGGAAGGTTAGCATAGGCACCACTGTGACCAAAAATGCGGGTTTAATCCCGCCCGTGGTATGGTTTCTCCTCTTTACATTCCTTTAGAACCCTTGCGTGCAGTTCATCAGACCCAGGGGATCTGTTAGGTTTTAACTTATTTATTTGTCTAAGGGCCATGTCATTTGTGACCCTAATCGTGCATAGTTTATTATCGTCCTGTTCTACATGAGTTATTATTTCTGGAATATCACTAGTATCTTCCTGCGAAGGAAGATACTAGCCATATTCCTGGAAGGAAGTAAGCGTTATACTACTAATGATACTGCTGCTACTGTTACTGCTACGTCTTACTGCTAATACTGTTATTGAACTTACTAAAGCAGCTGCTGTTGTTACTGCTACTAAAGTCACCATTGATTTACTGTTAATATTGCTACTATTACTACAACTGCTTTAACTACTTCTGTTGCTGCTACTATTGTTGCAACAACTGTTTCTGTTCCTAATGTTAATGCTATAGTTTTATTACTACTATTACTGCATCAACTGTCACTGCTACTACTAACAAAGTTACTACTGCTATTCTGTAACTGCTACTATTACTTCTTTTACAACTGTTGCTGCTACTACTGTTACTGCTGCTATTGTTACTGCTACTGTTGTTACTTCTCGTATTATTACTGCTGCTATTACTGCTACTATTGTTACTGCTACTACTGTTACTGCTACTACTGTTACTGCTACTGTTATTACTGCTGTTATTACTGTTATGATTGTTACTGTTGCTACTGTTTCTGTTGCAACTCTTACTCTTAATAATTAATGTTCATGTTTGCTATTAAAAAGAGTATTATTACTAATATTGAATATCAAAATGGTATACAATACCGACAGGTAGGTAAGACACACAGGCAACAGTTAGGCAACTTTATTCCAGAACGTTTCGCCTACACAGTAGGCTTCTTCAGTCCAGTAAAGAAAGTAGGCAGAAGCAGTAGAGATGTGAAGACGATGTAATCAGTCCATCACCTTTGAAGTCGTAGATTTGAGGTTGTCAGTCCCTCGGTCTGGAGAAGAGTTCTGTTCCATAGTCTGAAACTGTACTGTAATATAGTAGCCACGTGAAGAGACAAGCGACAGTGTGGAGACTGTCTATTGCTCCTGCCTACTGTCTGTACTCGACTGAAGAGGTTTACTGTGTGGGCGAAACGTATAGGAAAAAGTTGCCTAACTGTTACTTCTATTTCTGTTCAACATCAGAACATTTCGTTGAATCAACCACGATCTTCAACATTCAACACAGCAGATGGATGGCAAATTCTCACCAGAGTTTCGTTCTCCAGACATGAAATATTGAACATCTTCCCTCTACAGTGTAAGCTAGAAAATATCTTTGAGTCAGTCACACGTTATTAAAGTTTGTCTAATCAGACCGACACCGCCAGTGAGGCTCTTGATGTCATCAGTACAAGCAACACTGGTATAAAGTAACTCTTCCCCAGCGACCACAGCTGCCTGGTTCCAACACTGTGCATCTCTGGTCATGAATACTAAATCTGTGGTCAAGATTACTCTGGCTTTTATTCATAGTGAGAAACACGATGGGCACACCAGACTACCAGATCATACCAAAGTCTCCTCACCTTACAATGAGAAATGCGATGTGACACTGGAAACTGAAGAATACAGCTCATGACAAGGACGGTTTCTTAGAAGAGTGACAACCAGCAAGATATTCAGAGTCATACCATAGCAGAGCTTTTAAAGAGATAGGAGATATATAGATAGATAGATAGATAGATAGACATGGAGAGAGAGTGAGAGAGAGCAACTGGGATAATGTACAATGGAGTACTAGGGAAAAACGATATAACAGAGGGCTTGTAAGTCCACACAAAGGCTATCTACAGACAACTATCTACTTCTATCTAGGTTAAAGACTTGTGTATTAGCAGTACGTATGAGTGAAGGATAAAAAGAAGAAGGCTCTCTATCCACCCTTCTATTCCTCCAGCAACTTCCAAAATGAGCAACAGGGCAAAAAATAGCATCATACCACATTGAAAAATAGCTTGATATTTACAGGAGAAATGTAACTGGATGGAAGACGTAGTCTCTGACTACCTTATTTAAAATAAGTACTGTTTCATGCTCTTTGATAGAATTTCTCCTCTCTTTTCAGATCTGTGCCACCACTGATTCTTTTTCTGGTGACCACTTATTCCGCAGAGTTTTTCACAGCCTTTTACTTCTATATAAAACCACCAAATGGCTTATATATATGTATATATATATATATATATATATATATATATATATATATATATATATATATATATATATTATATTATATATAAATATATATATATATATATATATATATATATATATATATTATATATATTATATATGTGTGTGTGTGTGTGTGTGTGTGTGTGTGTGTGTGTGTGTGTGTGTGTGTGTGTGTGTGTGTGTGTGTGGTGCCGAATATGTAAAACTGGTCAATTAGCAAGAACTCATTGAAAATTAAGTCCTTTCTGAAATTTTCTCTTATACATTTAAAAATATATTTTTTTCATTAATGTTAATGTAAAAATTTTTAATTTTGCACCAAAAGAATCTTAGAAAACTTACCTAATCTTATTATAAAAAGAGCAATTTATTTTAGCCTAACCCAACTAAATATATTTTAAATGCGTTTACAATAATTTAATACTAAACAAGCACAAACAAATATTTTTTTTCGTAAGTTTCAGAATGATTTTGGCGAAATTATTGCATATACAAATTTTCACTTGTCCTATATGGCAAGATGAGCGTTGCTATTTAAGCCAAGATCCCAAGTTCTGCCTATTCGGCACGATATATATATATATGTATAGATTAATATATATATATATAATATATATATATATATATATATGTGTGTGTGTGTGTGTGTGTGTGTGTGTGTGTGTGTGTGTGTGTGTGTGTGTGTGTGTGTGTGTGTGTGTGTGTGTGTGTGCATACCTGGAGTGTACCTGGAGAGTGTTTCGGGGGTAAACGCCCCTGCGGCTCGGTCTGTGACCAGACCTCATGGAGGATCAGGGCCTGATCAACCAGGCTGTTACTGCTAGCCGCACGCAACCCGACGTACGAAACACAGCCCGGCTGGTCAGGAACTGACTTTAGATGCTTGTCCAGCGCCTTCTTGAAGACAGCCAGGGGTCTATTGATAATCCCCCTTATGTATGCTGGGAGGCAGTTGAACAGTCTTGGGCCCCTCCCAATTATTATGTTGTCTCTTAGCGTGCTAGTGGCACCCCTGCTTATCATTGGGGGGGGATGTTGCATCGTCTGCCGACTCTTTTGCTTTCATAGGGAGTGATTTTCGTGTGCAAGTTTGGTACTAATCCCTCTAGGATTTTTCAAGTTTATATAATCATGTATCTCTCCGGCTACGTTCTAGGGAGTACAGGTTGAGGAACTTCAAGCGTTCCCAGTAATTGAGGTGTTTTATCGCAGTTATGTGCGCTGTGAAGGTTCTCTGTACACTTTCTAGGTCAGTAATTTCACCTGCCTTAAAAGGTGCTGTTAGTATGCAGCAATATTCCAGCCTAGATAGAACAATTGACCTGAAGAGTCTCATCATGGGATTAGCATCCCTAGTTCTGAAGGTTTTCACAATCCATCCTGTCATTTTTCTAGCAGCAGCGATTGAAACATTGCTATGGATGGTCTTTGAAGGTGAGATCCTCTGACATGATCATTCCCAGGTCTTTTACTATAGTTTTTCGCTCTGTTGTATGGTAGGAATTTGTTTTATACTCCGACGTAGTTTTAATTTCCTCATGTTTTCCATATCGGAGCAATTGAAATGTCTCTTCATTGAACTTCATATTGTTTTCTGCTGCCCATTTAAGGATTTGGTTGAAGTCTACCTGGAGTCTTGTGGTGTCTTCAGTGAAGGACACTGTCATGCAAATTCGGGTGTCATCTGCAAAGGAAGACACGGTGCTGTGGCTTACAACCCTGTCTATTTCAGATATGAGGACGAGGAACAAGATGGGAGCGAATATACTGTGCCCTGTGGAACAGAGCTTTTCACCGAAGCAGCCTCAGATTGACTCAGTTTACTACTACTCTTTATGTTCTATTTGGTAGGAAGTTATACATCCACCTACTAACTTTTCTTGTTATTCATTTATCAGGTATTTTTTTTTGCGCTATTACACCATGGTCACACTCGTCAAAGGCTTTTACAAAGTCTGCGTATACTAGTTCCGCATTTTGTTTGTCTTCTAGAGCATCCAGAACCTTGTCATAGTGGTCCATGTAACCCTGGGTTGTGTAACTGATGGGAATCTAGATGGGTGGCGATCATGCTATTTAGAAGTAAACAGGCGAAATTATTTATAAATATTGTCTCTACTTCCACAGCAGGACTTGAACCTGCAAACTCTGTATCAGAGTCCACAGTACTTTACCACGGAGCCAGACCTCAGATAAATATGGGTGCCTAGCCGTAGCTAGACTATGTTACCCCATACCCCGAGGCACCTGGCTTGTTTTCAAAGTTATTTCATCAAATCCTGCCACATGCAGTGGACAACGAAAGAGATTTGAAATGCTTAACAATTAGCAAACAGGCGAAATTATTTACAAACATTGTCTCTACATCCACAGCAGGACGTGTGTCTGGCTCCGTGGTAAAGTAGTGTGGACTCGGATACAGTGTTTGTAGGTTCGAATCCTGCTGTGGACATAGAGACAATGTTTTATATATATATATATAATATATATATATATATATATATATATATATATATATATATATATATATATATATATATATTATATATATATATATATATGCAAAACAACCACTGTGAAAGAATAGAGAAATTCCAAGCGCTTTCGCGACTACTCACATTATCAAGGAACAATGAAAGGAAGGCATATAAAGGGTCTAGCCCACACCCCACAAGAAGAATTTAATAATACTTTGGACAAATAATAAATTTTAAAATTCTTAATTCTTGAGGAGAATAATTTGTTGGTGGGTTGTGTGAAGGACCTGTCTAGTTGGGCCAGCGGGCCTGCTGCAGTGTTCCCTTTCTTATGAGTTGCGTGTGGGGTGTGATAGTGAGGTGTGGGCTAGACCCTTTATATGCCTTCCTTTGATGCATTACTTTCATTGTTCCTTGATAATGTGAGTAGTCACGAAAGCACTTGGAACTTCTCTATTCTTTCACAGTGGTTGTTTTGCATATTCTGAAATCACCTGTTTACTGTGATCTTATTGCATATATATATGTATGTAAAAAAGAATTATTTTCCGACCAAACTGGTGGCCTGGTGGTTAACGCTCTCGCTTCACACGATGAGGGCCTGGGTTCGATTCCCAGCCAGAGTAGAAACATTGGACGTGTTTCTTTCCACCTGTTGTCTATGTTCCCCATCAGTAAAATGGGTACCTGGGTGTTAGTCGACTGGTGTGGGTCGCATCCTGGGACACTGACCTAAGGAGGCCTGGTCACAGACCGGGCCGCGGGGGCGTTGACCCCCGGAACTCACTCCAGATAAACAAATCTCAGCTATAATAACCTCAATTAACGTAATTTATTTTAGTCTAATTCTTGTAGATATATCAAGGATCAGCTTAAATTTATTTACTATTTCTTAAATTCAAAAATATACGTATTGAGACTGATTTTTGCTGATTAATTTCATAAACAAAATTTCACCTTGCTTATTTGGTAGAAATACCTGTTGCTTTTTAAGCCAGTCTCACTGGTTTGGCTTATTAGGTACATCATTCATATTAATTTGTTTAGCCACAACAGACTGGGTTGCATGAATTAAATGAGTCCTAGCGAGAAAGTGTATTAAAAAAATCTTGAGAGACGCTGCAGAATAAGATGTGAACCGCATTACAGTCATTTAGCGGGACACTGAAAGGTATGTTCATTGCTTATAATAATCGTATGTTACTGGACAACCTGGAATAACCTCGTTTATAAATGCTTTTGCGAAGAAGAGCGCATTAGAGGTCTTCACAACATATCGGTAACCTTACTAAACGACGTTAAGTTCATCGACAACAACTTTCCTCCCTCCGTTTTCCTTTAAACTTAAGCGACGAATTGCCAGTTTCTGGAGAATTTCCCCTGATTTACATCACGACAAAGGATTTTATCTGGCAAAGGTTAACTTGGGGAACAAATGGAGCGACAGAGCTGAGTTCAGTCATGAAACGTTTGCATTGAAATGTTGAATCAGTGTTACCGCGACTCCTTTCAGTAATACTGGAATTTATTCGGTGAAGTGATGTTAAAAATATCGCAGGAGGTACTGCAAATGTATTTTAACTGATGTGAAGTTCTGTGATAGTATTTATACGTAATATTTATGTAACTAGCAACATCATTCGTGCCAACAAGTTGTTCAGTACTTCGCACTTTCTTTATCTACTGAAGAATTTATATATCTCTTGATGTACGATAAAATATTACAATCCCATCGTTTCATTACAAGCATAAGAACAATCTAATCGAATAAACAATATGAATGAGTGATACGATATAAAAAAAAAAGAGAGAAAGTTACCACATGTGGAACAATGCACTGATTGTGGACTACACTACACATGGTCTTCTTTAATACCTTATAAACCAGGTGGACCTGCAGTCTCTCTCCCTCTTGATGTGTATACTCTGAGGGAAGAAGTGCATATACATTGAGGGTGTGTATATTTCAGTGTGTGTGCGCACACACACACGCACACACATACGCGTTGGTATAAATTGCTGGCTAGACAGGTACTGCAATCCCATTCATTGATAACTGGGACCTATTCTTTGGCAAACGTGATATGTATGCAAGGGATGGGGTTCATCTCTCTGGGGATGGAGTGGTTGCATTAGCCAATTCGATTGAAGGGGTAATTGATGACTTGTCTAGGAATTTAAACTGATAGATTATATTATTATTATTATAATCAAGGGGGAAGCACTAAACCCATAGGATTATACAGTGCTTGGGGGAGGGATGGAAGGTATTCAGGTTTAACTCAGGGAACTGGAGCACAGATCCAGTTCCCTAGATCAAGAGCCCCTCACCAGCATCAAGGAACCTTCCTTGAGGGGTGATAGATTATAGACGTATGGGTGTTTGTGGGAAACAATCAGGCTGCAGCATTAGGGTTAAAAACAGTAATTATTACCGGGATACCTCAGGGATATGTTTAAAAGACAATATTCAAAATAAAGTACCTAGTAATGGCAAATCAACTGATCAACAAACAAAGAGAGATAGTAGAGGGCAACGAGTGACTAGCTCCCTTTTAAGGTTTACTATACAAATAGTAGGAGTCTAAGAAATAAGAAAGATGAGCTAAGATTACTTGCAAGTGCAGGTAATATAGATATTATTGGTATAACAGAGACCTGGTTCAACCTGAAAGATAGAGAAATGCCTTCTGAATGCAACATACAGGGTCATAAACTATTCCACAGTGATAAGGTCAACAGGAAGGGTGGTGGAGTGGGTATGTACGTCAGAGAAAATTTAAATTGTTGTCTTAGACATGATATAAGATTAGAAACATCGAACACAGAATCTGTTTGGCTACAGTTTCTTAAGGGACGTGACAAATTAATTTTGGGTGTGATTTAAAGGCCCCTGGATCTGGATAGGGAGTGCAGTAAGCTGTTAATGGGACGAAATTCATAAGGCATCTAGATATAAAAATGTTGTGATAATGGGAGATTTTTAACTTTAGACAAATTGATTGGAACAATATGACAGGAAATCTTGAGTCAAGTGACTTTCTTGATACGGTTCAGGATTGCTTTTTAGAATAGGTTGTGACAGAACCTACTAGAGGAAACAATCTGCTTAACTTGGTTCTTGCCAACAAAGATTCACTAATTAATAATCTTGAGGTTAATGATGAGCTTGGGGAAAAGTGATCACAAATCACTTAGTTTCAATATATCATGGAATTGCCCAGATAACTGCAATCAAATCTCTGTCCCAGATTTTCGCTTGGCCGACTTCATGGGACTGAAAAATTGCCTGGGTGGGCTAAATTGGGATGTCCTGACTATGGGTCAGGTAGGTGATCTTGGTTGCCAATATGACGTTTTTTCAGTGCATAGTCTAGCTGCCCAGACAACTTTTGTTTCGAGTAGGGATATTAGATCTAACAAAAATGATCCCAAATGGATGAACAATAGATTAAAACATCTCATTGGTCAAAAGAGAGGCATATATAGGCGTATCAAAAGAGGGGATGGGCAGTTAAGAAATCAGTATATTCAATTAAAGAGAGAAATAAAGAAAGGAATAAGAAAAACAAAAAGGGATTATGAGGCTAAGGTCGCAAGTGATTCAAAGACTAACGCAAAAGGGTTCTTTCAGGTATACAGAAGTAAGATTAGGGACAAGATTGGCCCACTTAAGAGTAACTTTCGTCAGATCACTGACAGTGATAAGGATATGTGTGAAATTCTGAATACCTACTTCCTCTCAGTTTTCACCCAGGAAAATACTAATGATATTCCTGAAATAATAGATTATGTAGAACAGGATAATAAACTATGTACGATTGCGGTAACTAGTGACATGGTCCTCAGACAAATAGAGAAACTAAAGCCTAACAAATCCCCAGGTCCTGATGAACTGTTTGCAAGGGTGTTAAAGGAATGTAAAGAGGAACTGGCTAATATTTTTAACATATCACTACAAACTGGCATAGTGCCTGATAAGCGGAAAATGGCAAATGTAATACCTATTTACAAGGCAGGTGACAGGTCCTTAGCTTCGAACTATAGACCAATAAGCCTTACCTCCATAGTGGGAAAATTTATGGAATCAATAATTGTTGAAGCAATTCGTAGCCATCTTGATAGGCACAGATTGATTAATGAATCTCAACACGGTTTTACAAAGGGGCGTTCGTGTCTTACGAATTTACTAACTTTTTTCACTAAGGTGTTTGAAGAGGTAGATCATGGTAATGAATATGATATTGTGTATATGGATTTCATTAAGGCTTTCGATAGAGTTCAACACCAGAGGCTGTTTAGGAAACTTAAGGCACCCGGAATAGGAGGAGAAATTTTTTCCGGGGTAGAGGCATGGCTGACAAATAGGCAGCAGAGAGTTTGCATAAATGAGGAGAAATCAGAATGGGGGCACGTCACAAGCGGTGTTCCTCAGGGGTCAGTGTTGGGCCCGTTGTTGTTCACAATTTACATAAACGACACAGATGAGGGAATAAATAGCGACATAAGCAAATTTGCTGATGACACCAAAATAGGCCGTCCAGTTCATTCTAATGAGGACACTAGAGCACTCCAGGACTTGTCGGTTTTTCAAACCATTCATCACATGATTTGAATAGACTGATGCAATGGTCGGAGAAGTGGCAGATGCAGTTTAATATTGACAAATGCAAAGTTCTAAATGTTGGACAGGTAAATAACCATGCCACATATAAACTAAATAATGTAGATCTTAATACTACTGATTGCGATAAGGATTTAGGAGTTCTGGTTAGCAGTAATCTAAAACCAAGACAACAGTGCATTAGTGTTTGCAATAAAGCTAACAGAATTCTTGCCTTCATATCTAGAAGTATAAATAATAGAAGTCCTCAGGTTGTTCTTCAACTCTGTATATCCTTGGTTAGGCCTCATTTAGACTATGCTGCTCAGGTCTGGTCACCGTATTACAGAATGGATATAGATGCTCTGGAAAACGTACAGAGGAGAATGACAAAGATGATTCCATGTATCAGAAATCTTCCCTGTGAGGATTGACTGAGGGCCCTGAATCTGCATTCTTTCGAGAGGCGTAGAATTAGGGGGGATATGATCGAGGTTTATATATGGAAAAGAGGAATAAATAAAGGGGATGTAAATAGCGTGCTGAAAATTTCCAGCCAAGACAAGACTCGCAGCAATGGCTTCAAGCTTGAAAAATTCAGATTCAGGAAGGATATAGGAAAGCACTGATTTGGTAACAGAGTTGTGGATGAGTGGAACAAACTCCCGAGTACAGTTATTGAGGCTAAAACGTTGTGTAGTTTTAAAAATAGGTTAGATAAATACATGAGTGGGTGTGGGTGGGTGTGAGTTGGACCTGACTAGTTTGTGCTGCTGGGTCTGGTACAGTGCTCCATCCTTGAATGGGGATGACCAGACTGGGTGGGTCATTGGGCTAATCCGGGGGGGAGGGTCATTTGGCTAATCCGGGGGGGACATGGACCTGCTTCACATGGGTCAGTAGGCCTGTTGCAGTGTTCCTTCTCTTTTATGCTCTTATGTTCTTATGTGAGTACACACATAGGGACCATGCGTGCGCGAGTCAAAACTTTAGTGCCTTTGAATATAAGCGCTTTCTTGGGCTACCCAAGGTTACTGCAGGAGTCATTAAGTGTGTCAGGGTAGTGAACAACCCCTGAAGTGGTTTACAAGTTTCCCTGGGCCACATATGTGTGGGGAGAACCACAATTTTATAAGTAAACTTGAAAGTAATATTGGGTGCACAAGTCAGACACGTTGAAGAATTGAGACACTTATGCAACACATGGGAATCTTTATTGAAGAAACGTTTCGCCACACAGTGGCTTCATCAGTCCAATACAAAGTAGAAATGGGAAAGTAGAGTAGAAGTATGAGGTAATCAGTCCCTCAACCTGGATTCGATGTGTTCAGTCCATCACTCTTGTAGTAAGTGCAGCATAAGGCCAGAGAGGTGGCTTATATACTGCGGTGAGATGAGTTGAAGCAGGAGGAGGCGGGATCTTAGTGGGACCTGCCACTAATGTAAGTAGGTCATCGTCCAAAGGTTTGGGCAAGCGTTGAAGTCTTTGTACCAAGATTCCATGATGTTGCAGTGTCTGACAGATGTGATGAATGGTTTAGAAAACCGACAAGTTGAAGAATTGAGACACTTATGCAACACATGGGAATCTTTATTGAACTGATGAAGCCACTGTGTGGCGAAACGTTTCTTCAATAAAGATTCCCATGTGTTGCATAAGTGTCTCAATTCTTCAACTTGTCGGTTTTCTAAACCATTCATCACATCTGTCAGACACTGCAACATCATGGAATCTTGGTACAAAGACTTCAACGCTTGCCCAAACCTTTGGACGATGACCTACTTACATTAGTGGCAGGTCCCACTAAGATCCCGCCTCCTCCTGCTTCAACTCATCTCACCGCAGTATATAAGCCACCTCTCTGGCCCTATGCTGCACTTACTACATGAGTGATGGACTGAACACATCGAATCCAGGTTGAGGGACTGATTACCTCATACTTCTACTCTACTTTCCCATTTCTACTTTGTATTGGACTGATGAAGCCACTGTGTGGCGAAACGTTTCTTCAATAAAGATTCCCATGTGTTGCATAAGTGTCTCAATTCTTCAACTTGTCGGTTTTCTAAACCATTCATCACATAAGTCAGACACGGCAGGCCTAGTGTAGCGCAGACGTTGCTGCCATATGTGCCAACCAAGAAAGATAAAGTGAAATAAGTGTGTGACCAGTGAAAGAAGCACAGTAAATAGAAATATATTACACATAGAGAAGAAAGAAGGTGGAGATACGCCAGAACATCACAACAAGCTGGACAATCTACAGACTGCATCCCAAGTATTTCACTTATGCGTGGTTTTCCAGGAGTCAGATGTTGGTTTCCAGGTACCGCCGGCTGATTTGCGAACGGTCCACCCTCCTTGTACAAAAAAGAATAGGCTAATAAGTACTCAATAATGAATAGTAATTGGGAATTCAAAACAGAATCAGGGTGGGAAGGCAGGTGTCTTTTAGACTACGAAGAAGGATAAGTATATAAGGTATAAGCTAGTAGGGCATTGTGGATCAGAGCAGGTCAGGTCAGAGGAGCACTGCAGACCACGTGTAATACACAAACTGCACCACATTAACACACCCTAATACACTCTCCTACCCACTACTTTTCATATGCTCAATAAACCCACACCCATATAGTTCCACCCACATATTCCCACCCACACATAGACCCACACACACACAGGTCCACAAATACATATATTGCACTGCTCGTAAAAAAACAATGGAAATTAGAGAAAACGAGAGGCATGGACGAGATTGGAGAAAGGGAGTACATAGTAGGTACACTTCAGTCTGGGGAGCACAAGGTAGTCATTGCAGTGATGTATAATCCGCCACAGAACTGTAGCAGGCCAAGAGAGGAATATGAAGAGAGCAACAGAGCAATGGTGGTCACACTGGCTGAGATGGCAAGAAGAGCTCACTCGAGCAGAGCAAAGTTACTGGTTATGGGCGATTTCAACCACAGGGAGATTGATTGGGAAAACCTGGAGCCACACGGGGATCCCGAAACATGGAAAGCCAAGATGATGGATGTGGTACTGGAAAACCTCATGCACCAACATGTTAAGGACACTACCAGAGTGAGAGAGGAGGACGAACCAGCAAGACTGGACCTTGTGTTCACCCTGAGCAGTTCAGACATTGACGACATCACATTTGAGAGTCCCCTAGCAGCTAGTGACCACGTGGTTCTGTGCTTTGAATACATAGTAGAGTTACAAGTGGAGAGGGTAACAGGAGTTGAATGGGAAAAGCCAGACTGTAAAAGAGGGGACTACATAGGCTTGAGGAACTTCTTGCATGAGGTTCAGTGGGAAAGAGAACTGGTAGGAAAGTCAGTAAACGAAATGATGGAATAAGTAACAACAAAATGCAAGGAGGCAGAGGAAAGGTTTGTTCCCAAAGGCAACAGAAATAATGGGAAGACCAGAACGAGCCCTTGGTTTACGTGACGGTGTATGGAGGCAAAAACTAAGTGCAGCAGAGAATGGAAACAGTACAGAAGGCAAAGAACACATGAAAATAAGGAGATTAGTCGCAGAGCCAGGAACGAGTATGCACAGGTGTGGAGGGAGGCCCAGCAACAGTATGAAAATAATATAGCATCGAAAGTCAAGTCTGACCCGAAACTGCTGTATAGCCACATCAGGAGGAAGACAACAGTCAAAGACCAGGTGATCAGGGTGAAGACTGAAGGTGGGGAACTCACAAGGTACGATCAGGAGGTATGTGAGGAGCTCAACATGAGATTTAAAGAATTATTTACAGTAGAGACAGGAAGGGCTCTGGGAAGACAGCACAGAGGGGAACATCAACAGGGAATATACGAACAAGTGTTGGATGACATACGAACAACGGAGGAGGAGGTGCAGAAGCTGCTAAGTGACCTTGATACCTCAAAGGTGATGGGACCGGGCAACATCTCTCCGTGGGTCCTTAGAGAAGGAGCAGAGATGCTGTGCTTGCCACTAACCACAATCTTAAATTCATCCCTTGAAACTGGGCAACTGCCTGAGATGTGGAAGACGGCAAATGTAGTCCCCATTTTTAAGAAAGGACACAGAAACGAAGCACTAAATTACAGATCAGTGTCTCTGACGTGTATAGTATGCAAAGTCGTAGAGAAGATTATCAGGAGGAGAGTGGTGGAGCACCTGGAACGGAACAAAATTATAAATGACAACCAGCATGGATTCATGAAAGGGAAATTCTGTGTCACAAACCTTCTGGAGTTTTATGACAGGGTAACAAAAGTAAGACACGACAGAGAGGGGTGGATAGATTGTATTTTCCTGAACTGCAGGAAGGCCTTCGACACAGTTCCTCACAAGAGATTAATATAGAAGTTAGAGGATCAGGCGCTTATAACAGGGAGGGTTCTGTAATGGATCCGAGAATATCTGACAGGGAGGCAACATTGAGTCATGGTAAGCGAAGAGGTATCACAGTGGGCGCCTGTGACGAGCGGCGTTCCACAGGGGTCAGTTCTAGGACAAGTGCTATTTTTGATATATGTGAATGACATGATGGAAGTGTTACTGTTTGCAGATGATGTGAAGTTGATGAGGAGAATTAAATCAGATGAGGATCAGGTAGGACTACAAAGAAACCTGGGCAGAGTGGACACGTGGTCCAGAAACTGGCTTCTCGAATTCAACCCTGCCAAATGCAAAGTCATGAAGATTGGGGAATTGCAAAGAAGGCCGCACACAGAGTATAGGCTAGGTGGACAAAGACTGCAAACCTAACTCAAGGAGAAAGATTTTGGGGTGAGTATAACACCGAGCATGTCTCCGGAGGCACACAACAGCTAGATAACTGCTGCAGCATATGGGCGCTTGGCAAACCTGAGAATAGCGTTCCAATACCTTAATAAGGAATCGTTCAAGACACTGTACACTGTGTGCGTCAGGCCCATATTGGAGTATGCGGCATCAGTTTGGAACCCACACCTGGTCAAGCGCGTCAAGAAGTTAGAGAAAGTACAAAGGTTTGCAACAAGGCTAGTTCCAGAGCTCAGGGGAATGTCCTACGTTGAAAGGTTGAGGGAAATCGGACTGACGACACTGGAAGGCAGAAGGGTCAGGGGAGACATGATAACGGCATACAAGATACTGTCTGGAATAGATAAGGTGGACAGATACAGGATGTTCCAGAGAGGGGACACAGAAACAAGGGGTCACAATTGGAAGCTGAAGACTCAGACGAGTCACAAGGATATTAGGAAGTATTTCTTTAGTCATAGAGTCGTCAGGAAGTAGAATAGCCTAGCAAGTGACGTAGTGGAGGCAGGAACCATACATAGTTTTAAGACGAGGTATGACAAAGCTCAGGAAGCAGAGAGAGAGTGAGAGAGAGAGGGAGAGAGAGGAGAGAGAGAGAGAGTAGAGGGGAGAGAGAGGAGGGGAGAGAGAGAGAGAGAGAGGGGGACGAGAGAGAGAGAGAGAGAGAGAGAGAGAGAGAGAGAGAGAGAGAGAGAGGACCCAGTAGCGATCAGTGAAGACGCGGGGCCAGGAGCTGAGTCTCGACCCCTGCAACCACAATTAGGTGAGCACATAGACCCCACCCACACATTCCCTCACACACACACTCTCCTCCACTCCCCTTCCTTCCCTCCCATGCTCCCCCCCTCTATCTCTTTCTCTTTTTCTCGTCCTTTTTCTATTCCCCTCCTCTCCCTCTTTCCTTCCCTCTTTCTCTCCCCTTTTTCTCCCTTTCCTCCTCTCTCCCTCTCTCCCTTCCCCTTTTTCTCCCTCCCCCCTCTCTCCCTCTTTCCCTTCCCCTTTTTCCTCCCTCTCCCCCCCTCTCCCTCTTTCCCTCCCCCTTTTTTCTCCCTCTCCCCCACCCCTCTTTCTAACTCTTTCCTTTCTCTCTCCCCCCTTTTTTGATTGTCTCTCCCCTCTCTCTCCCCTTATTCCTTCCTCTTTCCCCCTCAAAATCTCTGACCCCCTTCCCCACTGTCTCCCCTCCCTCTCTTCTCTCTCTCTCTCTCTGTCCCTCTTCCTACCTCACTTCCCCCTCTCCCTCCCTCCGCTCCACACACAAACGCATACGCCTACACATACACACACACACACACACACACACACACACACACACACACACACACACACCCCACACACACACACACACACACACAGAAGCAACGAAAATGAGCAGGACCCAGACACAGGAGAAAGGGCAAACACACCCCACAGAATCTCCACCAAAAGACTCCAACCGCGACATTCCCAACGCAACTGAGCAACCTATACTACAACCCACTCACTGTTGCCTCTGCCACCAACCCCCATATCACAAACCTCACCCCAACAGCTGTTCCTTATGGGCATTCTGACCCCACCCCCATCAACACAAACCCCACCTACACCGCAGCCCCATATAGGCCCCCCCAAGGCTCTCGCTCCCCCAACCCCAATATTCTTGCATGACCACAATGATAGAAAAGAAACTGAAGGTTTGGTACACAAACGCGGATGGAATAACGAATAAACATGAGGAGTGGAACGAAAGAACGTGAAAAAACCCCGACATCATAACAGTCACA